>CM056497.1:2876798-3476798 GCA_029783415.1 Anisodus acutangulus
TTTCCTACAAGGATATATTTTGATGAAATCTACATGGACATGCCTCGAGGTTTTATGAGTCAGAGGAATACCAGACCTGTATGTACACTCATAAAAAATTTATATGGACCAAGACAGTGGAATTCCAAGTTGACAGAGACTCTAATCAATCTTAAATTTAAACAAAGTCAACAATATCATTCTCGGTTTATAAAAAAGACTGAGAATGGAATTGTGATAATCTTGATTTATGTGGATGATATGCTAGTAACAGGAGACAATCTACATGTGATGAAAGAAACAAAGTTGGCATTACAGCAAGTGTTCAAGATGAAGGACCTGGGAGATGTAAAATATTTTCTTGGAATAGAATTTGTACGGCTGAACAAGGAATACTTATGAATCAGAGAAAGTACTCATTGGAGCTAATATCATAATTAGGATTTGCATCTTCTAAACCAATTACTACTCCTATTGATAAAAATATAAAGCTCACAACAAAAGAGTATGATGATCAGATTACTAAGGGAAAGAACAAGAAAGAAGATCTATTACTGACTGATGTGTCTTCATATCAAAGATTCATTGGAAAATTACTTTACTTGACTGTCACAAGGTCAGATGTTGCCTATAATGTACAAACTTTAAGTCAGTACCTACAAAAGCCTAAGAAATCTCATATGGAAGCAGCAATAAGAATTGTGAGGTACATCAAAACTCATCCAGGACAATATGTACTTATTCCTAACAATCCTATTAAGAATATAAATGCATTTTATGATGCAGACTAGGCATTATCTACTCATATAAGGAGGTATGTTACAGGATTCCTAATCAAACAAGGAGATTCTCTAATAGCCTGGAAGTCTAAAAAACAAACAACAATTTCTGCAGAAGCAGAATACAGGAGTCTAGCTTTCATAGTGACTGAAATTACTTGGATACTTGGCTTATTAACAGAATTGAATATGAATATTACTCTACCAGTTGAAGTATTTAGTGACAGCAAATCAGCTCTTCAAATAGCAGCTAATCCAGTTTATCATGAAAAGACAAAATATAATGAGATAAATTGTCATTTCATTAGGGAAAAAATTCAACGGGAGAAAGTGAAGGCTCGGTACATATCCACCAAAAGAACAACGTGCAGATCTGCTTACCAAAGGCCTGACTAAAGCTCAACATCAATATCTTAATTCCAAGTTAGGTGTAATCAACATTTTCAGGACACCTAACTTGAGGGGAAGTGTTGAAGATATTAAGTAAAGTCCTAAAGGAAAAATCGGTAATTTATTGCTTCCTATAATTAGTTAAGTTAGTTACTTAAGATGTAGTTATAACTGATTAGTTAGGTATTAATTACATTGATTAGTACATTGCAGTATGTTAGTGTGTGTATATATACATCAAGTTCATATCATTGTAGACTTACATTGATTAATAATTCTAATCAATGAGAAACCTCTCTTCCTTCTTCATCTCTGAACTACTTCTCTCATTTCTCTTCTTACGTCTTCTTCTTCTTTAACAATTCATCCAAGATGACCTGATTCAGCTCAGTATTTGAGCAAACAAAACTATTATAGAAAATTTTGATTGTAGATATTGTTTAAGAAAACCTTATTTTGTTTCCTTAACTAAAAAAATAATTTAAAAACACATATAAAATATTAGAAAAGCGAAAATCTCTTCGTTTTGGTTCTGAACTTTTATCACGAGTACAACAACAATCAATATGTTTCAGGTAGAATCGACTCTATGAATACTAACTACTCCGGTAAGACTCAATTCATATCATTATAACACCAAATAAAAAAAAAGGAAAAACAAAGTAAATTAAAAAAAATAATGAAAAAAACATTCAGAATGCCCCCATGCAGGATCGAACTACAGACCTCCAGTTTACAAGACTGGCGCTCTACCACTGAGCTATAGGGGCTTCTTGTTAGTAAAGCAGTTTTCGTAAATATGATTTGGCATATGATGGGACTGGAAGTTTTCCACTGATATCACTAAAGTATTTGTTGAACGAGACAATTTAACTATACATTAACAGTTATTTAGGTGATGCAATTTAATACTTGTAAAAAACGTTTTATACTAATAAAGGATGTAACTTAAACTTAATAATTTACAGGCTTAAAATTCAACATCTGAACTATTTAATACGATAAATTTAGACATGCATGTCAAGGCTGGGTACTTGTATAGTACTGTCAATTATTACCGTGCAATAGCACATGCGTCCACATGAAATGCATATTTCTCATTAAAACATGTGGCCATAATCGTTAGCTCAATTTTGTTAAACATGATAAGTTATGCAGTGTTCAAATAATTTTAGTGTCTTCACAATTAAATGTATAAAGCTTTTAAAAGTTTTATATATATGAAAACGTCGTGTTAGGCAAGGACATTGTGCATGGATGAGTGCTTGTCGTGTTTCGACGTTTAAGGTTATTTTACTACAAGTGACTGAACGTAGCATGCTTTGAAGTTTGATTGTACCTTCCTTTTCTTGAAAGAAATACAAAATAAATTGACCTTTCATAAGAATGGATTATGATCAGATCAACTTTTCTCAACGTACGTGAACAAGCATCCATCTTGACTTTTTCTTGTAGTGAAGTTCATTTAGGGAAACAACAACATACTCAGTGAAATCCCACAACGTGGAGTCTGGAGAGGGTGGAGTGTACGCAGATCTTATCTCTACCTTGGTAGGTAGAACGGTTGTTTCCGAGAGACCCTCGACTCAAGACAAAGCATACGCACAAGTAAAGCAAGAGAAACAGTCAGACCCGGACAAGAAATTTAAAACAGTATGAAAATGTTGGTATCAAAAGCGAATAAGTCATGCTAGCGCATTCTGAAAAAAGAAGCAGTAAGTAAAATAACAACAGAAATCAAACGCTACTGTAAAGCAATATTGTGCCTACTACTATGATAGGCTAAGCGGGCCTACAATAATAACACTACAACTATCAGTTTGTAAGCGTAAGTTGGACTACGCTCGACTACATACTACCCTTCTACCCTAATCTGTGTCCTCCACAACCACATATCTAAGGTCATGTCCTCAATCAGTTGCACATGCACCATATCCCGTCTAATCACCTCTCCATAATACTTCTTCGACCTACATCTATCCCTCCTGAACCCGTCCATAGCCTACCTCTCACACCTCCGCACTGGGGCATTTGTGTCTCCCTTTGCACATGTCCAAACCATTTCAACCTCGCTTCCCTCATCTTATCCTCCACCGAGGCCACTCTCACTCTGTCTCGGATAACATCATTTCTAATCATATCCCTCTTTGTATTCCCACACATCCATCTCAGCATCCTCATCTCCGCAACTTTCATCTTTTGGATGTGCGAAGTCTTGACTGGCCAACAGTACGCCCCATACAACATAGTCAGTCTAATCACCACCCTATAGAACTTGTCTTTAAGTTTTTGTGGCACCTTTTTATCGCATAAGTCTCCAGATGCAAGCCTCCATTTCATCCACCCTGCCCCAATACGATGTGTGACATCGTCATCAATCTCTAAATTCTCTTGGATAATAGACTCGAGGTACTTGAAGCTTCCTTTCTTCGGAATGACCTGAGTACCAAACCTCACCTCCACGCCTGTCTCAAGGTCGCTCCCGTTACTGAACTTGCACTCCAAGTATTATGTCTTGGTCCTACTCAGCCTGAACCATTTAGACTCCAGAGTCTGTCTCCAAACCTCCAGTTTAGTATTCACTCCGCTGCGAGTCTCATCAATCAGGACTATGTCGTCTGCGAATAACATACACCATGGCACCTCTCATTGGATTTGTCGCGTCAGTCCATCCATCACCAAGGCAATTAAGAATGGACTAAGAGATGATCCCTGGTGCAGCCCGATCGTCACTGGAAAGTGCTCTGAGTCCCCTCTTACTATCCGTACTCTGGTCTTGGCTCCATCATACATGTCCTTGATCACCCTAGTGTACGCCACAGGTACACCTCTTACCTCCAAACATCTCCATAGAACCTCCCTAGGGACTTTGTCGTGTGCCTTCTCGAGGTCGATGAAAATCATATGTAAGTCTCTCTTCCTCTCCCTATACTGCTCCATCAACCTCCTAATAAGATGAATGACTTCTGTAGTCGAACGTTCCGGCATGAATCCAAATTGATTCTCGAAAATAAACACGCATTTTCTCACCCTCATCTCCACGATCATTTTCCAAACTTTCATTTAGGGCATGTAGATAAATATAGGACGTGGATGGTTGAACTCCAGTGAATTGATGGAGCTGAATTCTAAACTAGCAGTGTGTGAACTACCGGAAGAGTTTTAATTGAATCCCCTTTGTTGATTGTTAAATATTTTAGCTTTGCTACTGCCAACTTAATGTACGTTGGATCTAGCCGCTTCTCCTTCTGCATAGTCAAGACTGTTGGATTAGTTTATACTCTTGGGAAGTTGAATTATTTCGTACTCTTCAAATAAAGGACAATTTATTTTCGTTTTATTTTTTTGTAACAGATTTTAGTATATTATTTGAAATTTAATTTAAATTTCAAATCATATCTAAGTGTCTGTTCAGAAATAAAACACCTTTTACAAATAGTATCCTTCTTCAATTATAAATTTACGCTATCCCTGCAGCGGCTATTCATTCTGCAGTGACATTTTTTAACTTTAAGAAATCCTTAAAAAACCTGTAGGTATCCTTTAAAGAATATACGGATAATATTCCTTGGACAATAGACAGTGATTTCACGCCTCAAAGTTTTATGTTCTCTTTTCTAACAATGACTTGACATGTAGAGCATATAGTAACATAAAATGAGTGTCTCACCATTTCATTGCCTAATTAATTTTGAAAATGAATTTATCTCTTGTACTATTAGAAGTACAACAATAATATATTCATTTTCGATATACTCTCGAATTAAGATAAAATAAAAATAAAATAAGTCAAAAAAAAATGAACAGCAAGCACAACAAACTACTATTAAAAGTATTAAATAATAAAAGAGAAAATATATAAAATCTCCTTAATTTGTCCCAAAAATTCAGTTTATCACTTTAACTTTACGAGCGTTTATACCTCCTTTAAATAACTTTTAAGTGAATTAAATAAAATCATGGCTGACTTGGCAAATAAAAAAGTTTTATGCGCGTAAATAGCAACAATTGAAGAAGAAAAACAAGTGGTCCCCCATTTTGTCTTCTTTTCAAGCCATTGCCAGACCTTATACCCCCGCCGAAAACTTCTACGACGAAGATGACCACCACCTTAATACAATTGAACCTTATTCACCATAAGCTCAGATTCTTCCAATTTCAAAATCCTTTTCAATTTTACCTTTCCTAATCTTCTTAACCTTTTTTTACAATACCCTTTTTTTTAAAAAAAAAAATCGTCGTCATTTCATTCACCAAAAACGAAAAATCCTCCAAATTCACATCTTCAATTTCAGAAATTTCATTATTTCATGCAATTCTACTATTGGTTTTTTTCCTTAGTATCATTTTCGATACCAAATATTTCGCCCTATTTTGCAAATCTTGCTATCGTGTGGGGCTTTAATTAGGATTTGCTTCTAACGAGCTTGTGGTACTTTTCTTTGAGTCCTTTCAACTTTTTTTGCGATCCGGGTCTCTGTGGAATTGCTGTTGCAGAGACCGAATAAGTTGTTTGGGGATTGTGAAAGAATTTTGAGGAGTTGGATTTCATCGTTTTCGGTGAAGACCGTGGGTTTATGGTGATTTTGAGATGGTTTTGGTGATGGGTGTTATTGGTTAATCCTGTGATTTGGGGATTTTGTACGGTGGTTCACGGTGGAGGTGGACTTTCTCCGAGGGCGTGGGTGGTTCATTTTTTTTTTGCCGATGTGTTTCTGAATCAGAGTTGGAATTCGGAGAAAGCTTTGATTTTGAAACACTTGTGAGTTGAAAACTTGTTTGCTGTCGCTTTTCATGAGAAGAGAAATTCAAAGAGGGAGAGATTATCTTATGTCCTGAGGTGGAGCTTAGGTGCCGGCACTCGTGTATATCACATTCCAATCATGAAAGTGATATTGGTGTGTAAAGTGATATTTAATTCACATTGAAAGTTGTTTAGTGTTATATAAACATCCGTAAGTTAAAGTGTTAAATTGAGTTTCCCAGATAAATTAAGAGGGGATTTTATATATTTTTTTTCATAAAAGTATGCGAACTTAATAATTTAATCTTTTAATTGAGATCATCAAACATTACTATATTTCTTTTGTGAAAAAAAAGATTACGGTTGTTATTTGACCAGACTTGATGAAACAGGATAACATTTTGGTAAACAATAATGATTAAGCTCCGAATTAATTTACGTTGATTAACTACACTGATCAAGAATCACAACAAATGAGGCCGCCTTTAGCTCTTCTTTGGTACTAGTACTATTTCTTATGGACCAAGAATTTTCAATCGCAGAAGAAAAATGTAATTGAAAAAAACTAAAAGAAAATTAAAACTATTGGTATGATGCTGAAAAAGTAAAAGCGATTACAATTTTAGATATCTTTGCGTAGATTTAAGTTGTGTAATAACTGAAATAGCTCTACACGTTGATTATGGGCCATTTCAGTTTAGTTAGTTGATGCAATAAACAAATACTATTAGAATATATATGTCACTAAATATGTATCGGTTGAAGATTCTGCATCTGCCAAATTAATAATACTTATAACGTCAGAATAATATTCTTGATTCTCTCTTAGACTATATTAATAGTTGAATATATACATGCAGTCCCTTATTTTCTTCGGTCACTCGTCCCGTGTTACTGTATTCTTGAGCTTGATTAATTTAAATTTATGCCATGAAGTTTCATTTTAAAAGGTAAAATTCACTTTACCAAATGCGATTTCACAATTTTCATAGTTCGAATTTGATACCTTTTATTATTAACGATAAATAAATACTTACCATTTCATCACATCCATCATCCCTTAATACTCACATGTATCATGAGAATTAAGAATGTGTGTATTAATTCTAAGAACATGGTTCACAAGTCTCCATGGTTTATTCTAAAGTCTGTTTGGAATAAAAAATTTGGAATAATTAAGTGTACTGATTCCTTGTTGAACTGAAGATTTGACTAATAAAATTTTGGGAGAATATTTCGGTGGAAGTTAATTAGAAATCTGTACATGTGCATGTAACCACTAAATAAAGGTTACATCGATTAGTTAAATTCTGAATACTACATACTAGTTGTGTTATATAGTAAAACTTAAGTAAATTCATATGGTACGTCACTGCTTATTATACCCAAAAAAACTTTGAAGGTTCATCAGTATTTCATGATCCAAGAAAAAGATAATGCATGTGTTGGACGAAAACAGGACTCTTTCCATTTTTGGAGAGTACGCATGAATGTGTGTAGCTATCATATGCTAATCTACTGGATATTAATATTAGTTTAATTTCTTAGATTAACCTATTGGATATGTAAAGTAATACGGAAAGTAAATAAATATTACAAGTGTTCGAAAGGATAAACAAATAGGCAATTCAGAATTGCCACAAGCTTGCTGAGTCTTGAATCTTGATAACCTGAAATCAAGAAACACTAAAATCTGGATTTTTACAACTGTGGCTGAGTCGAGAGATGGCTCTCTGTCTTTAAGACAAGATTTCCCCGTATATGTGCTTTTACGTTAACGAACAATAATCTCCCAAGATAAAACAGCAACTAATCAACACTACAAAGCAAAGAGGTTGATTCTGACAAAGAAAACAAACACGAAACGACTTGCTAAAGAATAGAAAAGGAAGGAAGAGTTTTCTGTTTTTGTCCCAACGTTTCTGCTCACGTTTTGGACCTTTCTGTTTTGTCTCTATGTATATATGTTGTCTCGTTTTTCTGTGTCTTTTTGTGTGTCACACAATTGAGCCAAAAGGCATCAATATATAGCATAAGGGGGGCTTCTCAACTGCCAAGACATGTCTGTTAATCCATTGAAGGAGGGAATTAAACAGCCAAGTAATGGATGTTTATGGAGGAGTTAATCAGCCAAGTAATGGCTGGTTAATGCACAATAACGCCCCCAAAAATCAATTTCAAGGGTAGGCAGAAACTTTCTGCCTACCGTCGTTCCCAAATTCAACATTTCAGAAACTCCAGGGACCAAACTGTAAATATTAAATAATTTGGGGGTCTATCAGAAGAAGCCCAAGACCCAAGACCGGACCGGACCGGACCGGACCGGACGGGCGGGCGGTGGCGCGCGTGTGGGCTTAGCCTTGAACCCAAGCACATCTAGGTCCTCCCTCCTTTAAACACATGAGTTACCTCTTGGGGTCCCAAAACCTTAGCCAATTTTGAGACTTATAAAGAGAACAATTCTTCATTTTTCCACCGCTGTGATAGATTTGTCCCATACCCTTCTAGGTGTTAAAGCCCTAACTCTCATGACATTATTGTACACTTTTTTTGAGCTATAGATGTTTGATAGATCCAAGTTTAACATACTGAACAGATAAGGAGAATATTAGGGGGGGGGGGGGGGGGAATAAGATAAGCAGAGGAGAAATACAGGCGCTATTATGATTTTATTCTGTTGTCTCATTAAAATAGAAAAAATATTCTAATATTAATTGGATGTTAGCAATTAGTTCATTAGGCATTTTTTTCGTTCATTGGATACTTCGAACCTAACTAATTTATATTCGTGCCGCATAGAATTTATTAAAGAGGGAAATATTTCCTATTATAAATGTCTATGTTTACCAAAACATAAATGACAAACCATTAAGGGTGTAGAAATCACATTCTTTCCACTAGATCATTTGCTTTGTTATTAGATATATATTATTTTGAACAATCATTTAGTCCTTGCATGGTTCAATTTTAGGTGGAACTAGAAATTTATTTTTGTAAGATAAAATTAATATTGCAAGAAACTTCTCTTTTCCCGTCAGGTATGTTCCTATACTGTATTGCAAAATCGATGAAGCAGTAAAATTAATTTCTGAAATCAGAAAACAAAAACCTGAACAGATTCTGGAAAATAAGAACAGATTCTGAAAAATATTTAAGAATGAAAAAATCGAGCCCACTGAATGCACAGTGTGTCCTTAAGGAAATTATTTCCCTCAAGTACCCGAGGTTAATGGAATATATCCTCCCAGGATAGAACGATCTTACTCACCGGTGTATCGGTACCTAGAACAACGGTGTCAGCGAACCACTCAAAAATCACAACACTGAAATTTATTTGTGCAGAAGAAGAAGAAGTTCAGAAAATTTGTGAATAAAATTCTGAGGAATCAAACGAATTTATAGCCATGGAAGTACTGTTTCTGAAGGTTTGCAACCCTTCTGAACAACCACTAAAAATTGGTGGGAAATTTAAATATGGGAAAGAAATCGGGTCGCGGGTCAGACACACGGATCCGGGTCACTAACGGGTAGGATTGGATAAGTTAATTAATTTAATTAAATAATTAAAAATTAAAAAAAAAATTGGTCCAAAAAGATTATCAATCAATCAGTTCTTCCGAATCCGAGCCGAGCGACGACGGCGCAAGGGGAGATCCTCTTCTTAACCCTTTAGCAACAAGAAGGAGTACTTCTACTTATAAGTAGAAGAACTTTTCTTTCCACTACCGATGAGGGACAAATGCTTATTTTATAAAGTAAGGGAGAACTCCCTCCATTTTTTATTCAATCTATCATTTAAACCCAACAAGGTATAAAGAAGAGTTACTTTTTTATGCCAGAAACCTGTGTTCAAATTATTTTGACATTCAAATTTCAGGTCTAGGGTACCAGCTCTACTCACGTACTCATGTATTAACTATTCAATCATAAGAATTTCAATTATTTTTTTTTTGCTCCAGAAGTTCAATTTCTGGTTATTGAGGAAAAGGTTAAAAAAAAAAACTTGAGGATTTTAGTATTACTAGCTAACCTGAAAGTATGATTTATTTTTGTAAACAGAATTCAGTTTACAAAAACAATGGATTAATTTTAAAAAGCTACCAAAAAACAATGAAATCGAAACAAGGGGAAATTAGTTGCTAACCACAATTTCAGCACAATATGTAGGTTACACATATAGCCTTCTTACATACGAAAACTAATACGGTAGTCATTTAAGAGCAAAATAAAGTACTCACTACAATAATTAATTAAGAGGAAACCAGAAATTAAGTCTAGGGTGTCGCATCGATCACACCTAAGATTACAATTATATAATTAATGTAATTCTCTCTAAAGCAAGGAAAATTTGAAATGCCACATCATTTATTTTCAGACATTCCTTTGAGAAAGTCCCTTGCTCCAAGGCCTATCACCTTTGCATCTGATCTCTTCATAATCCTTAGCCTTTTGCATGACTCACTGAACATTCTGCAAAATCAAAATTCAATTGCACTTTTTACATTTTTACCCTACCATAAGTACATAGTAGATATTTAAGAACAAAATTGAGTGTACAAAACGGAAACGTGGCCAACAAATCTATCGCTACTGATCTATGGTTGCTTTAAAATGGAATTTTGTTGACTAAGAAACGTGATCCAAAAAGCTTTCAATGTGACAAATGGTCATTTTCAGCTTGACATAGTGTTTTCCATACAAATATTTTCGTTTTTATACCAAATTAATAAATACATGACACATTATCGCACAATCATATAGCTAATTATGCACATACTTGAACACATTCTTGTCTGCAAAATTAACATTTTTCTAGGAAGGTTAGGCGTTTGCCGGCATGTAAATTAAGGAAGAAGCCGTGTGAGATGAGAATTTTTGTGAAATATTTTGAGCCATCACTTGTTTATCATCGTTTGTAGGCGACACGTAATTTCATATATATTTTTGGGACTTTCAATTTCAAAGAAAATACTATTGATGGAGACTACGTATTCTTCGCATATTTAAGTATTCTATTTTATTGACATGATGATATTTTCATGCCTCAATCATACAAAATTGGCTACCAAAGTTTAAGGATTTCATTTGTAAAAATAAGAGCTATGAGTGTTAACTTGGCGGATTGGACTAACTCTTAGTAGGATAAAACGGGCTGAAACGATCATAACCGGTCCATAATTTATTTAGATCAAGATAAACCAATCAATTTCTATTAGATAATCGGTTATTAATCCATTTTGCCTAAGTTAAAAATCACATTTCTCTTGTTTATTTGTTACTATTTATTATCTTCTTATTTACTAAATCAAACTAACAAAAAATTTATCATTTATTTATCACGACCATATCTAATCGATCAAATCCGAATAAATCTTTTTTCCCAAGTGTTGCTAAGTACTTTTACGGACCAATTTGAGCAAGCCTATGTAACCTAAGTTGGACCAAACTTTTAAATCAGCTAACTCGTGTTTTGTTCCAATCGATCTCTCAATGAACATATACCAGTCTAATCCGCCTAAATTTGAATAAATTGGGCAAGTTATATACTAAAAGCTAAATTTAACACCCCTAGCCAGATAGCATATCTAAAAGTTTATTGATATTTATTTTTTTCTTCTAGTTCATTATAGTAGGACTTCTCCAATCATATAATTAACCTAATTTTATAATTAATTATTAAATAAGTGATAAAGGTTCATTTGGAATTATGCTTTACGTTTTAGGATAAAGAGAGAGGTAGAGAGAAGTGAACTTACTGCCATGGAACATCGCCTACAAGCATCCAATCTCCATCTCTGTCCTCATATATCGGTACGTACTCTGACATGTCTGCATCCTCCAATGCATCTCCTGTCGACATTTCAGCACATTTCTTTAGTTTTCATTTGTCTTCCTAATAGTCACTTTAAAATATTTTAAATTATGGCATACTTGCACTTCTACTTCCTCGATTATTGATAAATTCTAATTTAGAATGATATTATATTTGATTAAATATATTTAAATTTTAATTAGATAATTATTATCTATCAAATTTCTAAATATACTTTTGCTTTAAGTATCTAAAACCTCTATGTAAAAAAAGTATGTTTTTGGTAGCTTTATATATGAAATATGTTATCTTTTTCCTTATTTTTAAAATCAAATTATCCTAAAAGTTTAGTAACAACACAAATTTATTAGATGATTTAAGAATTCATTATTGGTTAAATTTGTGAAGATTTAGAAGGGAGGCATGCTATACATTTCACAATAAAATACTTTTTTTACATAGAGGTTTTAGATACTTAAAGCAAAAGTATATTTAGAAATTTGATAGATAATAATTCCACATTCAATTTATGAAAAACTAAGCGTGCATAACAAAATATCACAAGAACAAAATCAACATTCATCAATATTTCATGGACTAAAAGCGCAAATTTCCCTTTAATTTACCATTAAAATAATTTTCACTTGCCTACATGAACTTGTAGGGTACAATTTTTGCATGGCAATCCTCTTCGTCTAGCAAGGTACTAATTATGAACACTAAAGTGATTAACAAAAGTGCATGATAAATTAATTGAGAAAAAACAACTAACCAATTCCATAGCAATCAAAGAGCTTCTCAAGAGCCATAACAAGTTCAGCATATCCTTTGTGAGTGCTCAAATCAACTTTTCTCAGAAATGGAGCACCATCCATGCTAACTTTCACGTACATTTTCGATCCCTCACGTCCGTTAAAGCTGTTCTTTTTCCGGTAAGCACACACCGGTGGCCACCCCACAACTTCATTCTTATTCTGACACTTATAATTATTAGCATCACCATTAACGTTAACGTTAACGTTAACATTGTTGCTGCTATTCCGGTCACTTGTAGTAATTTCCGAATGCACCCTTTTCTTCTCCTTTTTCTCCAATATTCCCCCTGGAAGCCCTAATCTTAGCTCAGTGATTTCCATTTCTGTTGCCATTTCGTAATAACTTGATATGCAACACTTAGCTTTCTTCTTCTTGAATTTGAAGAGTGGAAAATAATAGTTTGATGAAAAATAAAGGGAGTTTGTTTAGTGTATATATATGTCTGACTCAGTGTGAGTATATATATAGAAATTAAACAAGAGAAGACAGGGTAGGAGCAATGCCAGGTACCGGTCACATGAGATACAAGGGTGGGGAACTATATATTATATGCTATGTACCTAAAACACTAATAATTTTTGGAGATTTATTTGGGACCGTTTGATATTGTTAATAGAAGACATGCCATGTGATGTCCCTGATTGAAGGGTTCCCAATACGTTTGTAGTATATGTATATGTCGACACATAAATATACGCGTGCAAATTATATATATATATATATATATATATATATATATATATATATATATATATATATATATATATATATATATATATATATATATATATATACTAGAAGCATGTCTTTTAATCGACTAAATCGAGATATAAGTGTCTCCAAACTTGATCCGTTAGTAAATAATGGCAATAGTGAGCCAATTTGGCAGCGATGACAAAAGTAACCTTTCATTTCGCATAATTGGCAAAAAATAACCGCAAACTATTAACGTAGGGGAAATTGTTCCATTTCACGTGGTTCAACAATAAATTTGGCTCTTTGACCCTTTTTTTTTTAATTACACGTGAAGGTTTGTTAGTTTTGACTTTTGAGGGGTATAATAAGTGGGTTACTTAACGAGAAGGCCTTTTTTGGGACCAACATCAAATGGGAGGGTATAATTGTCCTTTTTTCAATAGTTAATTAGGGCCAAACTGAACCTTTTGCCAAAAATTAATACAGTAAAATTTAATGCTGTCAAAATTAAAATATATAGTTAGTCATGTATTTGAGTAAGTTTGTCAATTCCGAGACCACGTATAGACATATTTCTTTTGAAAAAGAAGCGAAAGAAATGAAAATTTACGAAAGTAATATTATAAAAAAAAAAAAAGAGAAGGTCTCCATTATGATTTTTTGTTCCATGGATATAATTAATTTGAGAAGGAACGTATCCAATTATAATAGGTATATGGATATTTGCTTCTTGTAGTGAAGGCAAATTTGTACGGGATAATACCCCAAACATGATAATATATATAATACCATGTTAATAAAAGAACATGATTTCTCAAATTATAGGCTATCAAGTTTATATCACAAGAACAAGAAGATTAACCCTAAGAATATTTTGCAATATTGGAACATAGAATCTTACGTTGAATCCCTTGGAAATACATAAATATAATTACTGTATTTTCCAATAATAGTTGGTCTTCTATCAAACAAATTCAGCATATTAAGTAGACATTCTCTTGCATGTGCACGTATCTTATAAATGATACCATTGACTACTCAACTCCAATATCTTGTAACTCAACCAATTAGCTCACATGTTAATTTGGGTAGTTAATAGCTAAAACAGGTTAGTTGAAGTTCAGTAATTATGTCGGTTGCAACTTGCAACTAAGAGGGCATATAGAGTGATCCATCTCTTTTTCCAATTTCCAAGTTGTAAAAGGTTTTGCTATATCCGATAAACGGGCCGGATCTACAGTTAAAATTACAGTATAACAAAATAATAACATTAAATTAAATTATATATTTATGTTTGAGAAATTTACTTAATTTTCAGTAAGAAAAATAAATTATAATACAAAACATTATAAATTTAAAATTCTGAATTCGCCTCTGAGTATTAATTTTGGGACAGGAAACCTTTAAATGTAGTAACTTGTGCTAAACTATGTCAATCATCTCGTCTAAAGATTATGTATGTAGAGTTGTTGCACTTTTTATTCATTCATTTATTTAGTTGTAGATCTTCAACATGATCCCTTCATTACTTGTCTAATTTTATTTTTCTCAACTAAAAAATATAAAAAAACGGACACAGTTTCAGTTTTGACCCTCAATTTGGATAGTTTTTTAGTAGTGGCTCAACCTACATTACTACCTTATTGTAATTGTATGATTATTTCATTTGAAAATTTGTACTGTTAATTTATATTTTAGAAAGAAAATAAAGAGAAACTTCGTCAAACTTACCTAATTAACATACTCCCTCCATTGCGTATTAGTTGATAAGGTTACAAAAATACTTATTTCAAAATATTTATCATTTTGCACAATCAAGCTAATTATTTTATCCCATTTTACCCTTAATATTAAGTATTCTTGAAAATAATCAATATTAATTACAATGCAATTTATTAGAGAGAGAAAAAGATAAGATAGCGTAAAAATACACTTTTTGCTTATGATTTTTTAAAGAGTGAAAAAAAAAGAAATGTGACAACTAATACGGATTAGAGAGTCGATCGGAGTAACATCTAATATATATCCAAGGAGGGGCCTGGAGGGGGAGTTAATTAAATAAATTGACTTTCCCTATTTAAATTTTATACCATTGCAGTATTCCTAATTATATTGTCATAAATAAAGAAAGAGGAAAAATAAAATAAAAATTAGTGTTACTCCCCAACCGAGCATATTACAAGAGGGCAGCCTACACGTGATAAAGAGTTTGTTTCCAACACATTGACCCAATCATAACAGTGTTTGTTGATTACTACTTAGACAAACGTACCCACTAATCTACCGTATGCACCCCTCCTTACTCTCACAACTAAAATGTTATGAAACAGAAAATATCAAAACACAGCTTTAATTGGAGTCATATACAGCTAGCTGTGGACGAAACCTGGCCTTTCCTTCCCATTTCAATTCAGACTGTACATCAATATATATTGACGCGATAATGATTTTTTATATTATCGATATATAATTGTAATATATTGTAACAAGTAATTACTGTACGTATTATATTTTCTAGGTTACTTACCTAACTTCTTATGGACGTATTTAGGGGCAGACCCATGTAGTAACTTGTGGGTGCTTAAGCACCTATTAAGTTCTGATTCAAACTTAGGAGCAGATTTAGGGGGTTGTTTGTGGATTTACTTGAGCTCAATACTTTTTATTCAAATCTAATATCTTTAAATATTTGACTGAAACTCATTTATCATTGAGGTTTATGTAGAACCTATAAACTTTAAATTCTAGATCCGTTTCTATTCAGACCACAGTAAAACCTCGATAAATGAATAACCTCGATTAATGAATAAATTCTTCCGGTCCCGACTTGGGCAAGTGTACTAAATGAATAATTTCGCAAAATGCATAAGATAATATTCTTTTTTGAAAATCCTTAAAGGCGCAACATATAAATGAATAATTGATAAAATGTTAATTGAAAATAACACATAATATTCTTATTTTTATTGATATTACTATGACAACTTTCTCAAATTCAACTCTTTTGAAAATATTCATCTAAATTTTTTTTATTTTTTCTTTGGTCCTATGTTTAACTCAATCTCATTCTTAATTTTCTGCAAAACATGCACTGCATTTGATGCATCTTTTTCTTGTTGTAAAAAATAATTATTTAAGGCTTCCACTGCTTGCATTGCTTCTTTTGTTGATATCATTAACAAATTCTGACTATCATCTGGATCTTGATCATTATCAGCAAATGTTTCTATTACTCCTTGAATAATTTCTTCATCAGTAGGAGACTTCATCAATGCATCATTTTCACTAGGATAGTTTAAAAGGTCTTCCACGTCCATTGCATTTCTATAACCTAAACCATTGATAACTTCATGTAATCCCTAGATGCCTTCATCTTCACCAAGTGGTTGTTTAGTATTCATATCTTCGTCTGACCGAATTTTGCAATGTCGAAAACAATTAGCAATAGTTGTTGTTTTCGCATCAATATTCCAAGACGTACTAATAAAATTGATAGCATTCAACACACTAATTTTGTTTGGACTTGTCTCTCCTGACTCATAGAGTTGCAATATGCTTGAATAAAGACGACATCGATAATGAATTTTCAATGCCCGAATAATTCCAGCATCACATGGTTGAATCTTTGAGGTTGTATTTGGCGGCAAGAAAAATAGTTCAACATTTCCCAAGCCTTCAATAACCTTAGGATGGGAAGGGCAATTGTCCACTATCAAAAGAACTTTTCTGCCATCCATTCGTTTATCAAACTAGCAAACAAATTCTTGAAAAAGTAATCCAATCCCACATCCTGCCGGAAAGGGGATCGGTGTTGGGGGGACGGAGCGGGGCGGGGTAGGGATCGTGATTTCGTTTTGTTTTAGACACTTAATTTAAAAAAATAATATATCTAAACACTTCAATAATTGAACAAGATAGTGTAATAAAAACATCTCAATGCTGTTTTTGTGCCTCTTGTATTATTTAATAGAAATATGATTTTTTTATAAAACATTTCAAAATTGCAACTTTGTTGTGTTATTCAAAAGTTGAAATCTCATAGGAAAATTGTAATTAAAAAAAATTACATAGTTAACCATACTTTTTCTAATTTCCTTACAATGTCTTGAGGATCTTCGGTTGAAATTGGAAGTTGTTGGTCAAATTGTTCGACGTTGCTTCCTCTTCCCTCAGACAAGATTTCGTTGTAGTTGTAGTCTTCTTCTTCGTTGACCGCATCTTCTACGCTCCGCTCGAAACCAATTTCTGAATAGAACTGCAATCTCCAATGTGTCTCCTGCCAATGAATGTATGTACTCTCCTATTTGAAATCTTCCCGTACAAAAAATACTTTTAGACGTTGTTGATGACGCTTGAATGTTCAACGCATCTCGGGTCATCTTTGATAGAGTTAAGGACCAAGAGAATCAAGTAGTTAGATGTAAAATTTGTAAAAATATTTATAAATTTAAAACCGAAAAAGGTCAAGGTGGGATGGGAGGTTTATTGAGACATGTCCAAGGCGAGCACACAGCTAGGTAGAATCAATACCAGGCTAAAAAATCTGATGTGCTAGCTGAGTCGGGACAAGGTTCACATAACATCCCAAACCAAGTACAAGGTCAAATTAACCCGACGACTAGGGAAGTTTTTGGTCCTAAATATGATAAAAACAAAGATAGGGAAAATATGACAAAATTAGTTGCGGTGGAGGGTTTGCCCTTTTCATTTCCTTCCTCTTTTGTTTTTTTTCAAGCTACTAAAGAATTTTTTGATATTTATTATCCTACTATTTCAACTATGTTATTTTATATAACTCTAATATTTTTGTTACTTAATGAATATATGGAAAAACAAACTTATAAGGCATTTATTGAAAAAATGTTTAAAATTTTTAAAAAGTATTTTTTCCTATTCCCACTATTTATATTATTAGTGTTGTATTAAATCTGACTATTAAAGTAGACGATTGTAAAACACTTGTTGAAACGATTTATGATTGTATATTAGTACTTCCACCTCCAAGTCCAAATCAAGAACCAGCTCACGAACCAACTAAAGAAGAAGTTACGTCTAGCATACACACTGAATGCAAAAAAGTATATATGTATTACCAACAACAAAGTGCAAATAATCAATTGGCTTCTGTACCATCTTCTACTACTTCGCTGCAACCTTATAAAAAATGTGGTTTCTGCTGCTAGTATTCAAGGCCTTAGAAATAAAATGTTTAGTGGTTCAACTTATTCACAAGTTAGCGAATTTGATGTTTATGTTTTGCAGGATGTTGTACCGTATGAATTAATTGTCAATGATGAAGGACATGAAGACTTGCTGAAATACTGGAGAAAGAATGACGGGGCCTTGACTCATACTAGGGGGAATAGGAGGCATTTCAGTTTGAGGTTGAGGTTGAGGTTGAGGTTGAGGTTGAGGTGCACTAGTGGGTGTGTCATCTACATTATCATCAATATTAAAGTCTGGTTCAGATGCATAATATATGAGTGAAATCAATCAAATCATCAGAACTAGAAATAGGATTACTAGAAGAAGTACCCTTACCCTTGTTACCCCTACTAGAAGAAGCACCCTTACTTTTACCCTTAATCATACGTCCACGACGTTCCATTATAATTATGTAAATAAATAATAAAAGTAAATAAAATTAAGTGCGATAATTAAAATGAAGTAACAATAATAATTTAAAGAAGGAACGAATGTACCAAACGTCGACGTAACGTCGACGTGTAATCAAAGTTGAAAATTAAAACTTTTCTCGATGGATGATCTTCAAGCTAGTTGCCAACTTCACTCTCAATTTTTGAACTTTGATATAAATGAGCAAAAGAAATATAATATTTAGTAGGCAATGTAGAATTGTAGAGAGATAAATTGAGAGATTAGAGAGATGGTAGGAAGATTTGTGAGAAAAATGAAGAGGAAAATGAGGTATTTATAGTTGAGAAATAGGGTTAAAGTGTAAATATATTAACTTAGGGGTTAAAAATAAATATTAAGGGGGTAGGGGGTTAATGGGATGGGGGCAAAAAATGACCGTTATAATCGTTGCACAACGGCCAAAATAGAAATTTGACCGTTGTTACAACGGTTATTTTTGCAAAGGGGGAGGGTCAAGTGGTTTGGATCGGGCGTGATTTGCCCAAGTTAGGGTGGGTCGGATCAGGATCGGGACGGGCGGGACGAGCCCAGGTCCCGCCCCGAGTTCGAACCCCGACACTGATTTTTTTTGGGGGGGATCTGGGCGGGGCAATCAAGCTCTACTTGAAAGTCAGGATGCCTTATTACCTATATCTTATCTTAAGACGAGGTCGCCACCCCGCCTGTTTTAGTCTCAAATAGGACGCAAATTGAGATGAACAGACTGGACCCGGGATTTTTAAATCTAAATAAACTATTTGGACTGTAAGACAAGGTGGGGCAGGTATCGGGACGGACGGGTCAAGATCGGGCCGACCCGACCCACTGGCCAACTTTGCTTTATAGTAGTGTATTCATTCACATTATCATCAGCATAGAAAAAGTAAACTCTAGAGGTAGGACCCTCCCAGGCCCCAAGTCACGTGATTGCATGCGTTACTGATTGATTATGTTGTACTGCCATGCATTCAAAATCAAACAAGTTACTGGAATAGTGGAGGTTTTTTTATGGAGTTGTGGTTGAACAAAAAGAGCTCTCCGTGTGTTATGCTCTACCATAAAATTAAAGCTAAACCTTGTGGCACAGAAAAGTTGGGGGTAGAATTGAGTTCATTCATGAAGCTTCTAGGTAGAAAAATGACAAAGAGTAAAAACATTTATTTCATTTTCACTGAATATATCCACTGTCCTTATGTGAAGTAATAACTAAAGTAATTTGTAGAAGACTGAAGAAGTGTCGTGCAGCTGGTACATGAAAATGCAAGCATCATTTGTAAGTTTGGAAGAGAACAAATATTACTATATCAAACATGGCCAGCATTCATATAGACAGAACGTACGTTAAGATTGAAATGTTGGAGAAAATATGATGGGGCCTTAGGAATAGACACTGTATTTCCCAAACATTCGCAACAATGAAAGAAATGTGTACATTTAAGAACCCACATGACAACACCTATTATTATGTAGAAAACTCTTCTCAAATTTCAATTTTGATGCTAACTTTTAAGTTACACATTCATCACTCTATCAAAAATATTTACTTCCGTTAGTTAATTATTTACATAATATATGTATATAGTACATCTTTCTTTTTTTTAGTCCACTCTCCCTTAGAAAACGGAGCTGCTAGAAAGCAGATTTCGAAATTAAATGCTATTTTTCTTTTGAGGGGGTGGGGGGAGCCCCTAATATATGTCAATTTTCCGATTTTTTATGATTGCGCTATGAATTTGTTCATAATAGATTGAGGGCTAAAAAATATGAAGTTTTTGTGCGGACTTCCCTGTTCTTTAATTTTTGCCCCTCGTATATAAGATCACCTCCAAATAGGAAATTTGTGCGAATGATCCAAAAAAATAAAATAAGGGGGCCTAAGTAAGATGGGCCAAGGCCCATGCTTGTCCGTACAACTATGAATGATTCAAATGGGTCACTTTTGTGTTTCCTCAAGGCTAAACAAGTAGATGAGACTGAAAGACAACCTCCAAACTGCAAATGAATGGTCAATTTCCAACCATTAAATGTATAAGAAGATATGTTAGTTGTGGACGTGGATAATGGCATAATGCTATGACCTATGTGTAAGAAAATGATCCATCAAAGTAACATAAATATCCTAATGGGCCATCTCTGTGGATATGTATGTAGTAAAGCTTGACCTGACAAAGATGGGCCATTGGGCCTCCCTCTCCTAGAAACTTAACGATACAACTCCCTCCCCCCTCAGTGTTTGCGAATTTCCGGGTGGTCTTTAATTTTTGCCCCTCAAATTGAAAATCTTTAATTTTTGTTCTTTGACTAAAAAACTCTGGTTTGGGGTTTGAATTCCCGCTCAGTCAAAACTTCAAAAAAAATCGCAAGACATAGTTTGAATTAACAAGACAGAGTTTGCCTTAAGGTAGCAAACTTTGCCTTGAGAATAAGGCAAACTATGTCTTGCGAATTCAAATTCTACCTTGCATTATTTTATTTTTTTGACTAATCGGGGGTTCTTCGAACCCAGAACCTCGAGATATTTTCAAGCGAAGGACAAAAATTAAAGATTTCAAATTTAAGGGGGGGGGGGGAATTAAAGATCAGTGCCTTTGAAAGGAAATCCGCGCAAAAAAAAAAAAACTCAACATGTGCCAGGTATCTTCTGCAAATTGGTTTTGTATGTAGCAGGTGTGATACCTCTCTCTTCACTTTTCACCGAGGTAGCAGCACTGCATATTTGCTATTATATGTCGACGATATTGTTCTTACTGCCTCATCTGACGGGTTGAAGAATGAAATCATTGCTCTACTCAAAACTGAATTTGCTATGACTGACTTGGGGAAGCTAAGTTATTTTTTGGGTATATCGGTGACTAGATCTACTGCCAATATGTTCATGTGTCAGCGAAAGTATGCAGAAGAGATAGTGTCTGAGGCCAAGATGGCAAATTGTAAAATTATGCCAACTCCGGTGGACTCAAAATCCAAGCTTAGTGCCAATGACGGTGCGCCGGTTCGATCCCACTCTTTATCTGAGTCTAGCAGGTGCTCTTCAAGATCTTTACATTCACTAGGCACGATATTGCATATGCCGCTCAAAGAGTGTGTCTGCTCATGCACGACCCCGAGAATCCCATTTCGCCGCCTCAAACGTATTATCGGATATGTTAAGGGCACACTTGACTTTGGATTACATCTATACCTCTCGCCCCAACCAAATTGCTAGCCTACACGGATGCAGATTGGGCGGGATGCCCGACACACGCCGCTCCACCTCTGGTGCTTGTGTATTTCTTGGGGATAATCTTATCTCATGGTCCGCCAAGCGGCAGCCACGCCGTCTCCGCTCGAAAGTGTCAAGCCGAGAATATCGCGGAGTTGCTAATGTCGCCGCCGAGATCCGCTGGCTCAGAAATCTTCTTTTGGAGCTCCAGTGTCCATTACGCAAGGCGTCTATAGTTTATTGTGACAACATATCTGCTATCTATATGTCTCATAATCCACCCAACATCAATGAACTAAGCATATTGAGATGGATATCCACTTTGTGCGAGAAAAGGTTGCTCGTGGTCAGTCAAAATTTTACATGTGCCTTCCTCGTATCGGTATGCTGAGATATTTTCACAAAGGGACTACCGCGACAGCTCTTCACCGACTTAGATCCGGCCTTAGCATTCGCCTCCTCCGCTCCGTCTGAGGGGAGTATTAGCGAATATTCTCGAGAATATTCAAGATATTTTGTAATTATGATAAATGTATATTTAAGGTAACTTAGGATTCTAATTGTATTAGGAATCAACCTTTGTAAGGTAAGTTAGGATTCGTACCATATTAGGAATCAACCTTGTACAGCTATATATATTGTGAATAATGAAAGAAATTCCCAAGGGAAATTATTCTATCTTTCAAAAAGGAATGGCACTCAAGTTCCACCAATGATTTATGATTTATGAGCCTTTTCTTCTTTCAAGAAAATTTCCCATTACATGGGCAGTTGGATTAGTAGCTGCTGAGTAAATGAATCATAGTTGTCCTATCTTGGTAATGAAAAAACAATTGCAAAATCAAGCAGTAACATGTTCTGTTTCTCAATCAGTAGTAAGTGTCTACTAGAAGTGTTGCTGCTGCTGACTGCAGCAGAGGTGAGAAATCAAGGGTCTTTGCATTTTAGTGAACAAGTTGATTATGGAATATTGTGTTAAAGGTGCTTGGTTGTTTGAACTGGCTGCACTATAGTTCCAGCTTAAGTTTAAACTTCACATAAAGAAATTTGAAAAGGAAATAAGTAGAAGAAGGAATATTAATCCTGCACTTTGCTCAAAGTGAACAGCTCATGAAGCAATGGTTACTCCGGATACAGCAAAAGAGTGGACATTAGGAGATAACAATTAGCATGAAATAAAGAAGGATAAGGAGAAATAACTCAAGTAAATATCCTTTGTACTGTTAATTGAACAATGCAGCTCCTAAGAGAGTTCTAACATCTCAATGGCAAATCAAATTGGTCATTCTTCTTCTGTTTCAGTTCTTCTAGAACTCATATGCAGTTGGGGCCCAATGATTCAAGGATTAATAGGACTCCTAGTACAAGCAAAAGGGATTAGAACTACTGAAAAAGACCATTCATAACAATCACAAACAACAGGCTTCTCAAACAAGGTCATGGACCAAGGACTTCTTGAGGAAACCACTCACCTTGGCCTTCGAATCTGCAAAGCGCTGCATGATCTTTTCGTTCTCACAATACGCAGTGTCAAGCTCATGCTCTTTCTTGCGGATTTTTTCTTGCAACGCAGCCAACTCTTCCTTCAATTCTTCCAGTTCTTTCTTGTTCGTCTCCATCACTACAAGGTTCCTGTTCTTTGTCTCCTTCAATTTGAGATAGTCCTTGCTAAGTTGTTTGGCTTGAGAGATATCGTTCAACCTTTGATGGAGCCATCCGACATCAATTTTGGCAGACTCAAGATCTCTAACTGCAGCAAGCATAGATTGGAGCTCCGTGGAGGTTATGCTTGGCAAATCTGTTGCCTCCAATTTGGTATAGGTGTCGCAAACCAACTCCAGCAGTGATGAAGAAAAAGTCACTGAAGTGAAAGAGCTATTCCTCGCAATATCTCCGTATTTATGGAAGATCTTCTCCAGAAGAGGTGCTGCTTCCCTCTTAACTCTATCCTTATCAACCATGACTGCCAGGTGATCAGGTGTTGATTCAACCTCATCATCAGAAGAAGAATAACCATTCAATAGTGCAACCATCTTAGTGAGGTTAAGACTCATGGATTTTGTTGGAAGCGCACCACTTTGGCCACTTCTCATTTCTGGTTCTGTGGCATTAGCATTGAGCACAACATCAGCCTTGTTTAAGGCAGCATTGTTCTCCACTACAGCTTCAGGGAAAGGAGCTGCTTGAGCGTGTGTTTCTTTTGTTGCATTGGAGATTACAGTGCTAAGGTGAGCAGGAAAGTCACGAGCAGCACAAGAAGGACGCAACACCTGTAGAATAAGACATGATGATTTGGACTGATTTCATTAATAAATGAAATATATACATCATAAGCCATTTTAATTTTATTAGCAAGGACTGCAGTAAAATGTTCAGCAATATAAAGATTAAAGATAAATACTCATCATTAGCATTATTCTACAGTCAAACCCAAAGTTATATACTCCCACTTTGGCATATCAGCCACTGAACGATATTTCTCCATCTTCTGCAATTATTTCAGAAGAAATATGTTTGACTGGGAAGTTGACGACGGGCACAGTTCGGAGACGGATCCAGGAATTGAAGACGGTGGGTGCACTTCTAATACAACTTTAACATAGATTTAGCACTCATTAGAGTCCTTAATGCCGGATGTGCATTCATTTGGTCTTGTATATGTTTGGTTTGGGTTATTACCTTCTTTCATAGATAAACAAATCTTTCATCAAACCATAATGAGTCTGATTCGATTAGGTTTTGTCTCCTGCTGATTGAATTATATTTAATTTCAAATGAATTGTATTCACATTCAATTTAATCATAATAAAATCATATCACAGTTGGAATCCCAATTCTGTAAAAAAACTAGTCATGCATCAACTATCATAAAAAGAAATACCTAGGTACAGAAAAGTTCACCATCTATGATAAAGTCAAAAGCCTCCATGAAAAATATCTCACAGTATTAAGATCCGTATCTTCACGTTCTCATTGCAAAAATTGTTAACGTACTATAAGAGGAAGGAGTAAACAACCAAAGGTGGATACTTCAAAGTTGGTTAATTAAGTTGGTGAGAGATCCTTAGATGGCTTTGTCTTGTAGCTAAAGTCTAGAGGCCACACTGACAAAGAGAGAACAACTTTGAGTCCTAATTATATCAAAATAAAATATCACATTTTGTTTACTCTATCAAAAACACAGTTATCTACATAACAACCAAGAAAGCAAGCAAATTATTAACCTATTAAGAGCCTAATAAAAAATATGCTGAGGAATAGAATAGTTAAAAGGTAAAATTAAAAGGCATCAAACAAAATCTAAATGAACCACAAAACTAAAAAGTAAAGCTGCCCATATAAACCTCACATGAGACTTATTTTTGCCAAAGGATGTGTTTGGGTCTTAGAGAGAGAACAATAATTATAAAGAAAACAGAAATGAGGGGTCCTGAGTGAAAAAAAGAATAGAAGAACTTGGTTGCTTAAGTAATATGCAGAAAAATACAATCAAGCAGCTTAACATGTTCGGGAAATACAGTGTCTATTCCTAAGCATATCTGGAATGAAATGGACTACGCCAAGAATCGGTTAAAGCAGTTCTGGATAGCTGGTGAGGACAGAAAGTAAAAAAGGAGGAAAAGAAACCTTCGGAAGACAATTCCAGCTTGTATTTTATTGGATAATCTAGAAGGTGATGGACAGAATTTTTTAATACAAAGCCACAACTATATTTTGCTCGAACGTTAGATGTTTGCAGATCTTGAATTTTTGGTAGTGGTGTATACTCTTGTGTAGACTTCATAGACTCTTAATTTAAGAGTGTTCAGTAAAATTTTGGCTGTACATATTTTACGCATTCTTGGTATTATTAATAATGAAAGCTCACTCTTGTCCGAAATAGTTTGAAAATTTTCAATAGGGTACCTTATCATTTCGAATTGGAGACCTTGGTGTAGCAGTCTTAAACCCACACCTATCAATTACTGCCTTAAAATAAGTGCGAGTTTGAGGACGGGAAGGTGAAGCCTCTGATGGCGCAAAACCCTGTCAAAACAGAAAAGGATTAGGCAGTGAAACTGTTAATTGAAGAGGACTCGTCTTTCATGCGGAAAGCGACCCACGGAAGTCTTCTCACTTGGAATAGAGCTCACCAGAAAAAAGACAGGTAGGCTATTCCGTGAGTTTAAACGGAAGCAAATAACTAATAGTTGTATGTGCCCAAGGTCAGATTATCGACATCGGTATTGGGGTAGTAGCTAGTTGATGCAAGTCTACTTACCTATCTAGGGGATTAGGAAAACCAACTATGCAGCTTTATAGTAGGCGAACTAGACATGAACTGACAAAGCCATTTTACATAAATAACAAAATATCCAGTGTAACCCCACACGTGGGGTCTGAGGAAGGTAGGATGTACCTAGACCTTACCCCTACCTTTGTGGGTCAGAAAGGTTGTTTCCCAAAGACCCTCGCCTCAAAAGCCATTTTACATAATGTAATCTAACTTCTAAATGCTAAAATATTACTTTGATGAACAGCAAGCAATATAGCTCCAAAGTCCAAACATATATGTGTAGCTTATGTACATTACAGAACAGTTTAGAGCAAACATGCCAATGATGAACGAAATAGGACCACAAATATCTTTTGCATTACAGAAAATGGCTTCTAATGATTAACCTTAAAACACCATTACCTGCCCATAGGAAAAAACATATCCTTCAAGAACAAAGAGAGGGAATCTATCACTCTTACTTTTACTCACAGAACATAAACCGAAACATGATGATTTCAGTTTGCTTTGTCTTGTTCCTCTCTCAATTTTAACCCTTCTCAAATATCAAAGCAGAGTGAATATATAACCTACGCAATCATGCTTATTTTAGCATTTATGTAATGACCCACTAGCCAAAACTCCCTAGCAAACAATATGTCTCATACCCATATTTAGTCCTACCACGCTAGAACAAAGCACATATCTTTAACACATTTAAAGTTAATGTAACATGCAATACATCAAACACAACAATAAACAACACCAAGAAAACAAGGGAGTGAAGTAAGAAAGAAACAATCTTTAAGTCATTAGGTTTAAAGATAACAAACCCTTCTATTTTATTTTTCTCTGAACCAAAAAAAAAAAAGGAGACATGATCACAAAAATGCAGAGCTGAAGAGTTTACTGGTTGTGGCCCTATTGTGGGTTCTAGTTTCATCCTTGTCACTTTACCACTCCATAAAGAAGCCATTTTTTCTTGCTGTTGAGATTTCTGAGAAGGTTCTCCTTCAACACTAGAAATGTTTCGTGTTTGATCTTTTCTTGGTCTTCCTCTCTTCCCCATTTTTTGTGATTTTTTACTAGTTTTCATAGACTCAATACACTCTTTTTTTCCCTTTGTTTTCTTCAAAGTTCAAATGTTTTTCTCTCTCTCACACTCAACAAGACAACAACAGCTACTGAGCTTTGGTAAAATGATACTGCCTACAGACTACTCAAAGGCTCTGCAAGAGCATTGTGCAGCCAAGAGAGATGTTACACGTGTCTATTGCCTGCATTTTTACTTTTACTAGTTTTTACTGTTAAGACACCTGAACCTTTATTTAATAACTACAAATATTTTAAAACTTACATAAAATATATTAAGACTGCATTTGCTTATTAAACAAATTTTATTATAAAGTGAAAATTCCTGAAAAAATGATGTTTTTTATCCCCTTTACCTAACTCAGAAAGGATTAACGAAAAAGTACATATAATGATACATTTTTAGATACCAAAAATGAAATATACCTTGCATTAACACATGAGCTGATACTCTTTCGGACATGAAACTTGATAATTGAAAAATATGAAGTTAGTTTAACTCCAATAAGAAACATAAGTAATTAGTATTATAGAGCTTTCAGAAAGTTAGTGACTAAGGAGAAATATTTTCTCTGTGAAATAATAAATCTCAAACAAAATAATTGCCCTTAGGGATATCATCGACTTTCTTCCATAGCTATTTATGTTAGCTCAAGAATTAGTTCAAAAATAATAGCACATCTCTACTAACTACACCCGTATAAAATAAAATAAAATTACTTACATAAACAAATATAAAGAGAACAAATTAAAGATCAAAAAAACAAACGGCCAATTAAAAAATGAACACGAAGCAGGGGCGAAGCCAAGTAGGACCGAGGGGTTCGGCCCCTCCATCAGAAAATTACATTGTTTATACATTGTTAAAATTATTTATTATTTTATATATATATATATATATATATATATATATATATATATATAGTAAATGTTGAATCTTTCAACTTCTTTGTGTTTACTTTTTAAAATGTTGAACCTTCTTAGTAAAAATTATGATTTCGCCTCTAACACGAAGTAAAATTAAACCGGCTGAATCAAAAGAAAAGTAGATACCCTGCACGTGGTAAATTTCAATGAGCGGTATTATCAATTTTGGTGAAGATACTCAAGTGAAGCTAAACATTAGCAATTTAGAAGATCTGGAAAGAAAAGATAAAGTGGAATGATTAGTGTGAACTCTTAGAAGGAAATGACAAAATTGTAATGGTAGCCATGGCTGAGCCTGAACTTAAACTGGGAGCTTATATGTATTAAGTGTACGTTATAATTGGTCTTAAGTAATAGGGACCGGACCATAAATAAAGAAAATGAATGGATTGATCAGTTACAATAAGGAATATCATATAATGTCAAAGATTTGAGGACGTGGTTACAGTAGGCGTCAAATTTCAAAGATGGCATTCACTTTAATTATAATCCTATTTCTTTAATACAATCCTATTTGTCTAATTTCAATGCTGCCAACGTTCCATGTTACTGAACTGCTATTTATCTTTATTGTGCACCATTAAGTACATAAATAAAGTGACTATTCAGATACAATTGCACTTTTTAAGATGAATTTATATTAATTATGACCTCTCAGCATTCAGATTAAATATTCTTCCCAATTAACTACCTTCACAATAATATAGTAATCTAATTAATAACTAATATATATATATATATATATATATACATACATATGTGTGTGTGTGTGTGTTTAATGCATCTACATGTGAGCAAAATTATTGGGTTCACCTGAACCCATAGCTTTTGTGCTACATCCTCCCCTGCCCAAGTTATTGGAAGTACATAATTTAAAGAAATGTGGAGGGGAAAAAAAGGAAAACACGAATGACAATAATTGATGAATAGCCTAATAAAGTGATTAAATGTGTCTAATACTTCAATGGTTGATTGCATTTCTGGCTCCCATATTTGTTGCCTTCAATTTGTTATAGATGTCGAAAACCAACTCCAGGAGTGATGAAGAAAAATTCACTGAAGTGAAAGAGCTATTACTCCGTACTTATGGAAAATCTTTTCCAGGAGAGGTGATGCTTCCTTCTTAACTCTATACTTACCAACCATGAATGACAGGTGACCATGCCTTGATTCAACCTCATCAGCATCATCAGAAGAATAACCATTCATTAGTGCAACCATCTTAGTGAGGTTAAGACTCATGGATTTTGTTGGAAGCACACCACTTTGGCCACTTCTGGTTTCCGGTTCTGTTGCATTAGCATTTGAAGGAGCTGTTTGAGTGTGTAAGTGCTCTGATTTTCCACACCTAAGACACTATGGTTTGTTGGAACAGACTGGTGTTTAGGCTCTGGATGCACAGAGTCAACAACCTTTTCTTTTGTTTTTAGTGCACCACTCTCGTCACATCTGGTTTCCAGTTCTGTGGCATTAGCATTTAACACCACATCCGCCTTACTTACTGTTGCAGTGTTCTCAACTGCAACTTCAGGGAAAGACGGTGTTGTTTGAGCAGGAATATCACGAGTAGCACTTGAAGGATACGACGCCTGTAGAATAAGAAACGAAGTATAGACTGTTCACAAATGAAAATTATATATTGTAAGACATTCTAACTTCATTTAAAAGGACTGTTGAAAAAAAGTTCACCTATATAAACATTAAAGACAAATACTCATCTCCCAGCCTCATTCTACAGAGTCATGCCCAAAATTATTTAAAAGTTTTGGCATGTCGGACACTGAACTATAATTCTCTATCATCTGTAATAATTTCAGAAGGAAAATTTTCGACTGGAAAGTTGACGAGTGGCACAATTACTGTTCAGTTTAAATAAGCTAAAAATGGATGAGGACAACAATGATCGCTTCAAAAGGGTCCCAAGCAAAGATGAGATCTTGTCAGTTAAAACTTGCTGTTTCGGTTAGAGAGGAAGAACAAATCTGTCAATGGAAGATGATCTAGGAATCTCCCGGAGTAGCATACTTTCAATGGATAGCCTCTCATGAGGCTTGTCGTACTCATTATAATATACAATCAAGCTGACCAATAGATGTGTAATTATGGTTGGGAAGTACCTAAGCATATCTGGACTGAATGGACTATGCCAGAATCGGTTAAAGGCTTAAAGCAGCTTCGGCTAGCTGGCGAGGGCAGAAAGTTGAAAAGGAGGAAAAGAAACCTTAAGAAGACCATTCCAGCTAGTATTTTTTTGGATAACCTTGAATGCAATGGACAATATTTTTGAAGACAAAGCACAACTATTTGCTTGAATTTTTGTTCAATATGTTCTGGGATAGTGGTGTGTTCCGTGGTGTGGACTTCATAGACTCTCTTACTTGAAGAGTATTATGTAAATATTAGCTGTACATATTGATAGGAGATGGAACTGCCCATCCATATGCCATCACATATTTATCACCTTCTTGGTGCGACTATCTATGAATGAAAATTCAGTCTTACTTATCAAGGGAGTTCGAAAGAGTTTCAATAGTGTACCTTAACATGTCGAACTGGAGACCTTGGCGTTACAGTAATAGGCTTACACCGATTAAGGGCTGCCCTCAAAGACATGCAAGTTTAATACCTGGATGGGAAGGTGAAGCCTCTGATGGCACAAAACCATGTCAAAACAAAAAAAGATTAGGTTAGGCAGCTAGTGAGGTTTTCATTTCAAACTATCTTCTGAGGTTTCTTTAACCCTTAACAACTCAAAGGTAAACTAGTTGGGGGAAATTAAGGGTTCAAGAAATACCAAAACAATAAAGTTGTATTCATAAGCGACCTTCGAAATCTAGTTATCAGCAAGAGATTTGTATTCATAGCTAGTTGATGCAAGTCTATTTGTCTATCTAGGGGCTTAGGAAAACCAAATAAGCAGCCTTATAGTAAGCGCACTTGACATGAACTGACAAAGCCGTTTTACATAATGTAATCTAACTTCTAAATGCTAGAATATTACGTTGTACATTACAGAACAGTTTAGAGCAAACATGCCAATGATAAACGAACTAGGACCACAAATATCTTTTGCATTACAGAAAATGGCTTCTAATGATGTAGTTGAACATCTGGATAGACTTTAGCAAATTATAAATGGATTGATTTATTTTCTGAAAGCAGTGTTTGCCATCTTCCACGCACACACTCCAACCATACCCCCCCCCCCTCTTATCAACTGCTCCATCTCTCCTGCCGAGAACTAAAGCTTTTCTGTTTGAAACTATATGGACTTCTCATCTAGATCTTGAAAATATTGTTCATAAATCGTGCGAGTCTAAACAAAATTTGAAAGATGCAGTAGACAATTTTACTAACAAAGTAACTCATCGGAATTAATCTTCCCCTGATTCAGATTTCACAAAAAAAGAGCTCTACTTTGACGTCTCACTGGTATCCAGAGTTCAATTCATTACCCTACCAGATTTTTCTTCAAAATCTTGAAAGGACTCTTACTACTGAATATAATAATCTTCTTAAGTTAGAAGAAGATTTTGGAAACTTAAGACGCAAACAATAAATTTTTTCATTTATCAGCCCTCCATGTTAGTTTAATTTCTTCTGCTATGTGTTCTTTAATGTATTTTGTCTAGCTTATTTAGGTGTGTTAGATATTGCCCCCTTTTGTTCGAATGCATTTTATACTGCTTTAATTCCTTATCGGAGTCTGACCGTTTATCTTGCTTTACCCTTGCTTTGTTTTGAGTGTCTTGCTTGTGATTATGCTTTGTCTTGAGCCGAGGGTCTCCCGGAAGCAGCCGCTCTACCTAACAAGGTGGAGGTAAGGTCTGTGTACACTCTACCCTCCCCACACCCCACGGTGTGGGATTTCACCGGGTATGTTGTTGTTGTTGTTGTTGTTGTATCGTCCCTCCAAAGACGAAGGCAAAATCACATATTAAATCTAAAAAACACAATCTAGAGAATGGATTTCTAATCAAAATGAAATTCACACTTTCATCCTTGAACATTTCCAAAATCTTTTCACCAAAAAAAAAAAAAATCTTTGCGCCAACCATATGTCAAACACTTCCTTACTACCCTCAGTCCCCCCACTGCCAAATATTTTTTCGGACACTGACATATCAACTCTCAACTGCCCACTCTCTGAAATTGAGATTGCTACTGCACTCAAGTCTTTTAAACCGCTAAAGGCCCTGAGCCCCGATGGTTTACATCCTTTTTCTATCAAAAATATTGGTAAAATATAGGGCCTTCAGTTACCTCTTTTTGCCAACAAGTATACAGGGACAGTGCTATTCCTCCTATTGTTAATAGAACTCATCAGTGTCTAATTCCTAAGGTTCCTAATGCTCGTATGATTATCCAATACCGACCTATTGGCTTATGTAATACTGTTTATAAGATTATTACTAAAACAAAAGTCAATCGTCTAAAACCTTACCTTGCTACAATTCATTAACCCTACCCAAAAAAGCTTCCAAAAGGTAAGAGAGTTTGTGACAATGCCATAATTATCCAAGAAATAGTTAATTTCCTAAAAACTAAATCTGGAAAAGTTTCTAAGATGCTTCTAAAGTTAGACCTCGGAAAGGCTTTCAACCGACTTGAATGGTCTTTTGTTCACATGGCTTTACAATATTTCATATTCTATCGTCCTTATAGCTCTTATTATGTCCTGTGTAACAAACACTAGCATAGCCATTCTTATAAATGGCACATGTACGCCTTTTTTTACCCCTGCCGAGGGATATGTCAAGGCGATCTACTCTCCCCATATCTGTTTATCATGTCTCTTGAAGTTCTCCCAGGCATGTTGAATAACAGGTCGCGAGCCACAAATGGCTCTCATTAAAAATTTGCAGTAATGGTCCATCGCTATTTCACCTCCTTTCTGTAGATGATATAATTCTCGTCTCAAAAAATACTTCTCCTACTGACAAAAACTTTGTGCTCTCATCCATTAGCATGAAGCAGGGTATCACTTTTGGCTGATATTTGGGTTACCCAATTTTTACTAGTCGACCAACTAAAAAAGATTTCCAGTTCCTAACCATTTTAAGATCCGCCTATCAGGATAGAAAACTAAGTTTTTAACAATGGCAGGAAGAGCCACATGAATTAAATCAACACTAAATCACATACCAAACAATGTTCTGCAGTACATTGCAATTCCCAACAATATCAGTCAATTCCTAGAACGTTGACAGCGAATTTCTATGGCGATCTACTGAATCCCATCGGAAAATAATCTCCTAAATGCGAGGCACACATTAAATGGTCCTTAGGAGATGGTAGTAGTTTGATTTTTTGTTTTTACTTTATCCTGAGCCGAGGGTCTATTGGAAACAACCTCTCTACCTCCCAAGGTAGAGGTAAAGTCTGCGTACACTCTATCCTCCCCAGACCCCATTTGTGGGAATATACTGGGTATGTTGTTGTTGTTGTTGTTGTAGGAGATGGTCCTTATGACTAGACAAAAAGCACAATCTCAGACAACTGGTCCAAGGACCCTTACTCCAACATGTGGAATCCTTAAAACTCAAGGACTTAATTGTAGGGAACAATTGGAACCTACATGACCTATCCTTTACTTCTCCACCTGAAGTCCTAGGAAAAAATTGTAGCACTCATATCCCCCTTGATAGACTCTGGCAAGACACTCCATTATGGGCGCTAACTACTAATGGTATCCTTACTACTAAGTCGATGTACCTTTCATTAATTTTCAACTACCCTACTCATCTATTTAAATGGATGTGGAAATTAACAGTTCCATCAAAAATTTAAACATTCATCTGGCTTTGTAGTCATGAGTCATGACTCATGATAGGTTAGCTACATAATACTATTTACATCAGATTGTCTTACTCCAATACCTTGATTGTCCACTATGGATACAACAACTAGTTAACAAATTTGACACAAAAAACAACACCATCCCAGGTAAAACTTTCATACCTTTCAGTTTGTGGAAGATCTGGCTCACTCGCAATGACAACTTTTTTAATCATAAGCAGAACAAACTAACAGTGGCAGAAGTCACAAACTTCGTCACTGAATACACTACTACTTAACATCCCATGCCAGCTCACAAAAACCCAAAACACCTATTACTATAAGCTGGAAGCCACCAACCCCCCCCCCCCCAACTTCAAGCTCAATACAGATGGAGCGGCAATCACAAACCCAGGTAAAGGATTGGTGGACTGGACCATTGGGTTCATGGCTCCTATACCTTTCGCAACTAACACCAAGGCTGAACTATTAGCACTATTTCATCGTTTCTGTAGCAGTTTAGCACAACAAACAAATACATAGTGTAGCTGTAGTTCAGCTTCTAGTCTTAGGCAATAATTTTTGTTCAGTTAGTACAACAGGGCATTGCCTTTCTTTTTTGTATACGCGACACAGTAGCACTTCTGTGCACACTCCCTGTAACACTACTTAGTGAATGAAGTCTTTATCTTTCCTTACCCAAAAAAAAAAATGAAAAACTAAATAGTATCACTAATGTCTTTAGTCTTACGGACAATGGCTTTTGTTATCCATCTTCAAACACCATTACCTGCCTATAAGAAAGAGCATATCCCTTTAAGAACACATAAAAGGAGTCTATCACTATGTTAGAATCCTATGATATCATGCTTATTTTAGCATTTATGTAATGACCCATTAGCCAAAACACACCTAAATCCTTATTCCCTAGCAAACAACATGCCTCATATCCATGTTCTAACTTTTTAAGTTCAGAAATTTTTTAAACAAGTCATTTGCAATTTTAGCCCTACCACTCTAGAACAAAACATATCCTTAAGAAAACTTTTCCTCCTAACACATTTAAGTTAACACAGCAAAAAACAAAACCATTAGTGTTAAGAAAGAAAGCAACAATCTTTAAGTCATTAGGTTACAGCCCTTCGTTTTATTTTCTCTGAACACCCCCCCCCCCCCCCCCCACCACACAATAAAAATAAGGATATGATCACAAAAATGCAAAAATGAAGAGTTTACTGGAGGTGGCAGTTGAAGAGCTGAAGTGAGTTCTTGTTTCATCCTTGTCACTCTTCCATATAAAGAAGTCATTGTTTCTTGTTGTTGAGAAGGGGCTCCTTCAACACTTGTACTTTTTTGTGTTTGATCCTTTCTTGATCTACCCCTCTTCACCATTTCTGTGTTTTCTACTAGTTTTCAAAGATACAATACACTTCTTTTTCTTTTCCCTAGTTTTCTTGAAATTTCAAATTTTGTGTTTCCTCTCTCTCACACTCTAACAGCAGCTACTGAGCTTTGCTAAAGGAAATGCAGAACCCTACTGCAAGAGCAATGGGCAGCCAAGAAAGTTGTTACACGTGTCAATTGCCTGAAATTTTGTAATTTCTAAAATTGGTATAAAAGTGATTTAGAACGTGTGTCATTATAAACAATTAGTATTAATTTTAATTTAGATTTAATAGTTATCTTTTGGTAAAAAATTAAACATGTGTGTCGATGCGCTCTTGAGAGGGCTCAGCAGGGTCTGGTGTAGTAGCCGGAGCTGGATTTGTAGCCGGAGCCGGAGCTGGAATTGGAGTTGAATCCTAAGATATGAAAAATTATGAAATAATCAGTATAAGTATTTTAATCTGTTAAAATAAGTATTTTAAACACTTTCCTCTAGGCTCTGAAAAATGTCGAAGTCTATGAATGATAAGTTGTACTCCAGCTCTTTGCCACCCTGTAGATCACGAATTGGTCGCTCAACTTGTGGATCACGAACTGGCGGATGCGCAGACAGTGATGTGTCATATGAATCCCAATCTATATGATCTTAAAATAGTTGCACTGGCGTATATATAGGTGTTGACGGTCGGTAAGAAGTCGGCGGCCAGTCTAAAGTCGACGGGCGGCCTGAAGTCAACGGAACGTCCAAAGTCGACGGATGTTGTTGGGCTGGAGCGGGAGCATGCTCGTCAGGCTCATCTACTAGACGGAGGCCTCTATCGTCACCACCTCGGCCACGATCCCCTCGGTCACCAGCCCTTCGGCCACCTCCACTTCTGCCACCACCACCTCTATCACCACTGCCTCCATGACCACGACTATCTGCTACTTGATACGGGACCTCTGAAATACGCTCATGCATACGTCCGATCTCTTGTGATTGTGGATACCAAACTCGGTTACTTGAACGATTAGGGAAGCAAATCACGCACTCGGGGATAGACATACGTTGTACTCCTAACCGGCACACCGTCTTTACGGTTCGTAGCTCCATTTGTTTGCAAATATTAATACAACAACAATAACAAACCCAGTGAAATCCCACAACATGGGGTTTGGGGAGGGTAAAGTGTACGCAGACATTACCTCTATCAAGGTAGGAAGATTGTTTACGAAAAAACCTCGGCTCAAGAGAAAGCATAACTAGAAGTCAGATAAGGACAAGAAATTCAAAGCAGTATGAAAATGAAGATAACGAAAGCGACTAAGCCATGATAAAGCAGTTTGAAAATGAACATTAGCTATCATATATTAAATAGGATAATCGAAGTAAAAGAAATAATACATAGTAGCAGAAATCCAAGCACAAAGCACAAGAAACTATAAAGTGATATTGTGACTACTAATATGAAAGGATAAGTGAGACTACCTACTAGCCTTTTACCCTAATCTGAGTCCTCTAAAACCTCTCATGTCCTCGTTAAGTTATAACTGCGCCATGTCATGTCTAATAATTTCTCCCCAATACTTCTCCGGCCTACCTCTACCTCTTATGAAACCGTCCATAGCCAATCTCTCACAACTCCGTACTGGGACATTTGTGTATTTCCTCTTAACATGCCCAAACTATCTTAGTCTCGCTTTCAACATCATGTCCTCTACCGAGGCCACTCTCACATTATCCCGGATAGCCTCATTCCTAATCATGTCTCTCCTAGTGTGCCCACACATCCTGAGTTGTAATTGAATATTAATAATTGAATAAGTTTGTAATGTAATAATTAAGATAATTAATTAAGTTTAAGTATGGTAAACTTACTAACACCTCATATTGTCCCGCGAGTGCTGCATATTCTCAGCCATCTGGATCACGTCTCTTGGGGTTGCCAATCAAGCTGCGTGTGATATGTCGGTACCAATCCATGTATACATCGGTCGAAGTCGTATGTCTGACCACCGATGTCGTCTTCGGCCTCTAAGCCCAACCATCGATCTGGGTCTGCATAAAGGCATGGTATTCGCGTATGGTGGTTGTGCTTCCAAACAACCGGCTCAAGTATATTCTGAACATGCCCAAACTGTAGTAAGACGCGGTGGGGTGCGTAGCATCCTCAACGATCTCCAAGTATATCAACGGACACCGTGACATCCATATGGCTCACCAGTCCTGCAAAACGTCGGCAACTGATCCAAAAACTGAACATATGGTCTCCATATAAAAAGCTGTAAAAAATTACCCCAAATTAGTAAACAATAAAGACAAAAATAGTAAAAAAAATAAAATAATGTAAAATCAAACAAATTTACCCTGTCCTCCGTCATATGATCAAGTTGATCCTAAACGGAAGAATAATGTGGTGTGTATCCACATCTCTGGATATGCCTTTCGTCTATCTCCGCGCGTAAGACATGTCATCAACAATGAAGTCAGGATGAGGGTGCGCGGCTACGGGCTGAAAAAGCATCATCCTATTCCACACCCATAACTGAAAGGGTCATTAAAAAAATATTTTATTAGTCATCATTTCAAAAAGCTATATTTAGAATAAAATTACACACTTAAATATATTACCTGGAGAAGTGCGTGAAATCTACCGACATCACTCATACCGCCCATAGACGTTCAACATAGTGATCGATACATGTAAGCCAGAACAACACCGCCCCAACTGTAACATCGCAATTAGTCTAGATCGTCCAGAAATAGTAAATACCTTAAGCTCATATGAAAATCCGATGTGTTCGGGAATATGATTCCTCCGAATATGATGAGTAAATATAGACGGACACAATGATCGACATCCACATGAGGTGTGTTGTCTGCAATAAGATAATGCATGTCTATGAGGCGCAAGTGAGCATAGAGGGAAGACATCAACATCCGACTTTATCCATGTATATCACCCTGTTTAGGCATGTATCCACTGAACCTAGTCAACTCTTGCCCTAATGTATACTCCTGATGACGATCCTCAGTGTATAACGGGAGTCCATCTACCCGTAGTCCATATATAACCTCCACGTCCTAAAGCGTGATAGTGATCTCACCAGTGCGGAGATGAAAGTTGTGGGTCTCCGATCGCCATCACTCAACCATGGCCGTCACAAGAGCCCGATCATGCTATACCCGACCAGCAGCGACGCAACGGCATATACCGTCCTAATACAGTATCTTTAAGACGCGGATATGTAGGGGCCGAGCCGCTAAAAGCTCCCACACATGTTCCACCCTACGAGGATGGAACAACGTAATCATGCATATTTCGTCAGTCCATAATAACTCGGACCTATAATTATCTTGTAGATAAAGTACTGATGTATCGATGGGCTCCGGATGAAGGTTGGGATCCATGGAGGTGTTGTATCTGTATTAACAATGTTTAAATTATTCATTAACATGTAATATTAATTATGTAATCTTTTATCAAAAAATTCTATTAACTATATAAATTTGTGAATTAGAATAATTATGTTGTATTATATTTTTATGAATAATTAGAAATCCTAAACTAATGTTGTTCAATCCTAAACTAAGGATTAACTATTTCTAATTAATAATTGACAATTAATTATTATTCTAACTACAATTGATGAAATGTTATATTAATAATGTTTTAAATCATAAATTAATAATTTTCAATTCTAAACTAATGATTAACTGTTTCTAATTAATAATTGTTAATTAATTATTATATTAATTACAATTAACTAACTAATATTATATTAATGATATTTTTAATTCTAAACTAATGATGTTCAATCCTAAACTAAGGATTAACTATTTATAATTAATATTTTTTAATTAATTATTACACTAACAATAATTAACTAACTAATATAATATTAATGATATTTAATCCTAAACTAATGATGTTCAATCCTAAACTAAGGATTAACTATTTCTAATTAATTAGATAACTAATTAACACATTACACATAAAATTAGATAACTAATTAGCACATAAATTAGATTAACACATAAAATTAGATAAGCAATTAGCACATTAATAATTAACATGGGTTATACAATTTTACAAATAAATAAATTAACAATTAGATAATTAACAAATAAATATATTATTAGGAGATTAGTATATATTTTTTATAATCAAACAATTAACAAATAATTACAAATCATTAACAATTAGGAGATTAATATATTTTCTAATTAAATAATTAACAAATAAAAAATAGAAAAAATAAAAAAGGGTCGGTCATGATTATAATGTATTTAACATTATTCATGCTTAGAATTATAATGTATTTAACAATATAATTAAAAAAATTCATAGTTAAATACCTAGATTAAATGTTGTTTTTGAGTTTTGAAATTGAGTTCTAGGGCGCTTTATTTAAAAATTCAAGCTTCGAAACGAGTTCCTTGACTTGAATATACCAAGAATATTGACTTTTGGGTTAAAGTTTAACACAAAACGGATAATTTTTGGTAGTGAGACCGGTTGCTTTTGCCCTTAATGGCGGTTTGGGATTTTTTAAAATGAGAAGTGGGGAAGAAGAAGTCCCCGTCGGTCTATATACCCCTTTCACGCAGAAAATTTCTGCGCAATAGGATTTAACGGACCATTACAGTGAAGTCCTATTGCGCATGAATTTCCTGCGCAAGAGGTATTTATATCACCTTTTTGGGGGGTTATTTTGATTCAACTCCTCATATTTTGGGTCATTTAAGTTCCAGACTCTTAATAAACGCTAGTAGGGACGGGAAATAAAATGAAATGCTGTAGCCATGTTCAAAAATTTTGTTTAAATTCCTAATCAATTTTAAGCTCCTTGTTATGATTTGCATGGAGTAATACTAAGTTTGACATATGAGAAATATAAACAATTACTCCACCGTCTCATTTTAACTATTATTTTAGCTTAAAATTGTCTAAGAATTCTTTATCAGAAAAATACTACTAATAAAAATAATTATTATCCTAAAATATTTATCACTTTCGAAATTCAAGACAAAAAATTACAATTGTTTTTAACTACACCTTTAACATTAAAAGAGTAGTTCTTTTTAATGTACTACTCAATTTTTATAAAAAATAAAAACTAATAAATAAGGGTAATTTAGTAAATTAAACCTTTTTAGTGACCGTGAAAAAAAACAAAGCTATCATAAAAATGGGATAAAAGGTGTATTAATGGTTGTTGGAATTAAACCAAGATTAATAATTTAAAATTAATTAGAATTAGCTATTTGGTAGATTATTTAATCCAAGTTTAGTTATGATTTATTTATCAAAGTCATAGATGTAGATTTTCTAGTCCTAGTCTATGTTGATTTTCTAGTATTATAAATAAAGGTAATATGTTACATATTTTCTCAGGTTGAGAGGTAACTTAGATTGTAGTAAAATACAAGAGTATTGAGTTATTGAGTAAAACATCATACCTCCTCTCTCTTGTTTGATAAATTTCTTCTATATAGTCATTGTTGGGTCTTTTCACTTGTGCATATATTATTCATTTGAGTATTCTTCTTTCCTTCAAATTAGTATCAGAGCCTGTGAGATCCGATCAAAGCTTTTTGTGAGATCCAACACATATAAAAGAATATGAATATTTAATATTTACCAAATTGTTTTTTTTTTTGTATTTGACGGCAACAACAATTTTGAGAGTTGGTATCAACATATGAAGATTTTTTTCAAAGTTGTTGGACTATATCCATTATTGATAAAATGATTCGTGGAAATTCCAAAAGACATAATATTACTGATGAAGCCGCTACACAATTGAAGAAAAATAGACAATTGAATTATATGACATTCTACTACCTCAATAGCAAAGTTCAATCACATGTATATAACAAATATTTGCATGCAAAATCAGCAAAGGGGGTTTGGACAATTTTGGTGAAATCATATCGACGTGTTGTAGACGTGAAGAGAGAGAAACTTCAAGAGCTTTGGAGGGAGTATGAGTTGACCCAGATGAAACCAACAGAATCTGTCAATTTTTTTTACAAGAATTAGAGAAATTGTTAATGATATGAAGGTCAATGGAGAAGTATTGAAAGAAGTTAAGTTGTTGAAAAAATATTGCAATCTCTAAGATTAGAGTTTCACACCAATAAGACAGTTATTGAGGCTACCCAGGATCTTAATACTTTGAAATTTGATGATCTAGAAGATGAATTGATGACATGTGATATGTCCTTGAATCAAAAGACAATTGAGATAGTGGAGGAAGAATAGCAAACAAAGGATGATCAATCAAAAGAAAAAGAAGAGTCATCGAATCTGGTAGAAATAAATGAAGAAGGCCAGAATTAAGAAATAATGGAGAAAAGAAGTGAAGACATATGTAATTTTTATTGTGGTATAAATATATTTGAATGCAAAGCGGACTCGAATAATGTTCAAACTGATTTTCCAATAATTTATGAGATAGCTAAAAAAGATGATTTGGTTGAAACTGTTGCTCTTTTGATAGAGGCTAATAGTGTTTTAAGTGATAAGACACGTAATAGACATGATTGGTCTATACAAGGTGGGGGACTATTGAAAAAGGAATAGAAATATCAATTATTATTACACAAGAAAAATTGCTTCAATGTATTGAAGATTAATCTAGTGATGAAAGAAGAAAAAAGTTCACCAAGAGAAAATTTGTGATGATCTACCCAAAATTGAAGCGGAAATAATCAAGGATCCAGATTCATTATTGAAGTGTATGAATATTGAAGGTGCAATCAATTTTGAGCCATTAGTCGAGATTGTATTTTTTGAAGAGCATAAAAAATTGTTAGTTGACGATACTACTCTACCACATACAAAAAGGAGAATTGAAGTCGAATGAGCACGCAAGGTCAAGTACAAATCAATTGGAGAAACTATTGATTTTAAGACAAGACTAGTTATTCAAGGATACAAGAAGAAAGAATATAATGATGATATTTCGAAGATATTTAACATGGAAAAAGTCAAATTAACTTTGAATCATATTGAAGAGAAACTGAAATTGACTAAAGATGGCACACACAATTTTGTCGATGCTACATATTTCAGAAAATTGTTCCAGAGTCTAAAGTGGTTGCCTTCTACAAGATATAATATTGTTCATGGCACGCTCAAGTTTGAAAATCTTGATTTAAGGGAGGCTATGTTGGAATTAAACCAAGATTAATGATTTAAAATTGATTAGAATTAGATATTTGGTAGTTTATTTAATCCAAGTTTAGTTAGAATTTATTTATCAGAGTCATATATGAATAGGTTTTCTAGTCCTAATCTATGTTGATTTTCTAGTATTATAAATAGTGGTAATATGTTACATATTTTCTCAGGTTGAGAGGTAACTTAGATTGTAATAAAAGACGAGAGTTTTGAGTTATTGAATAAAGCCTCCTACCTCATCTCTTTGATTTGATAAATTTTTTCTATATAGTCATTATCAGGCCCTTATATTATTCCTTGAGTATTATTATTTCCTTGAAGGGTGAAGAATGATGGTGGATCTTGGTTTATGGGAGACACAAGTTATTAGAACTAAAAAAAATTGGAAAAGAAAAAGCAGAACGAAAACACGAATGATAATAATTGGTGAATTAGCGTATAAAGTGCTATATATGTGCCTAATACTTTAAGGGTTGATTGCATTTCTCTAATATTGTAATAATAAACTTAACAAACAAGGAAACACTCAGGTGCTACGTATGATTTAATTATGAATTTTTTCCCCATTCATAAGGTCCTATATCATGAAATACTAGGTTGATCAACGAAGGTCATGAATCAAGGACTTTTAAGCAAAAACTCTAGTTGAGTAGAATTTAGAGCAGTGAATGTTGATCTTTTAGTGATGGAAAAGTAGGAATTTCTTACCGCTGCAATGCAATTATTTGGTCTTAATATAAACATTCTGCCAAAAAAATGAAACAGATTCTAGACTTTGTGGCATTTAAGGTGGAGAAATTTCATCTATAGACGCAAGACGACGAATTTCTATAAGTATCTACATTTAAAAGAAAACAAACATCAGCTTTTTCTTTTCATATGCAAAGGCAATGAGACAAACATATTACTCCAATAACGAATTTATTTCACTTATCTTGCAGTTGAAGTTCACACGAAAAAAGAAATCATCACATGCAATCTCCAGATACTATTTGTCGTGAAGCTTTTTAAAAGAAAATACAGAGGAAAAGCATCATTTAAAAGATCCACCTCAACCAACGTTCTATTTTTCTGTCTAGCTACACAAGTATGGGTAGTAAAAAGCAGTTTCAGGAAAAAAATATATATTAGAAACCACTTCTACTAGTCCATTAATTTTAGAACTGAGTCATAAATAACATCCGCCATAAAAAGAAACGAAGCACTGCAGCCGTACAAGTTCACCATTTTCTCTGAATACTATTGCAAAATTTCTTTCAAATAGAACAACATTTGTACATTAAGAAAAATTTGGAGAACTAAATGAAAAAAATACAACATGCCCTTTAATTCACTTTTTTCTATGTTGATGGAATGAAGGATCCGTACTTAAAAAGACTTCCGAGAGCTCACACTTCAAATTTGAAAGTTGTTGAAAATGTTTTGTGCCAAGCCACAAACTCTTCCTGGTATTTGATCTGACCCCTGGCAAGACGAGAGTGTTACTACCATCTTCGTGTCAAAACAATAATCAGATCAATTCAGGGGTGAAAAACCAATCCAGAAGCAACAGGAACCCCTTAAAGACCTGGAAATTTCCTCTAGAACCATCAATTGTTGTCAGTGTATACTCTAGAAACTCGATATAATTCCACTTAGCTTCTCCAGCACTCTTCCAGAGAGATTACTTCAGGTTGAAGTGTACAATTAGACGCGTAGATCCTTAAGCATGTTTAGCTTCTCTAATCTCCCATTTGATGACAGAGAAGAATCTTCACCATCATTTAAGCCTACAGCTCGATTTGCAGGGGATTTTTGTACCTGATTGTAAGCTGAGCTTTTGATACCTCCAAAGTAAGTCGAGCACGGGAAGTACTCAGCACACCGAACTTTTAATCCTACAACGTCTCAAAAACATCACCACCATAGAATCACCAAATATCATGTAAAATTGGCTGTCACTTACGTAATTAACAAAAAAAGTATCAGCTCATACATAACATGGACAATAATATATCCAGCAGCCACCAAAATCAACAGAAAAGGGATACATAAAAAAAGAACAGACTACAATAACGATATACGAGAACCAGAGACAAACAAATGCATGCACTTAACTTCAACTCAACTACAGGCCAAGGAAAGACTTAAGGTGTACGACGTGAAAAAACGGAGACGGATTTGCAATAGTAAAGAACTTACTGGTTGCAGCATCATGGTCATCCAGAGTTGTCTCGAGGAGTTTGTGAACTGTAATGCAGTCATTCAGTTTCCATGACCTGGTCTTTCCTTGTGCTCCGTCTCTAATATGGAGAAAAAAAGTAAAAATAGAGTTGATGTCTTGCTAACCCGGCATATACAACGAAATATTATTAGCTATATGATGATAATACAAATAATGTGATGAAAACAGGGCCATACGCAGAAACAAGATCATTAACCGAGTCTTCAATTAATTTGACAGCCTCAGCCTTCTTGTTTGGCTCCAGAACATACAGCAACTCAGCCACAACAGCCCTATGCATCAAGCATTCTGCAAACGCCATGTAATGAGAACTCATGTTTTACCAAGAATGAGGGAATGGAGTAATGATGTAAAAAAGGCAGCCCTATGCATCAAGCATTCTGCAAACACCATGCAATGAGAACTCATGTTTTACCAAGAATGAGGGAATGGAGTAATGATGTAAAAAAGGTGTATAAACTAATAAGTATAATACTGTCAGACACTGACCTCTATGTTTTTCAAGAAAAGTGTTGTTTGCCTCAATGAGAGATTTACCGTGCAACTGGCTGAAAATGTCAATTAGAAGCATACAGAAACCTTAATATAATAACAAGATCAACATCATACAATAACAAGATCCACAATCCCAAACTAGTTGGGGTCAGTTATTATGAATTCTCAAATTAATGGAAGTACTATAACCGGTAGAGTATCAACACTAATAACATTTAAACATAAGATACATAGAGAAAGGAAAAGGGCATTCAAGATAACCTAAAGGCAGGTCGCTCTGCTTCCAAGACACCCCAGATGAGCTTTTCAGTATCGGTTACTGGAGTAGGCAAGGAGTCAACTTTATGGAAGAACTTTATCTGCAAGAGAACATAGTCTATATGAGTAAGAAACAAATATGAATACTTCGAGAAATAACGCTTGACGTGTTTATAAAACAATATTATCAATCAAATTCTTGATGTCGTTAAAAGCATACCAAGCACATATGTGATTTTGGATCATCTGCATCCAACCGCATTAAATGCTTTATTGCCTGGAAAAGGACAAAGATCAAAGCGATTGTTTGTCAATATTCCTACTACTGCTATGACTACATCTCAATCTCAAAGTAGATGCAGGTCAAGCAAACGAATCCTCAATAACCATTACACTACATCTAGGTCCGTTCCATTCTAACACTCAAATTCATGAAATTAGGAATACTATTAAACATAACACTTATCCTGACTGGCATACCATCCCTAACCAAACTAAAAAAGCTCATATCATACACCATATGTGGTACAAAAGTACTAACAATGACTAACCTTAGTTCTTGGTATCTCCTATAAAGACAATTTGCTTCTATGCTTTCATTATGTTCTATGTAAATCTTTTGAGAAAACTATCCTCCACACGATTAGAGGTCTACCTCGTCCTTTTTAACATCTTCAATGCAGTACATTTAAGGATCTATCCTCTCATTTATTTTCTTTGGTGTACCACAGCACAAAAGGAAGATTAGAATTCCTGAATCCAGACACAACTAGCAATGGTCAACTAAACCAGGGTGGAAAAGACAAGGAAGCATAGTAATCTCAAGCTGCTAACTATATGCATGGCCAATACTGTCACAAAGATATATAATTGTAAAAATTAATAGAAAATTAACAGAATTTCCAACCTCAGTTAAATTATAAAGGATATTACCTGCAACGCAAGCAAGATCTTCTGCTTCCTCATGTTTACTTCAAAGGACAGCAAATGTGTCTACAAGCAATCTGATGAGTGCTTAAGGAGAAGCTTGAGGTACTTTGAAGCTTCTGCCAGAGGATCTTCAATCTGAAAGGTTTAGTGACAAGATAACACTCTTATCAAAATCAGAAAATATTAAGTGGCCGAAATTAATAAAACTTTGTTACTCCAATTTTACTGGGCATGCTTGCATTTTCGAGCATTACAAATGTTTGACACAATATCACAACAGATATTGATCACTTTAAAAAAATGAAATAGTAACAGTATATTAAAACATCAGGCACAAAGGAAGTGCTTGAATCCATATTTACAGATTACAAAAGGCAAAAATATCACCTACTCAGCTCACAGGGATTCTATGACATCTATGATTGATTCTGCTTCATCTACATATATTTTTCTTTACACCAAAGATGGGATAACAAAATACAATTCATCTAAATCTTTTGTATTGAGCTACTTCTATCTTCAAAACATCTTGCATGGATACTTCATATTCCATCCAAATTCAGATACAAAGTGCAACAACATAACACAGCATAATTAACTCCATAAAAAGATAATGGAATAGGCTTCATTAAAAAAAAGAAAATGGAACGGCTTCTCTTGACTACTCAAAAGTCATACCAGATATTGTGCAAAGATTGGATGGAGACTTCATACCTAAAAGATGTGACAGATGGCAGAAAAGGGAATACCTGAATCAATTTTTCACCATGTGGATCAGGATCTACAGGCTTCACATGGCGCTTTCCAGATTTAGCAACACTAGCTGCATTGGATTCCTCAATTTTAACTTCTGCCTCCTAAAAATAATTCAAAAGATTAAGGCACCTATCCTAACTTAAAATTTCCAAAGAACAAGAAGAAGCAAATTTGAGTACTTTCTTAGCTCGCGCTTCTGCCTTCCTCAGTTTTTGCTTTAATTTCTTTTTCTGAGAAGGAGGCAACTTGGACATCGCATCATCCTCTTCAGATGCTGACTTCAAAGGAGAATCATACAGTTTCAGATAGCATCTGATGTAGAGGCAAAACAAAGCATAAAAAACATAAAAAATTTCAGCAAAGCAATTTTCAGTAAGCTTGCAGGTAATCAAATGGGAAAGCTATGATACTATAAGCAGAAGTGTTCCCGTCTTCTATTGCTCTACTTCAACAGGAAAGTTCACTTCTAACGCAAAATAGCACCACATAGTTGAGAGCAACCAAAAATTTGAAAATTGAGCAAGTCGATAATCAGTACCTGATAGCACCACAAGCTGCTTTGCGAAAATAAGCATGTGAATGAAGCCGATCTTGAAACTTCAACATTTCCACGTAGGTCCGCAGAGTCATTTTCCTTAGGCAGTAGGAGTGAAAATCAAATTGGTCCTCCGTGATATCCGTGTAATGCTTCTCCACCGCCAGAAACTTCTTTAAGGCCCTTCCCAGCTCACCTTGGCGAAAATAACTTTCCCCTGATGCTAGTTCATACCTTTCATATATGAAATTAAACAAGAACAGTAAGATACTCACACACAGAACTCCAGATCATGATCGGGCTCCAAGAAGAGACTTACCACATGCACTGCATATCGTAAAGGTTATTGTGTTGCTCCCCATCTTTGGTGAATAGTACAGCAGTCTTTTCAGCCAATGAAACCTTCAGTCATATGTCCATCACAAAGTAGTTGGAAGACAAATTAGGAGCCAAGGTAAATTCAAAAGAATTGACACTACAAAAGAAAATACAGTCAAGTAAAACAGATAACACATAACAAAGATTTTCACCTGATCTGCCTGAAGCATACGCTTAACACATTCGCTGTTAACATATCGATCTGCAAGATCCATACACCTAGCTTCATCAGCAAGTGCAGCAGCTGCTGCCAAGTCACCAGCATGCTTTAGTATGCGGCTCTGTTTTGAACAGAAAACAAGAAAGGTTATTCAAGTGTAAATACATGAGGCAAAGGCAATGATTTATTAAACAACTCTTAAGTTACTCCAGGTACCAAAATCCTGGAATATGATTATAGAATTTGAGTGGAAAGAAGAAAGTTAAAATTTTTGTCTCCGGTTACAATGTCAAAAGAACTTGTCACGGTATTAGATAGGCTTCCTTCCAAGGTTAATTTTTGGCTTTTCTTTTAATAAATAGCGTTAATTACAAAAGGCAATGGAGAATCAGAAAATATACAAGAAAATGATAATCACCAGAAAGATGGGGACAAACCAAGACACACAATTTATCATGTGTTTATAATATCTTTAATATTGATTGATGGTAAACAAAAGGCCTAACTTTGGAGCAAACAAAACAAGGAAAGATGAAAGTGAGTTCGAAATCATAGCAGATTTTTAAAGAGGTCGGTGCCGAAACTAACGTTAGAAGGAAAATTATGAAATACAAACAAAGCCCATACTTGGGTTGAAACAGGAAAGAGACAGCTTTTTATAAGGGAGAGAAAGCTTTGACAAAATGAATTTTGTTTTAGTATTTCATTTTTGGTGTGAAATGAAATAACAAAATCCACTTGTCCTTCATTTTCCAGATGAGAATACAGTCCAACTTCAAGCAGATAACATCACAAACAGCAATGCAGAAATCCAGCAATCATCTAAAAAAGTCAAAATTAGTTTCTCAGATGTCAATTTGAAGCTCTATCAGCTACATAAGAAATGGATAACTATCATTCATGTTCCTTCCGCTTCCCTACATATAGTAACAGGTTTAGCGTTATTGGATAGGGCTTAAAAATTACCGATCTTCAACATATCAATCAGTCAACTATACCATGATTCCAAACTAGTTGAGGTCACTGTATAAATCCTCTATTTCTGTCACTCTATCATGGCCTATATTCATGTATAAACACAATTTCCCTGTACGTGTTCTATAAAACTAGAGGTTTTCTAAATTTCACACGTATCCTTACACTAACATACCATCTCCAACAAACTAAAAAGAGACCTGCCAGACACTGGTGGTAAACTGGTAATGCAAGTGTAACAACAACTAAGAATTAATCCCGACTAGCGCCTATATTAATCTTATTTTTTGTTCTCTTTTTATAAGAGTGGTGTCCGAGCCAGCTTGTGCGCACCTCGACTATTCTACTAGATACATTCCATCTCCCACCAGCATATCAGGCAACTCTGCAGACCAAGGCTTAGACAAATGGGAAAAATTCACCTAGCATTTTGTCTCTGCTGGGTTTGAACCCGTTCTCCAAGGTTTTCACTCACGCCATTGGCAATCAGCCACACCCTTGGTGCAAAATTAAAAGGGTCACTTGGTTCTATTGTAAAAGAACAGGAAAGAGACTGGATAGCCCACCTTTCTTTTTTAGAATCTTGACCAAAAGTAACTTCCAGAAACCACTATCGATGTTAAAACACTAAAGTTAAAAGGATACAAAAGTAACAAAAATTAAAAAAAATGATCATAAGTAGATATACCTTGACAGAATATAAATCGATTACAGTTGGAGTGTGCTCAATTGCCTCGTCAATTTTAGTAAGAGCAATGTCATACTGTCCGAGTCTATCATAGTGCTGCAGGAACATAGCTTTTCAGCAATTTGGAGGGGAAAAGGAAACACAGAAAGGTTTGTCTAATATGGAGGACATGTGAGCAAACCTGAGCCGAATAAAATAAAGTCCACATAAGTGTTGAAGGGGGTTCCTTTTCCACACTGCACTTAAAGCATATGGTTACATCTGTAAGTATATAACCCAAAATAAACATAGCAAAGCCAACAGACCATAAAGAATTATGATAGGCATTGAACACAGCAACCACAAAGTACATTTACAGCAAATTTTGTCCCAATTGAGTTCGTTTTAATTGAATTCTCAACTGCATCCTTGCTAATTATTATGGCTTTGAGATAACTCAACCATCATCACTCCAATGGGCAATGGCTTTGAGATAACTCAATCACCATCACTCCAAGTTAGATGGTTACACTGTTTCTATATACAGTTGACAGATAATAGCAGTCAGTAGTGCCTTCGAGAATCCTGAAATGCAATGACTATAAGCAACACAGCATCGGCAGGAGGATTTATTAATTTTCACGAGAAAAGGCAATGCATCCGCAAAGTATTTCAAGCTAAAATTGTTATGCAAGAAAAAAAATCCTATTCATGTAAATTGAAAGATCTAATGCGGTCTGACCTTTCTCCGGACCATACGCATAGCGGGACTTTAGTGCACCAGGCTACCCTTCATGTAGATTGAGAATAAGAATGGAGATTAAAATCAACTGATCAAACACAAAAAGGGCAATTGCACGGTCCTCAAACTTCCTCCGCAAAGTTGTATTGACTAACAGAAGTACACCACCCAAATTTGAGAAAAGTTGTATTGACTAACTCAACCTCTACAGCTGGAGTAGCCTTACCCCATTAAATTGCCCTATTAATTTTTTGGATTTTGTTAGCTCCTTAAGCTTAGCTTAGCTAAATATGTACTGGAGCTAGAACTACTTTTGCTTTTGTACCTACTCTGCATCTTCTTGATGCCTTTCAATGATCTCTCTCTTACTTCATCTTTAAAAAAGGAGGAGGAATAAAATAGTTTAGCATAGTAGACAACCTATACACCACACTAGTTCATGGATTATCAAAAAAAAAAAACAATTGTTTTAGCATCAAAGATAAAAGTATATTGATGTGATAACTATGTAGATTTCAATGAGTGAGTAGTTCACTTCAATTTATATAAAATCTAGACGTCACTAACTTTTTAAAAAAAAAAAAGGGGGGGGGGGGGGGGATGCTCAGATGCGCAACAATATCATGTGACGTTTCGGAAACTGTGGAGACCCTACACCACATGACCATATGTAGCTAATTTTCAACATTTGCTCTTTCACACTCTCAATATAACATAAATTTATAAAGGTTACCAAGACGAAGGAAAATAAGTTCTGCTAAATAGTTTCCAGAAAAGAATTGGAAACTTGTAATAATTATCACGAAACACTCTAATCTCAAAATTGTATTTAAATATCGTTTTGTTTGGTTCAAAGATGGAAATTTCTTCAAAAACACCGACCTATCCTGCCAAATTTGTGTAACACTGAATTTGTTATCACAGGAACTTCTTCAAAACAGGTCTAATCTCGACTCAAAATACTCATCAGAGACTGTCAAGTGTCAAGCCCTCGAGGTGGCCTTCAAAAGGGTTGAGATAGTACAAAATGGACAGCATACAGACTAGTCAAGTTTCTTACTGACATGAAACGTGACTAAGAATAACAAGTAAAAAGCAAATCAGTTTAGGTAGAAGCGGTTTAATAAGGTCAGTACAGCAATTTGGTTAATCCTTCTGTGGAATCAAGAAACATGTCATAGTACAACATAGACCAAAAATTAGGCAAATGTATACCTCTTAGGGTATCCACCAGTACTCTTAAGTGATTGCTCAAGCTTCAAAACCAATTCCCCTAGAATATCGGCCTGTAAGAAAATAAAAGAACCAGAAATCAATCAAAAAATAAGCAGGACTACAATAATTATGCAATACTCTTTTATGTCAAAGCACATCAAGGAACATCTGCACTAACCTTGCCAGGATGATCATATAGCGGATAAAGATCAGAAAACAAAGAAGGAACTCCCTACATATGTATCAGTAAAATAACTATCAGCTCAGCTCTAAGACCAAGGAAACCAAACGGGGTGCAAGACTAAATACTTTTGTCAGAAGAGGTCGCATATAATTCTCTGCAGCTTCCCGAAACTTGTCATCTCGGAGAAAATCAAGTGGAATTCTCTGCAAAAGAACATGAAAAAGGAAACAGAAGAATAAGAGAAAAGAAACAAATAAACAAAGAAGCTAATTATGCATACTGAAAATTGATGTTTAATAAGATCATTACTTTTCCTAGATCAAAAAAAATAAGATCATGACTTCTCCACAACAAAACAAATAGAATATTTTGGCTACTACACAAGAACTTCATTTTTTTGAATAACCGAGAAATACGTGAGGCTAGTGGCGCACGATTCGAAACTCGGTAGACAACGAGCCCACTACTCTATCTTTCTCCGCTTTTTAACCTCACTTTTGTCTGCAGAAAGGTTTGAACCCACAATGTGCACCTACCCACACATCACGTACTGTGCTCTTACCACTAGACCAAATCGTGGGGCTACTACACAAGAACTCCATTTATGGCTCTCAGTCAGAGATTATGAAAGGTCTATATTGATAATAAAATGTCACTTTTGATAATAAAATGTCATTTTTATCAAACAAAGGTGTAGATTAACAATAAATGCATACATGCAAGTCATGAAAGTTACAAGACAAAACAGGTCTGATACATTCTATAGGCCACAAAGACAAGTATATGGAGAGCAAAAATGGAGAACAGTATGGAACTTGAATGCAGGAGAAATTTACCAGACGGGAGGTAAAGGAACTACAAGAGACTGATGGAGGTGGTAATTTACAGAAAGAACATCACCTAATTGAAACAGGGCATATGGAAATGGAAAGAAAGGGGAAACAGGTTGTTCTCAGTTATGTCCTTCTACAGCAGGCTATTGAAGAGGGAGGATTCTGGATTTCAATACCTACCAGTTTGGACGCCGAGGGGGACACAGGAAGAGGTTTGCTTCTTTACGCGGCTGGAAGCTAGGGAAGCAACATTGATGGCTGAGAATTGAGGGAAAGGAAAATTTGTTAGCTGTGTCATTGTTCCGGTGAAGACCTGGACCATTTTACTAGTGCACTGCAAGATGGCCAGTCAGTTAAGGTGGACATCCTGAATCTGTGTGGAGTATAGTGGGCTATGGCTGAGACAGTTGAGGGGATGACGCATAGCTGGGCATTAACGAGAAAAAAGAGGATAACGTAGAGAGTGGAATGTAGCCCCACTAGCACTTATCTGGGTCCTTTGGAGAGAAAGGAACAGAAAGAATTTGAAGGGGAAGAACATGATCTTTAATTGAAATCACAAAGTATACACAGCACTTTCTTCAAGATAGATGCTTAATTCACAACTTCCAGAATATAAATGAACAAAATACAGATGAGGAAGTATTGCCAGGGAAGAGGTTGGCAGCTATTGCCATGAAACCAAAGCACCTTTCGTGGTCTTCATATCATACAAGAGAACTTAAGTCCTCCATCTCCACAGTGAAATGTAGAGCTAGACCACAAGCATTAGGTTTTTCTTAATAAGGAAACTATGCTTGGTGATGCCACAAGCATTAGGTCTTTTTCTTTTTTAAAATATATATAAGCACCCGACGTCAAGGAATATAACATTAGAAAGTGAGGAGCCATGTAACAAACATAGAACTAAAATCTCCAAAGAAGACCAAGTTAAAAATTCTTCACCAAGAACACCTTTTCCTAAGTTCTTTGATTGCGTGTGACATGAACTATATGTTACAGCCAAAATGTTAATATCCTACACTTGCTGAAGTATTCAGAAAAACATAATGCTTAGGGGATAAAAGTACTGAGCCTGTTGCAACATTAGAATATCAACAAAACATTGCTGGTTAACATTAAACAAGGTGTCATCAATCATGTTGAGAAAACAACGAAAAATGAGACATAGAGGCTAACATCAACGGAGATCATTAGGCAGGATAAAGTGAATTACCTTTACAGCAGATGATCTACTATACTGATGGCCAAGTACTCTGTACAAAGTTTCTAATCTATCAATTTCATCAGCGGTATATTGCCCATTTTCAGAATACAGTCCCAAACATCTTTGTAAACCCTCGTAGTATCTGAAAGATACACGGAACATATCACAGGAATAGTTACTTCTTCATCTTAGAGTAAAGCCAAGCTAAATGTCATGTTGTTCAAGAAAAGAAAAAGGTCTAGCAACATAAGAAGCAAAAATGCATGCCTGCAAATTGCAATTATTAGAACCCAGAACAAAATACCAGAGTTAGGTTTTCGAAAAGAGGGAAATGAAGAGAATCAATGTAACATTAAAAGAACGATTTCATAAGCCGATCCAATTTAATATTTATTCCTTTCATTGACTCAACAGAGTAAAACAAACCAAACAGGCAACAAAGAAATTTCAAACAACCTTCCCCTTTCTCTTGCTTACCTTGTACCCAACACATATGAGGTATGATGATTCATTTTAGACATTAGATTACCAAGAAATACCCATATCCCACATTACAAAAGTTCCTAATCATTGCCAAAACTCTTAAAGGATGCTCCACAAGCACTCTTGTGAGTAGGAGAGTTTTTTGGGAGAGTTTTTAGGTTATTTTGCTTAATTTGATCCACTTTGCAAACACGGAAAAACCAGATATTAAGTAAGAAGTTTGGCAGACCTTGTAGTTGCATATGTGTTTATTTCTTTTTTCAAAAGAAGAAAATTGGCAGACCTGATTTCTGCTGAAAGGAAAGAGAACAACAGAGAAAACCTCCAAAACAGAAGGGACTAAAGAAACACAAAACAATGCCAAACATTTTGAAAGGCAACTAAAGACAAAAGCCACATATGTATCACTAATCGGTTTCTTTCTGATGTTCCAATACAGTGTACCAAGAGCAGAAACCTGAATTTAAAATTCCATTTTGTACTTGGCATAATTATTGGGATAAAATGCCCAAGGAGAACAACACCAAATACTAATCTTGTAACAAACACCTGATTTTGAAAGGAAAGATTCACACAAATAGAAATGATTTAGGATTCATGGTCCTGTAATTGTCAGACAAATTAGATAATTATGTACCTGTAATTGTCAGGATTCATGGTGAGAAGCACTCTGAACAATTTTTCACCGTCCTCGAAGCGGCCAAGCTTCAAAATAAGTAAAGCTTCTTGCTCCTTGTAGTCCAATTTGTCAACCTGAAGCGGCATAATATAGTCAATATTCATGCCTAATTTGAAAACAATTTCATGGGACTAAATTATATGCATATACCATCTTCGACTCCTTCTTGTGTAATTCTTCAAGAGCCCTCTCAGGAAAGCCACATTCCTCTAACAAAGAGATCTGAAACAGTCATAAGAACATGACACTGAAGTTACAGAATTAAACAACATCATCCTAAGAGGCAATTAATATCTAAAAGCTCCATAATCAACAATACCAACAAACACCACAAGTTAGTACATTTCATCAAAAAGAACACCATCAAGTTAAATTGTTAGCTACAGAAACCAGCAATTAAAGAAGCAAAATGTTTTCACATAACATGATCATCGAAAATTTTCAGTCGAGATATAAAGCAACTTAACTATTCTGCCTAACTATAACACAATGCTGCAGCTATCCTAGACAGCACTTTCAGGTTATCCCAAACAGTATTGATCGGAAACATTACAACTGAATGACTGATGCGACCAGTCACTTTTTACATGTGCAACTATGGAATTTACTTCACTGATAGACACCTTTCTGAATATGGAGCTAAATCAACCACAATGTACACCAAAAAGTAGAAAACCTACATCATCTTGACTCATTTTATTGACAGTAGATCCCTAAAAAAATCCAGCTTGAAAACTACTCTCATACTACATTTAATTTCTGAAAACAGAAAATTCCAAATAAATGCAATTATGGGAAGTTTCATCAATTATGGGAAGTTTCAAGCCTGAAACTGCAAAACCTTAACAGTACCAAGGTAAAGCAGATTGATACTTGCACAAGTGTCTTTGCTGCTACTACACAGTCCCCAACACCAACACCAACAACAACATACCCAGTGTAATCCCACACAGTCCCCCAATTAAGATAAAATCTTAAACAAAAGTAATGCCCTATTCCTAGCAGCGATTGTTACCTTGTACAGGAGCATCTCCCCATGTTCACAGCGTTCATTCTCTGGGGGATAGTCATCATCAAGAGTCCCTTCATATGCCTCAAGGATATCAACAGCTTTTGATCCACTAACAAATAACAAAAGAAACTACCTCAACATGCACGGATTAGATAATAGAACTGAATGATATTGAATCTCAAGGACACAAACATTAGTGAAATAAATGGTTAAAGCAGCAACAACAAGACGGAGTATCACTACAACCATGCATGAAACTACCTAAAAAACTTAGTACATTCAGGCAAAGAAAACCCACTGAAGATAACAAGAAAGAAAATGATGAACTTCCTCTTAGACACTAGAAGATATAAGTTCTGAATATGCAATACATTCACACCAGTAGCAGCTATATCAGACATCAATTGTTATGACGACTTTTGATTTCTTTGCCTTTCTGGTTTATTTTATTGCTTTTCAACAACATAGGAACCTATGTCAATAGTGATAAGAAAGACTCAAACAGTACAACACACAAAGTGATAAAACATCTCCGGCATCTTCAGCAAACCAAGTCACCTGGAAGGAACAACACATCTAAATTCTAATAATGGTAGTAGCTATTTCTACCATACAAGAAGCAAGGCGTACTTTGAGTTTAAATGATGAGCAACGGCAAAGCCAATCCAATTCATACGATGATTTGGTTTTAGAGTGAGCAATTGCTGTCTTGTTTCAACAAAACCTTCCAAGTCACGCATTTGTGCCTGTAAAAAATTAAATCAACGCATAAATTGGACAGAGGAGGATAGATGAACTTAATAATGAATGGAAAAGGTAGTCAGCATGACAGAAGCATTATTCTAGCGGTGTTATTGTGATAAGCTCTTAGTTATAACTCTAACTAAATTTTGAAAGGCTGAGGATCAGTCTAGAAGCCCTTCTGCTGACTAAATTAGATAGACAAAGATAAAATCAAGTAACCAGAGTAATTCACTAAAGCACATATTAAAACAAATATGCACTCCGTATGGGCCAGGCTTGCACATCTACAAGGTTCTGTGAAATCAGCGGCTCCGTGTAATAAGAACTGTCTTAAGAAACCAACTGAAGAAGATGACCAGACTACAGATATGCCGCATCAAAGAGCACACAAAATCAATTGGTGAAATGCTATGGACATAATTGATATGAGCACAAGTACATGTCAAAAGTCAAATTGCACTTGGATCAACAAGAGAAGGAATGGAATGTCAACACTCAACACTGTGCAAGACTCCAGAAATAGCACTTGGATCAATTAAAAAAGGCATAAAATATCAACGGTGTGTCATTCCAGAAATATATTTGTCACAAGGCAAATCACAAAAAATGTGCTTCCAAAGTATGTCAGCTTGAAAATGAAACTAAGTATCAAAGGAAAATTAATGGAAAACATCATAATTATATATATGATGAACTTCTAGTCCGCCTTTTTCAAATACAATAACTTCCTATCGAATCCGCTTACAATACCACTTGTGGAGTAAAGAACTCCTTAAGGGACACAATTGGGAAGAACGTAAGCACGTAACATTAAACACAAGAAATTTACATGATCAAAAAGATGAGGTTTTAGGTTTGATGAGCCCAAGGGGGGGAAAGAAAGATAAATTGAAGTGCACAAATGGTAAGAAAGAAAGAACAGAAGAAAAAAAACTGAAACATATGTTACTAAGAAGAGTCCCACCTGTAGAAGGGATAGGTCTCGCAATATCTCAATATTGTCAGGATCAATCCTGAGGGCATTTCGGTAGCACTTAATTGCTTCTCGGTACTCTCTATCAGACCGGTATAGGAGACCATAAACATGCCAACAAACATGGCTCTTAAGGTCATTCTGCAAACAGAGAAGGACAACTGATTCAAGTACATCACAAAATAAGAATCCAACCTAAAGCACTAGGAGCTTTTAATTCAAAAATGCAAAAAAAAAAAAAAGGAAAACTACACCTTCAATCCAAGCCGGACAAGTTCGTATGCTTCTGACTTTCGGTCCATACAATTCAATGTTAATCCTTTCATTGACAATGTTTCTGGTAACCATAACACAAAGTAAACAATAGCATCAGCACCCGTAGAAAAAAATGACAATCATCAAAGAATATGGGTATCTTATTGATAGCCCGTACATCACCTACCGCATCGTCAAAAGCCATGTTGGTGATAATATTAGTGTTATCAAGGCGAAAAGCGTGAAATACCGTTCCATGTCTATCGGGACTTTAACCGCAAAATGTGGGCTTTGGTAAAAAAATGCATGAAGCAAAAAATAGAAATATATCTATTTATTGAACAGCAAGACAATATATATCTATATATATATATATATATATAATGCAAGAAAAGAGTAACAGCTTCATTCAAAATTATTTCCTAAACCATAAACATATTATATATATATATATATATATATATAATGCAAGAAAAGAGTAACAGCTTCATTCAAAATTATTTCCTAAACCATTAACATATATTTTTGCCAATTGTATTTATTTTTACAACCGCTCTATTCAAGATACAACTTATGGGCAATGGGGCACATGCCTTCATACCTTGCCTACACTGAAACACAGCCTAAGTAAGGGGAAGTGTCTACCCTGAACTTCTCTGAGATTAAGCACCCAAGTGTGCCTCAAATGATCATTTGACAACACTAGATAATATCAAGAGAGGAAAAATAAATTATGGTTTTGATAGTCTTTAGGGTTTTATGGGAGACAACAATGGCGTGGGAGAGTGAACAGGGAATTAGGATCAAGGGTTCTGTGAGGTGGTTCAGTGCCGAAAGAGTTTCAGTTTCATTACTCCTAATGATAGTGGTCAAGATATGGTTGTCACCAATCTGGTATCAAATCTAAGGGCTTTCCCAACTTAGTTGAAGGTGAAGTCCTCGAGTTCGATGTTGATCCACAGACAACGGCCACATGCCAAATGTCATCAACGTCGTAGTTGGTGGTGTTGGTGGTGCACCTGTCCAAGGCAGCTCCAACAACAGTGGCACTGGAGATTGTTGCGGTGAGGGGATATTGCAGTCTGCAGTAAGGTTGAAGATACAATGGTGGGGATACATCGGTGAAGGTAGTAGATACGGAATGGTTAGGGCAATGAATACGGCACTTGAAGGTGGTCGATATGGTGGTTGCGATGGTTGATATGGCAATGGTGGAGGTAATCAATATGGTGGTGATGGTGACAGCAGTAGCTATAGTGATGGAGGTGGGTATTGCAGTGCAGGAAAACGGTCAAGTGTGGTGTTGTTGGGCATTTAGTAGTGCTTGCTTGAAGTGTGAGGTAGAAGAGCATTTTGCACGAGAAATTCCCAACAGTAATTGCTGAAGTTTGGTGGAAACAAGAAGATAAAGGTATATGTTCACATTAAGCACTTCTTTTATATGTTTGTTACCTTTTAGCAAGTCATTTTCATTTTGATCGTGAACCAGTTATTATGCTTTTGACTGATCATTGCATGTGGTGCATTTTCCTTTCTCAAGTGTGATCAGGATATGGTTGCCTATTCTCATGTTGCCTTTTAGTAGCAGCGGTTATGGTTTAGTAGTTCAGCTTGATGTTTTTGGAAACTGATTGTGATACCGCAGAGTGCACTTTCTGTACATGTTTGGACGATTGGTCAATTATCAACTGCTAGCTTTTACTACCCTTTCAACAGAATAACCCCTATATGTATATGCTCAAGATCAATTCCATTGTCTGTCATCCTGCAGACACATGGTTTCACGAAACTAGCGCTCCTATAACTTATAGAATGAAAGCAGTTTAAACCACACATTCAAAAGACTAAAGGATAAAAGCCCAGATGGCATGCATACAGCCTATAGCTCTCTTAGAGGTAGCCACCGTTCATTGCTTTACTGATTACTAAGTTCTCGAGAAGCAATCGAGCATGTTAAGGAGCGTTCTTAGATTTGGTATATTGATAATTTCTCCTGTTTCACTTGGCAATTTCCTCATTCTGACCGTAGTGAAGCCAGGATATTATACAAGGGGATTAAAAATGTTACACTTGGGATTTGAACATGCGAGAAATTCTTGAACGGTTGAACCTCCTTTACCACTTTTACTAGAATTGTTCCTCGTGTCAAAGAGATTCAACATTATATATTACCCAAAAGAACTATTTTTTCCCTATTTGTACGGTATATTTTTTAGTGAAGGGGATTAATTGAACCCTCTTTCTCCAAGATAGCGCTACCCTTGCATTCATGGATACTATTTTAACTTGGACATGCTCCGAGCCAATTAAGGCGTAAGCAGCAGCACAGTGAAAACACATCGCACTTCATGTCAGCATCTACGGTGCCAATTTTATCAGATGTCCCCAAAGGAACAACTTCATCTATAACTGCTACTGAACCAAACCAAACTAGGCCCAAACACTCCTAAATAATCGGCATATATGTGTGTTTCTCCATAATTATATCATTGAGCAACAAAAAGGAGAGTACATAGCACCAACTAGAAATATGCCTCCAGTTTAGGAACTTTTAACTTTGGTATCAAACAAACTTGTTGCTTCTCAGATGGAAACTTATGCCCTACTGCCTTCTGGCATATACCACTGAGAGAACACGCTAGATGCTTTGAACGCGTGAAGCTAGTTAACTATTTTAATCTGAAAATCTAACATGGTAGAAATGGATTTGGAGTTGAAAGTCACCATGCATATAGATGTATCAAAGAATTTTAAATTGAACAAAGTGACGTTTATGTCCGAAGGAACCGTGAAAAGGAACCACACCATTTTAAAAAAAAAGTTTCATTCTGGATATGCTGCAATAGAATTGGACTTACCTCCATGATTAGGAAATTTCTTGAGAACCGTATCAGCAGCTTTTAGTCCTTTCTTATACTGCTTAGTCTCGTAAGATTTCTGCAGGAATTGAGGAATATGTTGTCAAATTAACGTGTAACACACTCGCAATAAATAACTTAATTGTCTTATGCAGTTATCTCAGCAATTATTAGTCAGATAACAATATGTCAATCCTACTAAAAGAAATGAACATATTTTGGCCCCCGTGACCTACATGCTAAGAAAGAAATAGTTTGTTTGTTGTGACTTGGTAGTGAAGTCCGGCAAGCAACTCTTGCCACTTTGCAGCCAAAATATACTTAAATGATTCAAAAGGCTAAATTGAAGCCTGAAAGAGGCAAATTATCATTGGCATCATCAATTGCCTCAAACGTCAGAACGAAGCCTAAGGAAGTACTACTGCCAGCCTGTAACCGCGATCTTCTCCACATCAAATTATCAGATAGGATAAAGAGTCACCCTTAACAAAGGGCCAAAAAGGGAAAAAGAGAATGCTAGCCAACTAATACAAAGACTATTGCTTGTGTCAATGCGTAGAGGAATAAAAAGCACTTGCATTACTTGAAGAAAACCGTGGAAATCATAAATTGATTATAAGATTCAAAACAGAAAATGTATTAAATAGTGTATGCCTAAGGAATCATTATCTCTCCGCCGCCAAAGGATCTCAAAAGGTCACCAGCGTTAGTTCAAATCCGCAAAGCAAAGTGAGGATTATAGTAACATCCAAATCAGACATCCAATTCGAATGGCTTCAATAATCATAAAAAGTCCAGTGAAGTAATTGACATGAATTCTAGGGTTAAGTTAACAAGAATGAATAAAATTCAACTGAAAACCATTCACTGTAAAGGCAGCGATTGAAGTTGAAGATGTAATTGAAGACTTACAACGATGAGTTTGAAGAGGTTGGCCTCCTTGGGAGGAAGCGAAGCCCCCATTGTTGCAGAGAGGGCTTTGTGTTGTTGTGTTTTAAGGGCTGCGATAGAGAAATATGAAAGAGGAGACCATTGCCCTACTCTCTCATTTAGGCAAGTAGAAGCGCAGGAGTTGGGTCTTTCCGTAATTTCATGGTTACGCGCTGTTCGTGCTCTTTAATTTTTTACCCCTTACATTCATTTAATAAAAATATCTGGACGAAAGTACCCTTTCTTCTTTTCTGTATTCGTTTCTCGTGTTCTCTGTTTAGGACAATCGTTTTCTTTCCTTTTTCCGGTACGATAAATTCAATTTTGAGGTCTTTTTAATCTTTGTAGTTGTTATTTTTCATTTTATGCATATTTTTGCAATTTTTGTATAATTTTCTGTATTTATTTGATTATTTCTTATTGTAAACTTTTTTTAGCGTTTTGTCAATTTGCTTGTTTGTTTTTATCTTGAATTCATATTTTTGATTTGTATATATTAGTTTTCTTTTTTTGTATTATGTTTTTGCTCTATTTTTTGGAGTTTATTATTTGCTTTTTTGATCATCTTCTTCTTTTTTTTTTGTTGAATTTTTAGGTTTCGCCTTTTTCTGAGCACGTGGTGTTATTTTTATTGAATTACGAGTGTGGCTTTTTGTGTATAGTATGTATGAATAGATCATGCCCCTTCCGGCATAATTTGTTCAAGTCTTTAATAGATTCTGTTAATTCAGAAACTGAAATTATGCCTTTTCGGCATAATTAGAGTTATTACTTATATAGTGTTTGTACTTTTATGGAATTCATTTTTATAAAAATTGATGTATTGGTTTTATTGTTTTTAGATTTTGTTGTTTGTTTTTGGTCATCTTCTTTTTTGTGTTGAATATTATAGGTTTTGCCTTTTTCTAAGCATATAGGTGTTATTTCTGTTGAATTACGAATGTGAATTTTTGTGTATAGTATGATAAGACTAACTTTTTGTTAGTTTAATAATTGCCTTTAGAGTAGGATCCGTTGTTGGCTGGATTGGTTATCCAATCAATTATTGTATCCTGAGGTCAGGCAAAGCCCCTCTCTGTAACTTTTTGCAGGAATATAATATCACTATCCTACGGTAGTTTACCAAAAAAAAAAGTTACATCATATAATATTTCCATGTAAATTAGTGGGTACAATTATGTGGATTTGCTATGAGATCATGTGAGAAATGAGGAGTAGAAAGTCCCCAAACATAGCTGGATTGTAAAAGAAGAGAATTTAAAATCCAACTAGAAGTCTGCAGCGTGAGTTCGAAACCTGTTGAGAGTAATTTGTTTTCTTTTGGGGGTATGATCTTATAGTTGATAGTCTGGTGTAAGCCGACAACCTGAATATTAAAAAAAATGAGTCATGGAAATATTAGTCGGCCAAGTTTTCGTTGAGCTTCTCACCAGTGACATTTTAAATTTTATGTATAGAATTTTTAGAAAAGAAGGGTGGGTTAATATTTGCCACACGATAACTCATTAGTACTGATCATTAATGTATATAAAATCTAGGGAAAAGGATAAAAAATATTCCTCTACTTTCATAAATTCGTTATTTTTACCCTCCGTTATAAGTTAGGGTCAAATCTACTCATCCCGTTACAAGTTGGGGTAAAAAATATCTCTCCCATTAGCAAAATGTTTTAAAATACTCCTCATTTGACAGAAACTTTCAAATCAACCCAAATAACCCGATTTCAATTGAAAATACTCATCCCCTCTTTTAACCCGACCCTTGACCCGCTAAACGAAATTGACCCTTACCAAATTAAATCGTCCTCTAACGAATTGTCGCCCTTCTCCTTCCATGTTTGTCGCCGCCCTCCACTGCTCCGACTAGAAAAAATATAAAAAAAACATCGCAGCCACCACCACACCCAACCAGACTGCCCAACCACCACCGCACAACCACCTTCTTTTCACTCACTTCTCTCCCTTGCCACCTCTACCTCACCACTTCACTCCCTCTCCCTTCTCTCACTGAGCTCCCGCAATACCACCACTCTTCTACCCAAAAAGGTCTTATTCTCTGGCTAACCATCGTCTCCACAACCCATAATGCCAATAACAACAACCTAACCTCTTCATTCTTCCACACCGCTGTCAAAGCAACTAGCAACAACAAACCAATCCCCATCGGCGAGCTCGACTCCGACGAGCAGCAACAACAAAGCCTTTTTCTTCCTCCGTCCGTTTGTTTTAATTGTTTTGGTGAAAATGCTGCCGATGAACTGACCAGCCGACGCTTCTGCCTTTCCACTTCGCAGTCCCTCGTGAGTGTGACACACACCTCTATATCTTTTCCTATCTATAGTCATGGGACTACTGCTCATAACTACTAGCTATCCATCTAGCCTGCGATAGCGAGGCTACAAAAAAAGATTGAATGAGGTCATTAACATTGAATCATTATAAGGAAGTCAAGTAGTCCATGACTGACTAGCCGACGCTTCTGCCTTTCCACTTTCCATGAGTCAAAAAATGTAACGATAGCTAAGAGAACTAGAGAGCTAGAGCGAAATACTTGCAGCGAGTAAAGAACTATTTCACTTCCCAATAAAGTAGTACGAGTTGTAAAAGCGTAAGAGCTATATAGAACCACCTTTGGCCGGTCTCGCATCTTCCCATCCTCTACTTAGTTTTCTCAATTACATCGATCCTGAACTACGTCTAGCCAATTAATTTTGCCCTTACCCTTTCGGTCAAGCACAACATCCCGAGCGCTAGGTTCAAGCAACTTCATACCACTTCGTCCCTTTCACTCTTCAACCTGATCTCTACATTCATAGCTTGAAAAAGCTAAAGAGGGTCACCTCTCTTAATGACTATTCTTAAACTTCATTTCTTTGGGAGTATGATATATTTCCTAGGAGCTCATAGAAAGATAGCGAAGTCAGATAGTTCTTTCTTGCTTTCCTTCTATCTTTCTTTCTATTTCAAAGCCTGTGCTTTGATTCAGATCACTGCTTACTTACTTGACTTGCCCCATTTTTTTAAAGCAAAGAGGAAGTCGTGCAAGTAAGCGAAGTGGAATCTATTAGAATAGAAAATAGTGTAGCTCGATCAGTATAAGAATAAAGCTAGGAGGTTGGCAGAAAAGGTGACTTTCTTTTCCTTTTCGACTTTTTGAAAGAAGTAAGAAAAAATAGCGCTACGCAAGGGCTATTAATGAATAAAAAGTGATGGTCTTCGCTTCAAAGCTTAGCAATCAATTCCATCACTTACGACTTCACCTCGATGGTTAGGCCACCACACCCTTAAAGTCTATACGCTATAGATAAACTCCTAGAACCATGACATATACTATAGAGTCGATTACTAATAGTACTAGTTTGAAAGGTTCGTTGGAATTGATCCGCTATGATGCGCTAGCGATTGACAAATAGGGGAAAAATTGAAGCCATTACTATTGAAGTTTAATTTGGTATGAGTCAATTTCGTTTAGTGGGTCGCGTGTCAAGTTAAAAGATAGAATGATTAATTTCAGTTGAAATCGAGTTATTTGAGTTGATTTGACATTTTCTGTCAAATGAGGGGTGTTTTTAAAAACTTTGCTAACAGGATGGGTACTTTTGATCCCAATTTATAACATGAGGGATAGATTTAGCCCCAACTTATAATAGAGGGTAAAAGTAACTAATTTATAAAAGTAAAGAGTTATTTTTGACCCTTTTCCCTAAAATATAACTAGGATCAACTGTTGAACTGTTAGCAAATAAGGTTACTTTTAGCCCAAAAATTTAATGGCGAAGGTCGAAACAAGCCAAACATTTAACAGAAGGTTAATTTAAGGGCAAATCTGAACCTTTTCACGAAAATATTTTGACGAGCGATGGATGTTAACCATTTGTTGGGGGACATATGTGCAAAGAAAGTTTAAAAAATAATGTGCGGTTTGGTTACCTTTTTTCGTCCGTCGCTCCCGCTCAGTCCTCATTTTCAAGCTCGCGTGTGCTTTTTCAAGTTGGTGAAACTTCCAACTCCTTATTGGAGAATAATGGTGAACGAAGCTCTTATCACCGATCCGATGGATCCTCTCCATGGATTTGTCGGACCATCTCTATTCCCCAACACAATTAGGGTTCCAACTGACTCCTCTGTATCAGTAGACCCTGAGTCAATTCATAATTTAATGAAGTCTATGGTAACTTTTTCAATTGTTTTCCTTCATTTTTTATAGAAGTTATAGCTATTTTATATATCTTATCAGTTAAATTGGAGTACAAATAGTGATAATGTTGTTACATAGGGTGCTTTAGTTACATTCAATTTGTTCCTGCACTGAATTCAAACTTCAACTTAATTAGTACTACTACAATAGGAATGGAGTTAATCCCCCCCCCCCCCCCCCCGTTTTAGACGACTATGATAAACTTTGATTTCTCTTCAGAAGTTATAGCTCTTTTATAGATCTTATCAATTATTTTGGAGGAGAAATAGAGGTAACGTCTCTTCCTATCTGTTCTAGCCTTGGTGGACAGAGTTACATAGTACCTGTTGTTGGTGGGAGGTGACACATATCCCGTGTAATTAGTCTAGGTGCGCGCAAGCTGGCCCGAACACCACATTTATTAAAAAAAAGAAGATAAAAATATAAATAGAGATAATGTCGTTATAGGAGTTTTAGTTACATTCATTTCGTTATTCTTCGATTTGTTCCTGCACTGAACTCAAACTTCAACTTACAATTAGTACAATTAGAATGGAGTTTAATTTTTTGTCCTTGTTTTAGTTTTTGACCGACTATGATAATTTTGTCCTTGTTTTAGTTTTTGACCACTATGATAAACTTGGATTTCTTTTGGTGGTTGTAAGTGACAACATAAATAGTGTAATTTGTCCATTTGATTTCAATTGGCTTATTGGTTAGTTATTTGACTTTGGATGATGTCACGGTGATAAAGTGTTGTTCCTTCATTGTGATTGTAAATGGAAATGAAGAGCCCTGGGATTTTCGAGGAGGCTAGGACCATTGTGGATAACAGTGCGGAACTTTTGAACACCAAGTTTCCGGGTTTTAAACTATCTGTGGGCATTGATGGGGATCTTGCCATGAAGGGCAAGGAGAAGCTCCAAGAGAGAAGACCAGGCCTTGGTCGTAAAAGGGCTAAATTTTCTCTCAAGCCCAGTACAAGGTAAATTATTGATAGTCTTTCGTTTATCCTCAAATTAGATCCTCTTGAAACTACGGCGTCAGTATATTTTGCTATGTGTTTGCAGTCAACCTCCTGTCAGCTTAGCTCCTCGTTTAGACCTTGATCAACTGTCAGATCCAATGGAATTTTTCTCAGTTTCTGAAAAGTTAGAAGGTGATTTTGTTTCTTTTGTTGTCTCTTGACTATCTGGTTGCAAGTTGATCACGTCTGCAACTAAAAACAGTAAATAATATACTTAGAGAAAGAGAATAACCATTTTACACACGGTCAATTTACAGATGCTGAAAAGGAAATAAAAAGACAGAACGGCAGCATTATCCATGATCCAGATGTGAATAATCCACCGGCCAACGCACGGCGTCGTCGACCAGGCATCTTGGGGTAAAACTTAGTTATTCTATGATTTTTCACATGGAAATGCCTATCTTATCTTTATAATCCTATCAACTTGCTGTTGCACCTTTTTAGAGTCGTCTCTTTTCTGTCTCAGCAAATCGGTCAGGTATAAGCACCGTTTCTCCACCCTGCCTGAGAAAGATGATGCATTTATATCATCTCAAGAGACATTGGAGCGTGATATTCTGGAGGAACACGGTTCTCAATTGCCAGAAGAGCTCCTTGGCCTCAATGTTGAACTACAAGAGACAGATTTCACAGGTTAGTGGTTTTAACTAATCAAGATGGATACCTTCTGATTTTTAGATTATATTTTTAACTTCTCTATGAGCAGAATGTATTACAGAGGTGATGCTTGGTTTCCAATTCGACAGGATCAATAAAGAAAACAGAAAACAGAATCAATGAGCTTTTGAATGAATTACTTTCTGGTAGTGGTGAAGATCTAGAGGGGGACATGGCAGTATCCAAATTGCAAGAGCGGTTGCAGATCAAGCCCATTGAACTAGGCACCTTATGTATGCCTGAGTTCCCTGTGGCTGGAAAGCTTGATGGTAAGACTTTTGGAGAGAGGATTAAGAAGCCTAGGAAGTTTTCAATGGAGATACGGGATGTGGTTAAAAGTGCAACTGAGGGAACACCTTCCACTGACAAACAACATGAAGAAAGTCCTGCCAGTAATTTAGCATCATTCACTTCACCAAAAAGTCCATTTGCTTCATTGTTTTTGTTGAGAAAGAAAATTATGCAGTCAAATCCACTGAGAGATCCTTTTTTGCCTCTGAACATTGATTTGCATTCAGAGCATCCAAATTGGTCCGTGAAGTTGAAATCACAATCTGTAAAGAATAATGTTGGACCTACTGAATCTCATGGAGAGACAGAAAATCTTGCTGGTGGTGAAAATACGAATATTATTGTTCCTTTAAGAGGTTCAGACTTTGAGCATGAGCAACTGATGGAAAAGAATTCAGGCAGAGATAGTGTAAAAACTGGGCCAAGTGGATCTCTATCTGGAATGGAGCGCCGAAATGGTTTAGATGATATTGATGTCAATACTAACGTCAACTTAAATATGGATTCCCACCACGAGTCTGATGGGATTGACAAAGTGAAAGATGATTCAGTTATAAACGGTGTTTTGAAGGATCAACAAGGTTGTGAGACTGAATCCTACTTTAACTGTCAGCAGATGCAGGATGCGGAAGTGCTTGCAGAAACACTACCTTCTCTTCAAGCTCAAGGGAAAGCTGATGATACGGCAAATTGTACCATTGAAACAGCTGTTGAGGATTTTGGATCAACTGAAATTGATCAGCAGGCAAGTCTATCCACATTTTTACCATTATATACTACATTGGATACACATCATTCCAGGAGTTACAATTCCGATTCTGACATTTTTCATTCGTACATCATTACCAGGTTGACAATATGCCACCAGAAACAGCACATTCTCCAGAACACGATCATCACTTTGAGGATTCTGTCAAAGACTTAAATAGTGGTGAGGTTCTATTTTGGATGTTTTTTTCACGCAAATTCATCATTTTTGAAGATGCTACATTTGAGCGTTGCCAGCTAGATTCTTTTGTATAGCCAAACATTTTGTACTTTTTCAAAATAATCTGTGTCTTGTTTGCATTTAACACATTGCTTGAGCTTTTCATGGAATCATGTGTAGTCAACTATTTATTTTTTGACCCACTTGAATATCCAACTCTTAATTGGGTGATTCATGGTATGGGAAATTGAACATTTCTTAGGTCTGCTACAGTTTACAGATTGAGGTGTGAACTGTTGGAAATTTAGTATTGGACAGAAAATTCCCCATGTTTGCCAAAAAATGTGCTGCAGTGAGATACTACCTTATGTTGCTTGGAGATGTTCTCTTATAACTTTTCTTTCCTTTTCCTTTTCATCCCCGTGTTTGAATGGGAGGCATCTTTATAAATAGAGTAGATACGAAGAATTTTTAATTGTGGTTGTCAAGAATCATGACTTTTGAGCTTCACTTTTTTTTTCTTTGAAAAAGGTAATGATTTTATTGAAAAGATGGGGATAACCCTGCATCGTTGTACACCATATGGAGAACCTTACAGAAAGATATGGTTCTCTGCAAAAGCATCCACTCATCGCTATCTACCAGGATGTTCGAAGTACTGCAAAAATATGTCAAAATAACAAGATTTATCTAACATGTTTGAGCTTCACTTCTATCTTTCGAGCTCCTCTCAGGTTCTAGATTAAATTAACAAGACATAAGTTTGATAACGGCGCATGCAAGTTATTGCTGCATTTTGATGCTTTATTGTGGTTAGAGCATTACAACAGCAATAACATATCCAGTGTAATCCCACAAAGTGGGGTCTGTGGTTAGAGCATTAAGGTGTCTATAATGTCACTAGCAAAGCATTCGGGATGATTAAAGTAACCCCTGTACTGATAGCATAAAATGATATGTTACACATTGATACCTAATGTCTAGAAAGTTTTAATTAGAAGTGTTATATCGTGGTTAATCAATCTTTTTTTGAGCATGCTCAAATAGTGCTTTCGAGAAGATGGAGAAGGATGGCATCGAGATAATTGATGAAGCCGGTGCTTTGAACATTTTTGACTTCCGCCTTCCAATTTGAAATTTCCTCTAAAGATATTGAGGTTTCTTTAATGCTTCACCAGCAAAGTACTTGAGATGATTATATGTGCAAATAGTATATGCTGTTCATATCACATGGTGATTCCCACTGTCTAGTTTTGAACTGCAGGTGTTACTTGATTCCTTATCCTAATTCAATATTGTCAAAAAATTAGAAGACTTGTCAAACCCCACGCCCCCTATTTATGTAATGCCGTGAATTTCATACACCAAGCAGTAAACCACTTAAACTGCACACGGTGAATTTAAGAATAGTACGCCAGGAAGAATATGCCCCTGATACTGTGACCTGAAAAGTTATTCAGAACCAACATTATGTTTAAATTTGTATCATCTCTGTAGTATTATTTGCTCAGAATTGCATATCTTAATTAGTGATAACAGTCTGATGTTTGTGAAGAACTTGAGAAACTTGATGTCTTTTTACAGATCAATTGAACTCAGTTGCAGTTGAAGTTCCTTCTACAGACTTGAGATCTAAATTTCCTGAGGTGAGCCATCAGCATCACGCCCAGGTTGTCTCCTTTCTTGAATGCTCCTTTATTATTTTATTTAGCAAACTCAAAGTGAAAAGTCCCGTGCTTGATTTGCGCACTTTCCTCTGGCAAGTAAATCTTTGGATCATACAGGAGAAGACACACTTTATCAGTGAAGTTCACATACACTCTCACCCGAATACAAAAAACGATGGTGGGGTTTGAAATGTAAGGGGTCAAAATATCAGACACAGACACAAGTTTGGTATTTAAGTGGAGATGGGTAGAGGGGCGAGCACGTTATCCACCGAGTTTCAAACCATAAGCTGCTGGTCCTCAGATATTTCCGGTTACCAAAAAAGTATTTTTAGAGTCTAAAACATCAAAGTCAAAGTACTTATCAAATAAAAAAAACATCAAAGTCAAAGTACTTATCAAATAAAAAAAACATCGAAGTCAAAGGAAAACTGTGTGACTCTCCAATTGTAACTGTAATATAGAAGAGAATAAAGCTGATTGCTTGAACATAAACAAATCCATAGATGAATAAACACTATTGGTGAAGATGGTTTGTGCAAAACATATAGCAATTCCCAAATTTGTGTAAGAGACGATATTTCTGACTGACAGCGGATATTGAATGATATTAATGAAACACTTCAGAAGTTTTAGCCCATGATGTCTGCTATTCTAGGTTTACATGTATTTGCTTGTGTTCTTTGCACTTGTATTTCTTTAGCTTTATTGATTATACTGATTGGTGATGTAATATTTCTGATGCATTAGGCAAAGGCTAAGCAACAGAAAGCAAAACGACCTTCTGTTGGAAGGCGTGAAAGAAAAACTCTTTCTTCTAGGCCAAGTCTAGCAGGTTTTCCTCTTGTGCCTTTGAGGATGTATTTCTTAGAAGTCTTGCGTTTGTGTGTTTGATAACGAATTTCATTAATTTGACAGATGCTGGTACATCATTTGAAAGCGGGGTTAGACGGAGCAAACGAATGAAGACAAGGCCTTTGAAATATTGGGAAGGCGAAAGGTTATTATATGGACGGGTTAATGACAGTGAGAGTGAGTACTTCTTGTAAATTCTTTTCTGTTGTTGCTTTACTGGTTTTTATTTTTGTTCTTCAGCTTGGATTCATTTGTTAGACTTAGGTGATAATTCAGTTTGATCCTCAATCTAGTTTTCGTTTCTCTATCTCTGTGTGTGTTTGAGGGAGGGAGAGAGAGAGAGATGTGTGTGTGTGAAACTAGCCCGCGACATGCTATAGACGTTCTACTTATAGTCCTGGGAAGGTAGTTACTCGAAGAGATTTTCTTGTCCTCAAGCTGGAATTATCAAACTATACAGCCTAGTAATTGGAGAGGTAGCATATGCACAGTTTGCACAGAGTTCTGAGGGAAACAAAAAGATGCAGCAAAGGTGCTGAGAAACATGGTAACTAGGTTACTTACGTTTCTGATAGAGCGTGCCAGTTAGGGTATCAGAATCTAGTTTTGAGGGATTTGTTTCGTACCTAGTTAAGTCTCTTCCAGTAGGAGATTAACTTAGTTAAGGCTCTCCTAGTTGGTGACTACTAGCTCAGAATATCTTAGGTACTCGAATTACAGGAAATTAGGTAATTTGACCTTAATATTTTCGTGCTTGAAAATCACCACCAAGATAATATAGTAGACTTATTTCATATATCAGCCAACCTGCTGCATTCCATTAATTGTCTGCACAAATTTGAAGTAATTTAAAACTAATCATTTCAGTTTTGGAGATTTCAGTTGAGGAACGTCTTTAGTAACTTAGCCAAGTCTCTTCTAGTTGGGGGCCTTCCACTAGCTCAGAATAATCTTAAAAACTTGAGTCATAGGAAATTAGGTAATTTAATTCTTAATATTTTCTTGCTTGAAAATCATCAGTCATCACTGAGAAAATATATTAGACATAGTTCATATATTAGCCAACTTGCTGAATTCCATATATGGTCAACAAAGATTGAAGTAATTCGAAAATGATTATTTCAGTGTAGGAGCTAATTGCAGCGACTTTGACTACCATCTTTTGGAGATTACTTCTATTGTGACTGCGGGGAAAACATTGTAGTTTATTCTCTGGCAATTCTATGCTGTGGTTTATACTAAATACAATGAACTTATCTTTGGACTGGTAATTTCTATATTTAATCTTTGGGAGAAAACAACAGATTTAGTGTATCTGTGTGTTTCTATTGCAGGTTTGAAGCTTGTTGGCTTGAAATACATCTCTCCAGGAAAGGGATCATTTAAGGTGAAGTCCTACATCCCTGATGACTACAAAGATCTAGTCGAATTGGCAGCTCGCTATTGATTTTCTAACGACACTGGTGGATGGATTACCTTTCTGGATCTTGCCCTATGCTTCAATTTAAATACAAATGTAACCATTGTATGTAACGTACCCCAGGTAGATCTTTATAATATTGTGAAGCTTGAATACTTATCTTTGATTATTGAGCACTACTCTATTTCCTGTTCCATCTATCGTTTATCCAAAGAACAGATGACCCCACAGTGCTTCAGACACTTATGGTGGCTTGTTAATGTTAGATGAGGAAACTACAAGGCAACATCCTATACAGCAAAAAAGCTCTACTTTGTTCCTCGGTTATGTCATACTATTTGTTATGTTTGTTACTGTCGTCTATTTAGGAAGTAGAAGGCACATTTTAATTTTGAATCACCCTTCATACAATGGTTGATAGTTCCCTCTATTACTCCAATGGCCATAATAGTGCTGTCAGCTACCAATTACATTTCATGTTCACTCAAACTAAAACACATAAAATGAAACGGTAGGATTGAATTAGTGCTACTATATCTACATAAATTACAAAGGTAAGTGAATGACACTAAAAAACGTTTGAAGTACTTTTTTTTAAAAAAAAAATCACATGTTAAGCGATAAGAGATCATGTACAAGAAAATATTATTCAATACATTTATTGAATAATTTAGAAGACACCGGCTTTACGAGGGATGTGAATTTTCTTTCACTGCTTCTCCAGAAGGCCAATGCTTCTGCGAAGACTAAAAAAAAAAGGTCTACAATATTTGATATGACTTTACTAATCTTCTAAATAAATTTGAAGGTCGCTTTACATATTTCATGAGCAAATTTGCTATCCTTTTCTTAGTTGCTTCTTAGTCCGGAGGGAATACTGTAAGATAGAATAATTTTCCTTATGGATTCCTTTCATTATTCACAATATATATAGCTGTACAAAAGTTAATTCCTAATATGGTACGAATCCTAACTTACCTTAAATGGTTGATTTCTAATACAATTAGAATCCTAAGTTACCTTAAATATACATCTATCATAATTACAAAATATACGGTGAATATTCGCTAATACTCCTCTCAAACGGAGCGGGAGGAGGCCGAATGCTAAGGCTGGATCGGAAGTCGGTGAAGAGTTGTCGCAGTAGTCCCTTTGTGAAAATGTATGCATACTGATAAGAGGAAGGCACGTGTAAAATTTTGACCTGACCACGGGCAACCTTCTCTCGCACAAAGTGGATATCCATCTCAATATGCTTAGTCCGCTGATGTTGGACCGGATTATGAGACATATAGATAGCAGATATGTAGTCACAATAGACTATAGACGCCTTGCGTAATGGACACAAGAGCTCTAAAAGAAGATTTCGGAGCCAACAGATCTCAGCGACGACATTAGCAACTCCGCGATATTCTGCTTCAGCACTCGAACGGGATAGTGTGGCTTGCCGCTTGGCGGACCATGAGATAAGATTATCCCCAAGAAATACACAGTACCCTGAGGTGGAGCGACGTGTGTCGGGTCATCCTGCCCAATCTGCATCCGTGTAAGCTAGCAACTTGGTTGGGCAGAGGGGTATAGATGTAATCCAAAGTCTAGTGTGCCCTTAATGTATCTAATAATATGTTTGAGGGTGGCAAAATGGGACTCTCGGGGGTCGTGCATAAACAGACACACCTGCTGAACGACATATGCAATATCAGGCCTAGTGAATGTAAGATATTGAAGAGCACCTGTAAGACTCCGATATAGAGTGGGATCAGAAACTGGCGCACCGTCAGTGGCACTAAGCTTGGATTTTGAGTCCACCGAAGTTGGCATAATTTTACAATTTGCCATCTTGGCCATGTACACTATCTCTTCTGCATACTTACGCTGACACATGAACATATTGACTGCAGATCTGGTCACCGATATACCCAAAAAGTAACTCAGCTTGCCCAAGTCAGTCATAGCAAATTCAGTTTTGAGTAGAGCAATGATTTCATTCTTCAAACTGTCAGACGATGCAGTAAGAACGATGTCATCGACATATAATAGCAAATATGCAGTGCTGCTACCTCGGTGAAAAGTGAAGAGAGAGTTATCACACCTGCTACATAGAAAACCAATCTGTAGAAGATACCTGGCAAAACGATCATACCAAGCGCGGGGTGCATGTTTCAATCCATACAATGATTTCCCGAGACGACATACAAACTGCGGAACTGCCGGATGAACAAAGCTAATGGGCTGATGCATGTATACAGTTTCTTTCAAATCCCCATAAAGAAATTCATTCTTGACATCTAGCTGATGAATTGGCCAATGCATGCCCATAGCAATACTGAGAACAGTCCGAATAGTGGCCGGTTTAACAACCGGACTGAATATCTCACCACAATCAATACCTTCCTGCTGATTAGTGCCATTTGCAACTAGTCTTGCCTTATACCTCTCCAAGTCACCACTGTCTCTGAACTTGTGACGAAATAGCCATATACACCGGATAACATTCACACCGTCTGATCTAGGCACCAAATCTCAAGTGTTCTGCTTGGTTAAAGCGTTAAACTCCTCGCACATGGCCGAATTCAAATTAGGATTCAGTTTTGCTAGTTTTGGATTTTTTTTGGAATGGGTGATAAGGTTTGTGTGGAGAGATTGAAGTGAACCTTGGGTTTGAAGATCCCGTGTTGTGCACGAGTCTCCATGCGGTGAGGGGGCAGCAGTGGGAGGTAGGGATTGGGAGGCTGCATGTCCACTGGTTCTGGACTGGGAGGCAGCAAAACTGCGGGACTGGTAGGCTGCGGGCTGATGGTGTTCGGACTGGGAGGTACATGCGACACTATTGGGGGATGTAGGAGATACTGCCGGGGTGCGATGGAGAGCGGAGGAACTAGAGGCGTGATGGTGGGGACAGTGCAATGTCCATCGCCGAACAGATGGCGTGATCTTGTCGCTTGCGGAGACACATCGACTGGAGTAAAGGAGACATATGAGACTCATCAAGAAATGTGTAATCCATGGTTTGGAATTTTTGAAGGTTTGAAAAAGGAAAGGTTGTCTCGTCAAAGGTAACGTGACGAGAGACGATGATTTTGCGAGTGACAATGTCATAGCACAAGTAGCCTCGATGATTAGGAGATAGACCAAGGAAGACACATGGCAGAATGTGAGGGGCAAGTTTGTGAGGTGCAGTGGAGGCTATGTTGGGGTAGCATAAGCATCCAAAAATACATAGGTGATCATATGATGGTAACCTATGGTATAATATTTCGGTAGAGGTCTTGTTTTGGAGTGAGTTAGTTGGTAAAATATTAAGAAGGGATTCTATCATTTTGACAGCATAGACCCAAAAATACGGTAGTAGACAGGCATGAAACTCATTCCACGAGGGAGGTAACTTCTCAATTAGTGATGCAACAAAAAACTGCTCATTTGGTTTCATACCTTCCAAATCCAGGTGATGTAGAATCATTTGGAATTCCTGGACTTGGGACATCACAGTTTTTCTATCCATCATTTGAAATTTCAGGAATTCCCCAACGATGAATTTCTTCGTACCAGCATCTTGTGCGTTGTACTTCTTCTGCAGTTTTTCCCATAACTCTTTGGCGGTGCCTACGACGCAATACACCGTGTAGAGTGGGTATGACAAACAATTCAAAATATAGTTCTCACATATGAAGTCACTATGACTCCATGCATCAAGAACCATCTTCATGCCATTAACGACATGTATACCTTGGCCCCTTTCAACCGTTTCATTAGGCTGAAGGTCCACTTCATCTCCAGCTTGTGAAGGATCTTCTGTTAGGAAACGAGCCATTCCCATAACAGTCAGATAAAATAACATCTTCTGCTGCCATCTCTTGAAGTTGGAGCCCATGAACTTTTCTGGGCGTTCAAGGTGGAATCTAGAGGGTGGAAGAACTGTAACTTTCCCTTGAGTAGCAGGAAAGACGTTGGGTGTGCCTTGAGCAGCAGAGAAGGCATTGGATGTGCCTTGAGCAGCAGTGAAGGCATTGGATGTGCCTTGAGCAACAGTAGGGAAAGCAGAGGGGTTACCTTGAGTAGCAGCAGCAGAATCAGAAGCGAGTTGTTCTCTTCTAGTAATCTTTCTAATCACTTACAACAATCTTGTCTTAAAATTGTGGGTTACAACAATTGCAGAAAAATTGAAAGTAAGTAAATATTACAATGACAAGTGAGCGGGATGAATGTAAAGGCACTTTTTATCATGGGAAGTTCCACGTCATCGGTGGATATGACACGAGTATGCAAGGCCGGTTCGGGACAAGTGCCGAGTCATTTGATGTTTCAACGTGGCAGTGGGACAAAGTTAATGAACATTTCTTTGAATCTGCCACGTGTCCAAGAACTTGTGTTGAAGGTGGGGACGGAAAATTGTACTTGTGCCGGGATGGTGATGTGCTGGCACTGGAAAAGTCGACGTGGCAAGTTATGACGGCACTTCCGGCGGAACTTAGAAATATAGCCTTTGTGACAGCATGGAGGAGTAACATTCTAGTGACTGGTTCTATGGGATTTAATGAGCCCCACAACACTTACATTTTGGATTTACAGAATTATAAGTGGACCAAAATGGATACTCCGGTGAACTTTTCCGGCCATGTTCAGTCTGGCTGCCGCCTGGAGATGTAAAGAGTTTTAAACGTTGTTGCCCAATTTACATAGTCTGTTAGTTTTGTAGTAATAAATCACAAAGAATTTACAGTCTTGTTCTAAATTTTGCTTTTATTTCTTGTGATTTTTAAAATTTTTAACTTTCAGTTCATTGTGTTTTTGGCACGAAGAAAATATATCATATTTGATTATTTGTATAACTAATTTTAAAGTAACAGTACAAATTTAACACTTAACATGAGATTAAGTGGTACAATTATGATAAAATTTTGAATAATCACAAATAAAAGGATTAAAAGTGTCAAATTCAATTAATTGAAAGTTTAATGTACTTAATAAAATATCATAGGGACTAAAAAATTTATCAAAAAATTGATGTGATGGACAAAAGGTAATATTAACCCAACATACGTACGTATAAAGAACTCCAGCAAAATTTTTAGCAAATATTAATGAACTTATCAAATTCAAATTTTGAATCTGCAATTGATTATAATGTTTTCTTTTGGGTCATAAAATGATTATAATGTTTAATCTCACCTTCAGAGAGCCAACTGATAAAGACACTAAATATGACGTGAAATTAAGATGAACTTGTCCTCTTTTGTTTTAACTAAATATAGAGTCCTTATAAGACGAACAGGGAATATAAGGACATATTTTTTTTGTTCTTTTTGAACTGTAAATATGGCTCTTAGCACAGCTTTGTGCTGCAGGTAGAATAATATAATTCTCCTCATTTCAAGTCTTTCTTATTAATATATATATATATATATATATATATATATATATATATATATATATATATATATATATATAATTATAATCATAATTATATCAAAATATCTACTTTACATAATTACACTAAAATAATAATTACAGAATACATATTTTCTATCACACTCCCTCAGTCGGAGCGGGAGAAAGCCGGACGCTCAGACTGAATCTGAAGTCAAGGAACAACTGCCGAGGAAGTCCTTTAGTAAAAATATCTGTGTACTGATAGGAAGAAGGAACATGTAACACCCGAACATGGCCCATGACAACCTTCTCACGAACAAAATGAATATCCATTTCAATATGTTTTGTTCGCTGATGCTGAACCGGGTTATGAGACAAGTAAACAACAAATATATTATCATAGTAGACAATAGATGCCTTACGTAAGGGACAATGAAGCTCTAGAAGGAGGTTTCTGAGCCAACAAATTTCGGCAACAACATTCGCAACGCCTCTATATTCTGCTTCTGCACTCGAACGGAAAACCGTGCCTTGCCGTTTGGCAGACCACTAGATGAGGTTTTTACCCAAAAATACACAGTAGCCGGAAGTAGATCGACGTGTGTCCGGACAGCCGCCCCAATCAGCGTCTGTATAAGATATCAACATGGTCGGTGTAGATGGATAAAGATGTAATCCGTAGTCAAGAGTACCCTTAACGTACCGAATGATACGTTTACGAGCGGTAAAGTGAGGCTTCCTGGGAGCATGCATGAACAAACACACATGCTGAATGACATATGCAATATCAGGCCTAGTGAAGGTAAGATACTAAAGTGCACCAGCAAGACTCTTATAAAGAGAAGGATCGAGCACCGGATCCCCATCATCAGCGCTAAATTTCGACTTCGAGTAGACTGGAGTGGGCATGATCTTGCAGTTTGCCATTTTAGCCCTATAAACAATCTCTTCAACATACTTACACTGACATAGGAACATTGCATTCTCAGATCTGGTCACGGAAATCCCTAAAAAATAATTCAACTTACCCAAGTCTGTCATGGCAAATTCGTATTTGAGCAGGGTAATGATCTCGTGTTTTAGCACATCAGATGAGGCAGTCAGAACAATGTCATCCACGTAGAGCAAAAGATATGCAGTGTCATTACCTCGATGAAAAATAAAAAAAAGAATTATCACTTTTGCTGCACACGAACCCGATCTGCATAATGTAAGTGGCAACACGCTCATACCAAGCCCTGGGGGCTTGTTTCAGGCCATAGAGTGACTTTCGAAGACGACAGACACACTGAGGAGCCGATGGATGCACAAAGCCAAGCGGTTGATGCATATATAATGTTTCTTTCAAATCCCCATGTAAGAACGCATTTTTCACATCAAGTTGATTAATCGACTAGTTTTTTCCTATAGCTATGCTCAAAACAGTGCGAATGGTGGTTGGTTTAACCAATGGACTGAAGGTCTCACCACAATAAACTCCATCTTGTTGCCCCGTGCCATTTGCCACAAGTCTCGCCTTATAACGTTTAAGCTCACCACTATCTCTGAATTTGTGACGAAATAGCCACATGCAACAAATCACATTCACCCCCTCTGGTTTCAGAACAACATCCCAAGTGCGCTGTGTAGTGAGCGCTTCAAATTCCTTATGCATGACCGCATTCCAATTTGGGTCAAGCTTGACTAATTTTGAGTTTTTAGGTATATGTGAAATAGTCTAAGTGGATAGGTTAAAGTGAACTTACGGTTTGAAAATCTCGTGATGGGCACGGGTTTCCATGCGGTGGATTGGAATTGGGACTATTTGGTTGACGGAAACTGGGGGCAGTAGGGTAATTTGGGTCACAGGAATTGTGGACGGTGGGTTTGTCGGGGGCAGTAGGGTGGACATAGGCAGTGGGGTTGTCGACAAGGGCTGTGGGGACGCCGTCGGGGAATTTTAGCTATGTGGCAGTGGGGTTGTCGACAAGGGCTGTGGGGACGTCGTCGGGGAATTTTAGCGATGTGGCAGTGGGATGTTTGATGGGAACGGTGAGGCCGAGGCGGGAGCAGTAGGTAGGGGGTGGTCGACAAGATGGGGAAGGGGGTAGTCGACGGGTGCTAGGGCAGTGACGAAATGGCTGGCAGGGGTGTTGATTTTTTAGCCGGAATACTAGCACTATGTATTGTGTTTCTAATAAGAGGGGAAGTGTCTGGATCATCAAGGAATCCATAATCAGTGACTAGAAATTTTTTGGACGTTTGCAAATGTAAAAATGTTTTCCTCAAATGTGACATGGCGAGAGACTATGATTTTATTTGTGGACAAATCATAGCATAAGTACCCAACATGGTTCGACGGTAAACCTAAGAAAATGCAAGGAGTAGTCCTATGCGCTAATTTGTGAGGGCCCGTGGAGGCGAGATTCGAGTAGCATAGACAACCAAAAATCTGATGGTGATCATAAAAGGGGATCCGATGAAAGAGAATTTCAGTTGGAATTTTATTTTGAAGAGTTCGTGTTGGTAATATATTAAGGAGTTAAGCCGCCATATGTAATGCGTATACCCAAAATGAAGGGGGGATGAAAACATGAAAGAGCATAGTGTGGATCTTATTGTTGATGGTGCGTAGGATTCTTTCGGCTTTACCATTTTGACGGGAGGTATGGGGGCAAGAAAATCGAAATACCATGCCGTGGTCCGCACAAAATTTATGAAAGTGAAGGTTGTCAAACTCACGGCTATTATCACATTGAAACGTTTTGATGATTTTCTCAAATTGGGTTTTAACATATGCTTGAAATTCAAGAAAAAATGTGTAAACCTGGGACTTATATTTTAGAAGATAAACCCAAAGAAAATGAGAGAAATCATCCAAAAATACCGAATAATATATATGACCCAGTTTGCTAGTGATGGGAGATGTCCATAAATCCGCATGAATAATATCAAAAGGAAAAAAACGTTACACTTAATGAAGATTGAAAAGGAAGTCTAACATGATTTCCTAAGGGACAAGAGTAGAAAACGTGGGTAAATTTCCCTTTATTACATTGAATGAAATTATGACTTCTAAGAAAATTAAAAACTGGTGCTCCCGGGTGCCCGAGTCAATTGTGCCAAGTTGATGGATAGATTGCAGCTAGAGAGGTTGGAGGATTGACACTTGCCGCGAAATTACATGAGAAAGTATATAGGTTCCCCACACTATTGCATCTCGTAAGAGTTGTCCCTGTGCGTAGGTCCTTCACAGAAAAATCAAAAAGGTCAAACTCAATAAATACGAAATTGTCACTAGCAAATTTCCTAACAAAGATTAAGTTTTTAATGATATTAGGAGCATATAGGACATATTTGAGGGTAAATGGTGGGTGTGGTGGTTGTGTTTGAGTTGTGCCATAGTCTTGAATTGGAATGCGATTGTCATTGCCGACCAATATAAATTGAGGATTGTTCAAATTAAATAAGTGAAGGAGATTACCAGAGTCGCGAGTGAGGTGGGATATGACACATGTACCCATGTACCATTTATCGTCAGGTTGTTGGAGATTCATAGTGTTGTAAGCCTGACTCAGTTCAGTAGGGGTCATAGGGTCGTATGCATGTTGTTGGGCCATGGAGAAGTTGGCCTGGTGCTGTTGGACCGTGTAACGTGTGCCTGGAGGAGCCCCAGGATGCTCGGCTGTTGGCGTTGCTCGGTGTATTGGGACAGGACTGTGGGATACGGATATGGTGGCGAGGCCCAGTTCCCGGGGCTTTGGGTTACAATCAAGGGCCATGGTCTGTGTCTGTCCGTCGGAGTTGGATTTTCCGCCACGTCCTTTTCCCTTGCTGACGCTTCGATTTTCGTGGCCGCGTCTCCTTCCGCCTCCTCGGCCACCACGTTGAGGTTGGTGGTCCGTGAGTTGCGAAGGACCGGAGGGTGTGTTTGTGGTTGGCGGGACGTCAATCGCCAATGTTGATTGTGCTCGTCATGTTTGGCTCGTCTAGTCTCATCCAACAACAATTGTGACCTGGCCTTGTTGAAGCTAAGGAGGGGATCAACTTGTTGGATCATCGTCGCAAGTGTATCGTACTCACCCTTCGGCAAACCATTGATAAGTTGTAAAACCATCTTTGTTTTGAAAATCGGAGTGTCAATATTAGACAATTGATCGGCAACCAATTTTAGTTGTTTACAATACTCTGACATGTTGGCAAAGTTCTCAAGACGAGTGTTGTTGAATTATTCCTCCAAATAGACGACACATGTATGTTTTTTATCTTAAAGGATTTCCTCTAGCCGTGTCCATAATTCGTGAGCCGAGGCACCTGTCTTCATAATAGTATGAAGTAAATCCTTGGATATGGTGTCATATATATGGTGTTTGACGATAGCATCGAGCCGCTTCCACGTCGTATTGTCAACGTCGGGTGGACGGGGGTGGTGGCATCGATGTGGTCAAGGACGTTGTAAGCACAAACATGTATTTGAAATAATTTGACCCACGATGAGTATTATCCATCCTCTTGATCAAGAACTAAAGGGATAAGTTTTTAATATTCGTTACGGCAAAGGTCAGATGAAAGTTGTTAGGAGGGGGAGGATGTGTGACGTCGTGGGTGGAGGAGGAGTCGGCGGTAGAAGCCATGAGGGTTGGCTGTCGGCGACATGAGAGAAGAAGTGGGGTGGGGGGCGCCAAAATTAGATTTTGAGAGGAGGCTAGAGTTTGGCTTCTGATATCATGTAGAATAGTATAATTCTCATCATTTGGAGTCTTCTCATTAATACAATATATATAGGTATTTACAATTGTAATCCTAATCGTATAAGAATATCTACTTTACATAATTACACTAAAATAATAATTACAAAATATATGAAAAATATTTACTTATTCTCTCTCACTAAAGATGTACTCATAATATTCCATTAGCTACCTTTCTCAAAGAAACAACACAACATGAAATTAGATGTGGTAAGTAAACAGTATTAAAAAGAGTTGGATCTCTATCAGTAAACACTAAACACGACTAGATTTCGTACTGTACAAAAGGCTGATTCTTGATCTGTTTTTCTCGGGGAGACGAACAGCATTACAGGAAAATTGTTTTTTTTTAAAAGAATGAAAAATGCCCTGCATTCAATCTTATTTTATTCTCATGCAGTCGTATAGTACTTCTCCGAATCTCTTGTACATGTGCTTCTTTAGGTACATATCTTTTACTTTCTTTCTTCCCTTATTTCCCATTCGCTGCCTTTCCAAGGGGTTATTCAGCAAATACTGAAGATTGTGGGCGAGAACTTGAGCGCCTGGACGTCCCAAAGAATGAAGAAGACCTGTTACGTTATGTTCAACGATCTCCTTTGTGCCTCCAGCATCTGTTCCCAGCACCTGTATCAACATTATATATTAGCGATATTCATTAATGAAAAAACAAGGACCGTGTACTGTGTTGAAAGCCACTGCATATCATATAGGTAATATGTGGATGTTTAAAATGTCAAACCCTAGACCGAACTCTAAACTATCGATGATATGCAACCATAGCAACTAATTGAGCTCAGATAGTAGAGGATTCAGCTTAGACTGGAATCTACTCTGTAGCTCGATGAAGCTTCTTGCCAGCATTTTTAAAAGAAACAACTAATTTCTGTCTCAAACATAACTGCTTTGATGGCATGCAAAAGTACATGCATATCTAAAGTTGACCACATTATACTATTGGCAGGACAGAAATGAGAATCTTACAGGAAGACCAAATGCCATTGCTTCAATTGTTACTCTCCCAAATGTTTCTCCAAGTCCCTGCAAAAAGTAAGCAACCGAATAAGTATCAAATAAAATTACACAAGGGGATTGGGTATAGCTCACTTGGTGAGCTTACCCACATGGTGGGTAAGTTCAAATCCTCAAATGTATTTCCCTACTCCTTCCCCCTTCCTCATATGATAATAATTGGAAAAATTAAAAAAGAACATTACTCACGAAAAGAACCATGGGGACCAATATCAGCAGAGTAAACCATTTGCCAAGGAAACCAATTTTAGTCCCAGAACGTATAAATAACCCATATGATCATTGTAACCATTCCAGGAAACTAACCATTATGTTTGAACGAGATATACTTTATATGACTCTAATTTCATATGTTATCCATCACTGTTGCACAGTATGGTCTCATTCAACAGCATAAAAAAACTTTAGAATCCTTTTATTTATTTTTTGAGAATGGTAACAGACAACAGTACTTTAGAATCCTTATTCCTACCACTAGACTAATATATGCCCCATGCTCCTTACAAATGTGAGCTAACTAATAAGATTAAGCATGTAGGAGAAGTTGATGAACTGCTTTCCCTGTCTTCTCCCAGACAGAGTTGACTGAAATTGCAGTAGAGAGTATAAGTACAATAGGATGACCTAGGAAATTAAGAGAAAAGTTCAATTGGTCCATCAGCTTTATTTGAGAAAGGAATTGGCTCCTCAAATCTCTTCTAGGTATCCAGGTTATACAAAAAGACCTCAGTCAGACCAACTTACGCTCAAGGTTCAACCTTCTCCTCACGCCTCTAGTTGACGCTTATGAAGATGAACCAATTCATTCTACCCTCCCCTCTAGAGAACTACTGATAAACAGAATAGCATAAACTCTCTCAAGTCATGATTTTAGCATGGTTCCTCATATAAACCCAAGTCGAATGAATTAATAATGGGATACAAGCAAGCCAGCTAACTCAGTTTCTCAAGTTCATCGGGTGATCAGGAGACCCGTAGTTTGTACTTGCTAGTTGCTAAAATGCATTGACTTGGTACTTATTACTGAAAATAATTTCATATTTCTGAGTAATCTTTACATTCATTGAGAAATCTTTAAAAGAGGTAGCACTAGCCTTACGATGCTTTCACTTTTCAATCTGAAATATCACCAATCATGAAAATAATTTAGATCTGCACAGAGCATAGAGATCATAAGAAACACCTATTCTCTCATCCCTGTGTATTTTACTTGAACTACATTCTCTTTTTCCCCCTCTAAACTGATTTACCTAAACTTCCCAGTTAAACTCTTATATAATAGTATAAATATCTCCCAGAAGCATTGACACTGTACATTTGCTGAACTTGACAATAATTGAGTTAGATACAGTTGTAAAGGCTAACCTGAGAATTCATTACATAAGCATCTGCAGAAGCATAAAGTGCAGCGACACGAGTGGTTGATGGAGTCCATAGTACCGTGTTTGACAAGTTAGAATGCTGATTTAGAAAGTTGAGAAGCGCTTTAACATAAGGGACCTTATTGCTCTTGGATCCGACTGAACCAATAAGAACCTTAAGCTTTTCTCCCTGCTTCCCTTCAGTCAGGGAGAAAAGCTTTCGCGTTCTTCTATCATTTTCAGTTCCAGCTTTATAGTTCAACCCCTTAGCGAAAACCTGGGGTAGCTGCAAAACTTCAGTGGAAGATTCTTTTTTCCATTCACCAAATTGTTTCCAATTATGAAGCAATGTCCTTTTGTGATAATCTTGACTTTTAACGGCAGATCTATTTAGAGGAGGAGCTCCCTCAGTCAGCAAACGTGTTGTTTCAAGAAGCAGAAACTGACCCTTTCCAGGGTTTATACTACTCAAGGACACAACAAGCATATCCTTGTCTGTCAACCCCATTTCTTTCCTAACAAAATTTCTTAGTAGCTGCCTTTTTTCTAGCATCTTCTCAGGACTGAATAGCGGAGTGCTCAGCGAGCATGGGATGCCTGCTACAAAAGCCAGTTCATCACTAACGGAAAGTGGAACCAGTGCAGGCTGAGTTTTGAGCTTTATATGTTCCTCCTCACACCAAGCTAACCAGCGCTTAGACTGCGATTCAGAAAGAAAGATAAGTTTCTTCACTCGGTTGAAAGCAAGTTTTGCCCGGTCAAAGTATTCCCTTCGGTTTTCCATGATCCACCAAGCAATTTGACTTGAACCTAGCACAGTACGTGCTGCATATTGTTCTGAAAGTGTGATATTGATCGTCAGAAGTTAGCCAAGGCATACATAGGAGAAGAAAAGAACAGAAGCAAATTCATAGAATTTATGAAGGCAAAAATCAAGGAAATCAAAGACTATAATGCTAGCAAAGTAAAAAAAATAACAAGATTTCTTCATGAAGCGAAAGAACTGAGTAATATTACATCATTCTAGGAATACTCAAATCTCACTCAAGTTTTGCAAAAAAGGTCTACCAAAAAGGTTGCACTGAGAACTGGCAAAAATTGGCTTCTTTATTGAAATAATGAGATATCCAAAAGTTTAAATTATAGCTAAGAGCATAACATATGCGTACAAACAGTTGTTAGTGGACTAAAAAGTATAAGGATCATCAAAAATAGTATTAGATAGATATGCGGAAGTTCTCACCTATCCATGATGCACACACTGCAGAGCCTGCAATAATAAGATCTGCTTTCATGGCTGTTTTGAAACTGAGGTCTGATTTATCTTCTAGCACTTTGATCTTTCTTCTAGATAGTTCTGACATCAAACCCCCTCTTTTGCTGAGAGGTACTACATAAACTGTGGCCCCACAGCTTAAAAGCTCCGTAGCCAATTCCAACATGGCAAGTGGAGCTCCAGTCATAGACAGTTCATGGAGTATCAGCACAAACTTCCTAGACCAAACAAGGCGTGCAAACTGAGTCTTTCTATCACATGTTCCTGACCGCTTTTCAGGACTCCACTCCAAAATCTTGTCCTCTATCGATCCAAACGGACCAACAAGCAGACCGTAAGTAGTATTTCTCTTTGGTATTTCCTCTTCTTCGACTTCAACATCATCATTTCTGACTTCCGCTACCACCTTTTTCTTACCACGAGTCTTCCTACGAGAAGCGCGTGTAGATTTCTTGCTCTTCTTCTTCAAAGATGCCTTGTCAGATACCACACTCTTGGCCTGTTTAGCCAAGGATACGTCCATATCAATTGAATTGGCCTGCGTTTTATTACTTGGAGGCTTGATAGCTAAAGAATAATCCTCATTTGCAACTAGAATTCGTTTACTTTTTTCCGTTTTTTCCACTGGTTGAGAAGTTACATTCGCAACATCACCTTCAGATCCTCCAAAGATGCCATCCTTGTTGTCTCCATGAGCCCATCTTGACTGGACATAAAATCCTCCATAGGCCCAAAGGGTAATCAGAAGCAGCCAAAGTACAATGCGGTTACTTCTAAACCACTGAGAAGTGAAGGCATTACTTTTACCATCTCTTCGTGGGGTACGTCCAGAGTTCAATCTCCTGAAGGAAGGGGAACCTCCTCTAGGAGTTGATTTTCCTGATAATGTGGACTTCACAGGACCATTTAGCCTCAAGGGTGACGGTCTTAGTTCCTCCATTAGTTGGACATGTATGCTACAAATGTTTATTCAAAACTGTTTGCATCAACACCAACTCTACAATAGGTGCCAATTTCATGTACAGCTATTGAGCCAATATAATAGCTTCTTCAATATTACACCTAAACAAGGAACACATTTCAGAGGTTTTTTGTTGTTGTTAGTTTGTGACTGAAATGAGATCTAAGTAGATGTAATAAAACAAGAATGGTTTCTTTTAGAATGGAACTTGTTACATTATTCAAAATACTAATGCATTAATTACTTACTTGGATTTAGTATAACGAAATATACAGCAAGTAAATGCTTTCTTAACCCAAACCCTTCTTCAGCTCCCTTGGGAAACTAAAGAAAATAATGTCAAGAACATATTGATAACTTCCAAAGAACAAACTTTCAAGATTACTAAAATACATGCTTATACATCAACAATCAGTCAACTATGCCCTTATCCCAAATTGGTTGAAGATTAAAGACTTACCAGATTAAAGAAATGGATGACAGAGTAAGTGCTTTTCCAACAACTTGGTGGGTTGTGGATCTTCTTGAATTAGTCACTCTTTTTGGGTCGATTACACAAAGTTAGCATTCAAGAAAATGGCGAATAAGTAGTGAAGAGTAGGAAAATTAGTTTTTTATTTTTGACATCAAAGAAATCACAGTCAAACCAAATCCAAAATAAAATTAATTAATTTTTTTCTATCTTATCCTTAATATTAAATATTCTTGATAATAATCAATATTGATTGGAGTGCATTTGTTGAAGGGGGATAAGAGTAAGAAATTAAAAATACATCCTTTATTTATGATTTCTTAAAAGATACGTATAGAGAAAAGATTGACAAGTAATATGGGACGAGATAGTATATGATTGTGAGACGAAAATTGAAATTTATAGTAATATTATTTTATGGATAATAGCATATGAAATAACAATACAAACATTTGTAACACATGATTTAAAACAACTTATATGAGAAAAAAGATCATAAAGTCAGCAATATTTAATTTTGTGGAAACGTGAACACCTATATTAAATAATCTGTTGCATTCTATTTTTTAACACAATAAACAAAATATCTGATAAGAGATAATTTCAGCATTGTAATTTTAGCACTACTAAACCCTATGTTACGATTTCTGTATTACAATTTGTCGCTTAACCAAACGCTCATCAAAATTTACACTAACCTTATATCTTGTAACAAGTCTGTTCTCTAATTAATTGATATATCATACTATTTCTACGTTAATAGTTTTTATTTTCAATTTGTTTCTAAAAAGACCAAATTTTGTTAAAGAGCTATATTTGGGAGAATGTTTCGACAAGTCAGATTAAATATGGGCTGAAAGAGACAACTTTTAATAAATAAACTTGGCTCTAATATTGCTTCTCTTAAATCTATATCTATATCTATATTTATATTTATATCTATATTTATATCTATATATATATATGTAATATAAAGTTAGGCATAGATAAGATGATGTGGCAACTCTCTATGGCCTCTATTAGTATTTATCTTTTTTCTCAATTTTTTAACCTTTTTCTCTTCATTCTCTATTTTACTAAATAAAATATAATATTAAAGGTTCATCTCCCACGTATAATAAAGATTCACTCACCGTTTAATAGCATTATTTGTCATTACTTCCCTTATAATTATTGTAATTGCAACACCTTATTGAAGAAGGCTAAAAGCTTGAGCAAAATAAAACTGGTCACCCACAATTAACTGTTACAAATTTTTATGGAAGAATCCTGAAAGTTTTCATATTTTTTATTGGTTTTTGAATATCTAGATTTTAGTTTTATAATACTGAGTTGATTTAATCCAACATAGCTTTGCAAAATTAACCAATTATTGACTCTCTATAACCCAAAATTGTCACATAATTTGAGACGGAATAAATATATTTTTTTCCTTTTAACTCAAGGTGTTAAATTGTAACATGTACTACTATTTTCATATAAAGGATATAAGTGTTTGATATATTTATAGCTGAATCATATTACATAAGTGTTTTTAGTTATTTGCCCGATTAAATAATTTGTTTTAGTTTTCTTTTTCCTTATTTTTTTTTTGCATGTTTTACTCATTATGTCCATATATTTTTAAAATTTTTAAAAAACTCAAAGTCATTATTAAATGATCGTTATTGGGGAGTACAAAAGTCATTAATCACTATCAAAAGCTACAACTGTTACGTTTACACATTTTATTCTTTCGTTTGAGATCCATCTTCTTCTTCTAAATATCAACCATCCTCAAATCTTTTTGCTCATTTGTAATTTGGGAGCACTTTTTTTATTTTTTTGCTAATATCAAGTTTCTTTCACTTGACGAGTTTTCATCTATTTAGTTAGATGATAATGTGTATATTGTATCTTTGATAAATACCGAATTTTAGATACTTCCATAACAGTTCTATTTCTATCGAGGATGAAGAATATTCAACAGATCGAAAAAAGAATAAGAAAAAAATAATGACGAAACAAATGCTACTACAATTCTCAAAGATTCCCACATCGTTTCTTTTTCTAGCGTCTTTTTCCCTCTACAACACCCCGATATGTGAGTTTGCTTCTTAAGTTTAAAGTTGTTACGAAAAATTTTGACAATTTATAATATAAATTAAAATATTTGCAGATATTGGTGTACCCAATTTTAAGGCTTGAATTATTTTCAGCGAGTAGTTTTACTTTCGCTATAATTTGTACAAATTATTTGTCTTAATTAGAATGAAGAGTCTATCTATATACATGAAAATCCTATAGCTGTGAATTATTTACTAATAATTTATTAGAATGATCGCTACGTTGATCTTAATATACATGAGACGTATAATCGATCCTAAATAATTTGAAATTGAGATGTTTTATACGCTTTGTCTTTTTTTTTTTGGTCCAATTATTGCTTTTCTTCTTTTTTAGAAGTTGGTTTCAACTCTGATTGGATGCGATTTTCTTTTTAAATTTGAAATGATTACCAAAAAAATTGAAAAACTGTATAATATATGTAGATATTGGGGTATCCAGTCTCATAAATATTCCTCATTCATAAACTTTTTGTGATTAATTTTTTTTTTTTTGGTTTCAGGTCGATGCGCTCAAAGAAAGGTTCATGACTGACCAACGCATAATATGTTTTTTTTCAAGTCCATGTGCTCGTAATCTTTTTTTTCATGGACTTTGCATCAATATCTTTGTGTATTTAAAGACATAATGAGAATTATTAAAAAAAATGGCAAGCAAGGCTTTAAAATTATTCCTTTCTGCTTTGTTAATCAGCATGTAAATTTCATTAGTTTTTTTACATTACTTTATTTCATGCTTTTGAATTTGTAATATTTTTGGCATTTCAACTTTTTTGTTTGTATCAACTCGATGCTATCATAGAGGTTTGAGGCTAACAAACATATTATGTTTTTCTCACCCTTTTTCCTATCTTTTGCTTCATTTTCTCTCTTATTTTTCAGTAAATCTACAATTGCTATACATATTAGCATGTTTTTTTTATGCAGTTTACTGTGTAAAATTTTGTTTCATGGGCATAAACAAATTAAACTAAATGTTGAGATTATCGATATCTTATTTATTTACATCAAACCTTTTGTATTTTTCATTAAATCTACGATTTTTATTTGTGCGTAAAACATAAATTTTTTACGACCGTGCAAAGCGCAGGCAGGTGCACTAGTAGATAGTGGCATCACCAAGAGGTAAGCTTGAAGAGTGAGTCTAGAGGATGTTAGCTGAGGAATCAAACATATACATCTAATTCATTGACTCTGATCGAATTTTTAAATGAGTCAGCGAGCTAAGCATTATGCTTGAGCTTTGTGAATTGTGATAATTTAATGCGGATGTGCTGTATGCACAGCTCGGAGAGAATCTCTTCCACTTTCAAATAAACAAGACTTTTCATCAATGTCATTTATTGCAGGAAAACAGACTAATAAACAAATAGAAATAGAAGCATCATTACGTAAGGGTCACTCATGCCCAGAAGAGTGCCGTTACTGCATTGACCTAGCAGTCTCAGTTTTCCACCAGCCTACAGGGTGCTGAATGTTTTACACACATTTAAATAGCTTGAGTTAAACGGAACAAGTGTCACAAGTTACCCACCAATCCATCGATTAGAAAGTAATTCCATCATCAATTCCATATGTGCATAAATCTGGACAAACCGAAGTCTCTTTGAAACAAAATTTATTATTCAATGTCTGAGCAAGCCATGCTCTACAGTTAACATAATATTTAACTACAAACCCTGAAAGTATAGGGCCATCTATTTAGAAGAGAAAAACTTCACATAATACGAAAACAGCTGCGACCGCTTCTGGACTTTTACCATTATTTTCATCATCATTTGAAGAAACCAATCAACATTTTCCATTTCCTTAAGTTAAAGAAAAACCAAGCCACATGTACCTGAGAATTTAAAAACAAGGTAGAACTTATTTCTCAATTTTAAAAGAGACATACATACACTAAGCATGAAGACTAGATTACTGCAACAGTACCACATATTTAAACAAATAACTGCCACACGTCAAGCTGCAGTGTATCCCCGAGAGTGAAGCAGAATGAGCAGGCGTTTGTCATGTAAACCTGGGGATCAAAAGTCCAGAAGGAGAAGAGAATTCGATGAACATAGGTCCAGAAGAAATGAAATGAATCAGTAGTACAAAGATATCCTCAATACAAAGACAATTTAAAGCTAGATCACGGAACTACTAGAAAAATTACTTCGAGTACAAAATTGCCCCTTGACAGGCCACAGTAAGAGTGCTTTTTCTTTTGCTTTCCTTTTCTGTTCCCTTCATATTTTAGGAAGGCGGGGAGGGGCAATTGCCACAGTAATGAAAAATGCATAAGGATTATATTTGGTGGAAATTCCAAAATGCTGAATCATTTCACAACAAAAAATGATAATAACGTCATGAGCAAAATCATTACCTAAAATACATCACAACACATGAGAGCCCTAGATACTCCAGATCAACACTCGGAGAACACATAGGGTCTGGGAGAAGCCTGCAGAACCACAAGTTTTACTCAAGAGATTTGCAACACTCAAACAACAGATGGAAAAGTTTAATTGTAACTTTTGACCTTAATCTGCTTATTCAAACAGCTTCAACCTACAAACTAGCTCACTGATCGAACTTCATCTCTGTATATCTGCAAAGAACAATAAATGATTCAATATTAATGATTCAATATTTACAAAGGTTAACTAAACCAACAAATACATCTACTTAAGCAAAAGGGGAAGGTTGGAAATAGAGCATCTCATTTCAAAAATGTGGAATATAAGCTAACCTCCGAGGATTTTTCTGACACTGGCCTAAATCATCATTTGAGAGCTCTGAGAGACGAAATGGAGCATACAAGATCAGAGACATAGGGCCACAGTTTTGCGGCAGAAGAGCAAATTACACAAATATTAGAACATGCACATATCTCACCTGGTCTCTGTTGGGGCTTGTGTTCATTATTTGGTTTACTGGTACTGTTCTCTTTGCTGCAGAGAGAAGTCGTTAGGTTTCTTTTCCACTTATTACAAAGTATTAGAAAAAGGCCTGCTACTTATATAGCTGCAATATTTACAGAATCAAGAAATCATTTTCTCACTATCTGTAATAACAAATGATGTTTTATAGGTGAGAACGGATTGTAATATTACAAATCAGTAACTGTCAGCGCATAAAGACACTGCACAAAGCAGAACTCTCTCCAAGAGAGTGCTCCTGAGACTAAAATTTCAATAGATATCCATAAACAGCCGAAACAACAAAATGGATCCGTCAAAGCTTTTGGTTGCAATTGTACAGGCTTTATCACTTGCATTCTTGAGTTATGCAAACTGGTCAACCTTTTCCATAAGAGAAAATATGGGTCACACTTGTCTAGAGTCTAGACACTCCAGCATGAGTTCACACAACATGAAAGTAAGTCACCACAGGACAAAAGATGGTGCATCTCTATTAAGCAAAATCCAAGAGAATGAAAACGAATGAAAGAAGTGTGTGGAACAAGTATGACACCGACATGCCAACACAAAGGAAAATACTAATGACACGGGAACATACTGAAATGGAGGTGAGAATACTGACCTTGGAGCAGCTGTGAGAGAAGACATTTGCCCGGATGGGCGAGCATGATAAGCACCATCAACAGCAATATATGGCGAACAGTATGTGGCACCTAATGCTCCAGCAGCCCCAGCTAAAACTGGCAACCTGACAATTGGAAACCAAAACCACTTGAAGGACCCAATATAGGCAAACCAGTTTATCAATATTTATGATTATATGAACAGAACTAATTCATATACAACGATTCAAAAGGAAAATATGAGTCCACTCCATAGACATCCATAGCTGGGTATATGGTGGGGAAATAACTAAGCAATAAAATCCCCATGCAGTACATGCAAATTACACTAATTTTAAACTGGTGACCACATTGCCATAAATCCTTACCATGTCATCTCAGAATTCCCCAAACCAAGTTGTGGCTGACCAACATATCCAGGAAAAGCCATGCCAACAGCAGGAATTCCACCGCGGCGCTGGCCACCAAATTGCATGACTGCAAATTTCAGAAGAAAGAAATGCTAAGTGTCACCGGGGAACTGGAGATACAAAGATGATTTTCCTTTAGGAGAATGCGCCAATATTATTACCATAATCTACTAATTACAGAAAGACGAACATTCTTTATAAGTATGACATGGCACAATAAAACTATAGCATAATTTCTGGAAAGGAAATCCTAGCCACTAAAAACAAATTGAGTGACAGAATATGAACGACATCCTACTGAACCATCCCAAGAGAGGGGCACACATGGATGATTTTATAAAGAATTTTTCAGGAAGAGGTGACTAATTATAAAAGGTCTACCTGGTAAAAAGGCTGGTGTCGCAGGAAAGTTCTGATCACCACTACCCATGCTTCCAGGTGCACCCATAACCTGAGCTCCGCCGTAGAGAACTGATCCCCTTCCAGTGCTCTGAAGGGTGCCTTTTCCTTTTGCAACCATAGCACTCTTTGATTTACTTGAATCTGAAGACGATTCAAACTCTACAGTCTCAGAGATAGATTGTCCAGTTTTGGGAGGAGATGAACCTTGAGATCTAGTACCAGATCGCTGAGCAAACTGGTGACCAGTAGCTTGGAAAGAAGGTCGCCCTCGACCTAGAACGGGATTTCTCTGGGTAGAAGGGAGATTTGTCGGCTGAGGAACTCTGTTAAATTGGTTATTTATTACAGGAGGTTGGTAATTCACATTTGGCATTGCATTAAATCCTCTTCCTTGGCCTCTCAATGGCTGCGACTGAGTAGGACTTATTCTCGAGGAACCAGAAGCCAACTGCAAACCAGATGAAACCTTCACAGCTACTGCAGTAATAGGATCAGCAATATTAAGTTTGTCAAGGCTAACAGAATCACTGGCATTCTTCCCTCGCAACACTGAACTTGTCCCAGTTTGCAGTTCCTTCTTGTGTGTCATAGGGATCTCTTTAGCGGAGGAACTAGAGGGATAAAATGGAGGAGAAGCAGAATTCAAGCTTGACACAAACCCTTGCTTAGCAGCTGTCACTGCATCATTTTCTGCATTTGATACAGGAGCAGATGCTTTGGCTGTGCTATGATATGAATGTTTCTCAACTGACAGACCAGATCTGAAAAATACAGATGAACATCAAGAAGAATCATTGTTGATGAGGAAAATGAGATACTTAACTGAATTGCTACTCACTGTTTGTTTGGGGGAGGGGGGGCATCAATATTGTCCTTAAATGAGGGTCGATACCTTCTTGGACCTCGACCTCTCATACCTTTTGAAGCATTATCCTGAATCTTCTGGCTGTTATTGTTGCTCTGATTGTTGTCGTTGACAAATGCTTTCGGTCTTCGTCCTCGCACAGTTCCATGTTCAGGCCCTCGCCCTCTACCTCTACCTCTACCTCGATAACGACCCCTTGAACCCCTCCTACCCTAAGAATTTCAATAGAATAATATTGATAAAGCAAAACAAACATGCAAAAAAACTAAGGAAAAAAGATGAGCAAACACGAAGAAGCACATGGCTAACAGCATTCACCTCTTCATAATGCCTCTCCTCCACACTCAACTCTTCGAACTTGTCATGTCCCCACTTCCGATCATCTTTGGATTCCCATAACTTCTTTCCACCAAAAGTCTGCCTAGCAAAACCAATATCAAAATATGTCAAATGCGAGACATAATTAAAGCAGAGGAAGCCTGATCTGGGTTTTTATTCTTAGGTCAAGGTTCTAATTTGTTCTAAATAGTGTGGAGAGATATAGAAGGTAAGGTACATTCAAATTTGTTCCTAGTCTTCAATCATCACAAGGTCGGGGTAAGGTCTGCGTACAGATCACCCTCCCCGACCCCACTTGTGGGATTACACGGGGTATGTTGTTATTCCTAGTCTTAAATCACACCTGATTATTTTGGTGTCCTACGTAAAAAAACACAGGTGATAATAATTAATATTCAGAATATCATTCGCACTTGGGGAACAGCTACATACTTGGATACTGGTACGTATCCTACGTTTGTGTAAAAATCCAGAATGATATTCTGATAATACGTATCCTAGTTTTCTGTTAATTTTCAGTGTAATTTGAAGATTTCACACAAAGCATCCATCCTCATATCACACCTATTTGATATGGGAATGTCGAGGTAAAGTAAGGATTCAAATTGAGAGGTTCCAATGAAACAAAGACACAAAAATATCACGTAAGGGTAAGACAAAATATCACAAGTTTCGACTTAAAAAGCAGCGTCAAAGAAGACATGATAGCTTGACTGATAAAATAGTATTCTATGGAAGGATATTCATATGGTGGAAAGAATGCTTGTTCTGCATGTGGGAATAAAACCAAGAAGTGCCAGGGACTGAAGATGGTTCTGATAATGAATATTATAACACTAAAGAGTGGTTTCCTAGATTCGTACATGTAAATTGGTTACACAGAAAGCAACAAGAGTCGTCTATAGAAATTTCAACCATCGGAACAATGGACATTAAGGAAGTTATGGGCGACATCAAATGAGAGTGAGTTGTGAGATCTTGCAAATTAATGTCGCAGATGGACCAGAGATAAAAAGAAGACAGTGAAGAACTGATGTAGAAACTCTATCAGACAAATAGAGGGAACACAACAAGCAAGTAATGGAAACTACAACGGTGCACACTCGTTCTATGCAGGTTATGCTTTCCATTTTTTGTTCTCTTCTAATAAAGTTATCCGTTTACAAACAGAAGAAAAGAAATTCTTCAAAGATTACAAATCAGGATGGAAGTCCCTTATCCAGGAAAAATCAGGATGGTAGTTCCATAGCGAACACATAGATGCAAAAAGTAAGATCCTCATGCTAACACCTAAATAAGTAAATGATTTCCCTTTTTTCCCATTATTTTCACCTCTGTAGCACCTTTTAACCAAATCAGGTACTCTAAAATAGATGCTCACTGCACCATAGTTCCAGTTCACACAGCTTTTCAAAATTAGGACAGTTTTTAAGGGGGTGAAACATGAAAATGTCTTCCTTTTTTTATTAACTTTTGGTGTACCCATGAGAGTCCTATTAGTATAGAGAACTAGTGTCTTTTGTAAAGAGCCATATGATGTAGGCTTTATACTTCTGTATTTCGAGATTTTGAAAAAAAGATGAGCATTAGAAATTGTGTCACTGTTACAGGGTTAAGCTGCTTTGTCATGGTTGTGTTTGATCAGTACAATACGATTAGTTCTGTTTGACCGCTACGACAAGCCAAGCATGTATCATGAGCTACATGTTAGCCGAAATCTTAAGCCAGAAGCAAACACAGAAACATTATTATTTTTTAATAACTCAGCCAATATCTCAGATATATAGGATAAAGTAGCTAACACATAATTAGCATAAAACAAAAGAATCTTTTTTTATAGGTGATAAAACAATAGAATCTTGAAGCACCAATTAGATACACTAAAATACTTCAAACCATCAGACATTCAATCTTCAAAAAAGCTAAACAATTTCCTTTTTAGTTTGTTCCAGAAAAGAATCAAACTTTTCTTTTTTATCTTATTTTTGAAATGCAGATGTTTACCATATGTTTTAGTAGCTAACTCAACTACGTTATTAATTGCTCTACACACGAAAATTTTAAAAGTTTAACCTAAGCTAGAATATCCTCAAAATCCCCCCATGGTCCGTATAGCATTAAATTCTGAAAACAATCAGCTAACGGGGAAGTCCATAGAGCTAGTTAAGATTCTTAAGAAGAGGAGGATTAATATAGTCTGTGTCCAGGAGACCAAATGGGTAGGACCTAAGGCTAAGGATGTGGACGGGTATAAGTTATGATTCTCGGGTAGGTCAAGGTACATGAATGTGGTAGGCATTTTGGTAGACAACGAACTAAGGGATAAGGTGGTAGAGGTTAGGAGGGTCAACAACAGGATAATGTCGATTAAGTTGGTAGTTGGAGGGTCCATATGAACATTATTAGTACTTACGCGCCGCAGGTGGGCTTGGACGAGGAGGAGGAGATGCGCTTTTGGGAGGATTTGAACGATGTGGTGGGAGGTATACCACCCAATGAGAAGTTATTTGTAGGAGGGATTTCAATGGACATAGCGGGTCACTTCCGGGGTTTATAACGACGTGCATGAAGGCTTTGGCCTCGGGGACAAGAATGGAGGAGGCGTCTCACTCTTGGAGTTTGCTAAAGCTTCTGGGATGGTGATAGCCAATTCGAGGCTCATGAAGAAAGAACACTTGATGACTTTCCGTGGCTCGGTAGCTATGACTCAAATAGACTTTTTTCTCCTTTGACAACGGTCTTTGTAAAGACTGTAAGGTTATTCCGAGTATCTTATAACCCGACATAAGCTTTTGGTGATGGATTTGGAGATCAAGATGGAGAAGAAGAGGAGGGTTGTGGATGACAGGCTAAGAATCAAATGGCGAAGTTTAACCATGGCTAGTGCAAAGGAGATGGGGAGAGGTTGATGGCCAAGGGAGATTGGGGGAGTAGTGGGGATGCGACCGGTATGTGGAACAGGACAGCCAGTTGCAATCGGGAGGTAGCTAGAGAAGTGATAGGGGTCTCGCGGGGTAGTCGTGTGGGCGTCGAGGGGACGGGTGGTGGAATGATAAAGTTCAAGAGAAGGTGGAAGCAAAGAAAATGGCGTATGCGAAATTGGTAGAAAGCAAGGATGATGTGGAAAAGTGGACGAATATGGAATTGTATAAGATGGCGAGGAAGGAGGCAAAGCTAGCAATTACGACAGCGAAAATGGCGACTTTTAAACGTCTGTATGTGGAATTAGAGGAAAAAGGCAAGGATAAAAAGGTGTACAAACTAGCCAAGGCCTGAGAAAAGGGTATGTGACTTGAATCACGTGAGGTGCATCAAAAATGAGAATGGCAAAGTACTGGGGGAGGACGCGCATATTAGACGGAGGTGGTAGTCTTACTTCCATAAATTCTTGAACGAAAAAAGAGATAAAGACATTGTGCTGGGAGATCTGAAGCAATCCGGAGGGTACCTGAATTTTGGATATTGTAGAAGCATTAAGGTTGAGGAGGTTAAACGTGTTGTTCGCAGGATGCGCAGGGGACGAGCGACCAGGCTTGATGAGATCCGAGTTAAATTTTGGAAGAGCGCACGCTGGGCAGGTTTGGAGTGGCTGATTGAGTTCAATGTCATTTTTAAGACGGCGAGAATGCCCGAAGAATAGAGGTAGAGTACAATGATTTCTTTGTAGAAGAATAAAGATGACATCCAGAGTTGCAACAACTATAGGGGTATCAAGCTGCTAAGCCACACTATGAAAGTTTGAGAAAAGATCGTGTAGATGAGAGTGAGAAGAGGCGTGTCTATTTCTGAGAACCAGTTTGAATTCATGCTGGGGAATTCGACTACAGAAGCCATTCATCTTATTAGGAGGTTGGTGGAGCAGTACAATATGATTTTTATCGACCTCGAAAAGGCATACGACAAAGTCTCTAAGGAGGTTATATGGAGACGTTTCGAGGTTAGAGGTGTACCTATGACGTACACTAGAGCGATCAAGAATATGTATAATGGAGCTAAGACCAGGGTACGAACAATAGAAGGAGACTCGGAGCACTTTCCAGTGATGATGGGGCTGCACCAGGATCAACTCTTAGCACATTCTTATTTGCCTTGGTGATGGATGGACTGACGCAATAAATCTAAGGGGAGGTGCCATGGTGTATGTTATCCGCAGAAGACATAGTCCTGATTGATGAGATTCACAGCGGAGTGAACGCTAAACTGGAGGTTTGGAGATAGACTCTGGAATCTAAAGGATTTAGACTGAGTAGGGCCAAGACAGAATACTTGGAGTGCAAGTTAAGTAACGGGAGCGACCATCAGACAAGCGTGGAAGTGAGGCTTGGTACTCATGCCATTCCAAAAAAGGGAAGCTTCAAGTACCTCAGGTCTATTATCCAAGGAAATGGAGAGATGGATGACGATGTCACACATTGAATTGGCACAGCGTGGATGAAATGGAGGCTCGCATCTGGAGTCTTGTGCGATAAAAATGTGCTACCAAAACTTAAAGGCAAGTTCTATAGGATGGTGATTAGACCGACTATGTTGTATGAGGCAGAGTGTTGACCAATCAAGACTTCACACATCCAAAAGATGAAAGTTGCGGAGATGAATGTGTGGGCATACAAAGAGGAATAGGATTAGAAATGATGATATCCGAGACAGAGTGGGAGTGGCCTCGGTGGAGGATAAGATGCGGGAAGCGAGGTTGAGATGGTTCGGACATGTGCAGAGGAGAGACACAAATGCCCCAGTGCGGAGGTGTGAGAGATTGGCTATGGACGGGTTCATGAGGGGTAGAGGTAGGCCAAAGAAGTATTGGGGAGAGGTGATTAGATGAGATATAGCGCATGTGCAACTTACTGAGGACATGACCTTAGATAGGGGGTTGTGGAGGACACGGATTAAGGTAGAAGGGTAGTAGATAGTTGAGTGTAGTCCTACTTACGCTTACAAACCGGTAGTTGTAGTGTTATTATTGTAGGCCTGCTTAGCCTATCATACTAGTAGGTGCAGTATTGTCTTATAGTCCCTTGTCGTTTGATTTCTGTTGTTATGTGTTCTTTAGTGTACCTTATTTATCTTATTTACATGCGTTAGTTACTGTTTCTTTTTTCAGAATGTGCTATCATGGCTTATTCGATTTTGTTACCATCATTTTCATATTGCTTTAAATTTCTTGTCTGAGTCTGACCGTTTCTCTTGCTTTGCTTGTGCTTATGTCTTGAGCCTATGGTCTTTCAAAAACAACCGATCTACGTATCAAGGTAGAGGTAACGTTTGCGTACCTCCTCATACCCCACGTTGTGGGATTTCACTGAGTATGATGATGATGCACCAGCTAATTATCAAAAATATCTGCCGAATAGGGTCCAAAACAAATTACTCTATCAATTCCATATTTACTACTCCCTCCAATAAATTATGTGGCATTATTTCCTTTATAGTTTGTTCCCGAAAAGAATCACACTTTTCTATTTTATTTCGAAATGCAAATGTCTACAATACGTTTTAGGAGCTAACTCAAATCTCATTATTAGTTGCTCTAAAGACGAAATTTTTAAGAGTTTAACCTAGCTAGGATATCCTTAAAACCCCTCCATTGTCCATATAGCTTTAACAACCTGCTGATTATCAAAAATACTGCCGAAACACATAAATTCACATATCCGGTGCAAAACAAATTACTCTAACAAATCAGATACCAATGCAGTATCTGTAAGCATAAAGTATGTCCAATACCTGTGTCGCCCACCACCAGCATTGTCTCGAAACCTATCATCGTGCATATAGAACGCTCCAGCAGTAGGCACAGCAAAAGGTTCATTCTCTTTCTTCTCCACATTATTATTCTCATTGCCATCACCAATCCCTTCGGCCACGACTTCCTTCGCTCCATCAGTACCCTCCTCCACTACTACCTCAACCTCCTTGACACTACTAGTTCCATCTGCTTCCTGATACTCATCTTCCTCATAGGCTTCCTCCTCCACATACTCTTCGTCCTCTTCTTCATCATCATAATTGGCAGCAGCACCTTGTCCGTCCGATTCGCCATCGGATTCAATCCTACGAACAGGCTTCTCTCTCCTTTCTTCCTCTTCATCATCGCTCGCTTCTCTCCTCCGCATCTTTAACGACAACTTCGCTTCTTCCGGATCGCTCTCGTACTCCGGTTCGGATTCTCTCACACTTGTCATCTTTAACGACCAAAATCTCGCAATAATTCAGGTAAAAACATAAAAGAATGAAACTTTCGACCAAAATCTCGCAATAAATGAGAATTGCTGTAATCTAGAACGAATAGATAAGAAAGGTTGAGGTTTTTGGGATGTGATCTGATTTAGGTATGGTTATATTAGGGGGAATTGAAAACCCTAGAATTTGAGATGGTGGATTAGTTCTTCTACTACCCCCCAGGCGATTATTTTGTTTGTTATGCGGTGTGTCTTAGACTCTTCTAAGGTCGGTGGTCAATGGTCATTTAGCCGTTGGGGAACCATGTCTTCCTTTGTTTATGTTAAAACAAATTTCTACATCTCTATTTCATTTTATATAGTGTCATTATTATTTAGAGATAGTGTTTTTTACATGGGTTCTATTTTCATATTTTGGTTATATAATTATGTTGTGTTTCTAACTTATTTGGGATTGAGATATAATTATTTTTATTATTATATACAATTATTATGTTTATACATTTGAAATTTAATTTTCAATGATCGAGAAATGAATGTTTGAATTGAAATTGAAAGTTAGTAGCTGATTTAATTTTCATTATCCAAAGCTTTTAACTTCCAATGATAGGACTAAAATAAGTACTGAATATTGCTAATTTATATTAACACATATTTTTGTTTCTTTTCGTCATTTGATGATGAGTTGAATATTGTAGACGTAACTTAAACTTGTTGTGACATCTCACCTTGTACAGTTGTTAGAAATCTCAGTAAAATGCATCTTACGGGTAAGTGAAAGGTTTCACTATATTTATGGTTATCTTGTTATGTGTATCTATTTGAAGTTTCAGTACATGTTGTTATGCTTATTTGCATTGCATACTCGGTATATTGTTCCGTACTGACGTCCTTTTTGCTGGGACACTGCATGTCATGCTGCAGGTCTAGGTTCCCAAGATTGGCAGGGTTTCAGTAGTCATTCCAGTTGATCAACGCAGGTTGGTGAGCTCCACTTCTTCCTGGAGTAGCCGAGTCTAAGCGCACTTATGATATAGTTGTACAAGATATATGAGTAGGTCGGGCCTCTGTCCCGATCAAGTTGTGTTCGACAGATGTTTTTTTAGGCTTTTGTAGACGTATGTACGCTTGTGGTCAGTAACATTATGTTAGTAAAGTGCTATACATGTTGAGGCCTTGTAGGCCCATGTGTATACATTTGTTTGGGATTTTCTATTTGCAAATATTTCAGACACAATAAGTTATTTGTCTTATAAAATAGGTCACTCTCGTAAGTAAATCACTAGGTACATGTCCGTGTCACCTAGGTTGGATGTGACATTAACGTTAAGTAGTATTAAGTATGAATAAATAACATTAAATAATAAGACCAGTTAAATTGAGTATTAATAAATGACATTAAGTAGTTAAGTATGATTAAATATTATTAGCAATATAAAGTAGCATTAAAGTAGTGGTAAGTAGAATATGTAGCGTTAATTAAATAGAATTAAGTAGTACTTCCTCCGGATTAAGTGTCCACTTAATTATTATTTTTTGAGTAAAAAGAATATTTACTTACCAAATCAAGAAAGAATTAACCTTAATTTTTCAGATTTTCCCTTATTAAGTGTTAGGCGACCAAATCCCAATACCTATTTAATTAGGGGAATTTTAGTCTAATTACCTGTTTTTGCCTGAAAAATAGTATTTTTTAAGGGGTGTGCAAATGACTAGGTGGATACTCTTTTTAATTTGGAGGAAGTAATAAATAGCATTAAGTAAAAAGAAATGTAGGATATATTAAGTAGGATCAAGTATCAGTATGTAACATTAAAAACAAGTAGGAGGGGACGAGAAAGAGAGGGAGAAGTAGCATAAGAAGAAGGAAAAGGAAAATTCGGATTTGGATGCCCCGCGCATAAACATATGGATAAGAGATGTCGATTCAGATGCGGGAGAAGGAGAAACACGAGGAGGGGAATGAGAAGAAGGATAAGAAGGAGAAAGAGAAGAAGAGGAGGATAAAGAAGAAAGGGATGAAGAGGAAAAGAATAAGAAGATAAAGTAGCATTAAATAGAAATAAGCAACGTTAAGTATAAGAAGAAGAATGAGGTGTTGATAAAGTATTCAAGTTGAGAAAGTGACGAAATACATGCTTTTAAGTTCGGGTCTATCTGACAATATATGGAGAGAAATTATTTTGGTTGCATGTTATATTCTTAATAGAGTTCTTCATAAGAAGTTAGACAAGACTCCATATGAGTCCCCTAACTTGAAATTTCTGAAAGTGTGAAGCTGTTTGGCTAAGGTTGGTCTACCAGATTTCAAATAGCTAAATGTAGGAACTAAGACTTTTGACATTGTCTTTATTGATTATGCTCAAAATAGTGCTGCTTATAGATTTATATCTTTGAATGATTATTTTATTTGTGAATCTAGAGATGCAAAATTTTTTGAGCATGTTTTTCCTTTGAAAAATGATGTGCCTAGTGATATGCAAAATAATTCTTATACGTCTGTGCATGTTAATTTTTATGTTGTGCCTTCTTCTAATGTTGTTGATAATGAGTATGAAATTGAACTTGGAAGGAGTAAAATACGTAGAATAGAGACTAGTTTTGTCCTAATTTTATTACTGTATTTTTGACTGAGAATTGTGATATGTATGTTTTAAATGATAAATTAGTGTCTATTTACTTAATGAAAGAAGACCCTAAGATTTATGATGAATCAATGAGGTCAATAGATGCTATGTTTTGACGCCATTAAAATTGAATTAGGTTCTGTAGTTTCTAATCATACTTGGGACTTGCATGATTTACCTAAAGGTTCTAAACTCATAAGTAGCAAGTGGATATTTAAGAAGAAATTGAGACTTGATGGAACAATTGATAAATATAAGACTAGACTTGTGATCAAGGGTTTTAACCAAAAGAAAGGTGTTGATTACTTTGATACTTATTCTTATGTGACTAAAATAGCGATCATTAGAACTCTTATTGCCTTAGCCACTATTCATAGTTTAGTGGTACACCATTATGAATGTTAAAATGACTTTTCTAAATGGTGATTTAGAGGAAGAGATCAATATGACTCAACCTGAGGGTTTTATGGTCCTAGGACAGGAAGATAAATTATTCAAGTTGAGAAAGTCCTTATATGATTTAAAACATGCACCTAAGCAGTGATATGAAAAAATTAATGACACATTAGTGGATGATGATTTTGTTGTTAATGCTTCAGATATCTATGTTTATTCTAAAATGATAGGATCAAGTTGTGTGATTATATGTTTATATGTGGATAACATGTTAATCTTTGGTCCTAATGTGAATGTTGTAAATGAGACTAAGAACTTTTTGTCTTCTAAATTTGAAACGAAAGACCTTGGAGAAGCATATGTGACTTTAAGAATTAAAATCAAAAGAATTGTTAATGGCTTTTCTTTATGTCAGTTTCATTACATTGAGAAAATGTTGAAAAAGTTTGATTGTTTTGATGTTGCTCCAGTGGGAACTCCTTATGATCCTAGCATACACTTGAGAAAGAATAAAGAATCTAGTGTTTCTCAAAGTGAATATGCTGAAATATTGGGAGTGTAATGTTTCTCATGAACTATACTCGGTCTGATATTGCTTATGTTGTTAGTAGATTGAGTAGATATACACATAGTCCAATAGTGAACATTGGACTGCTCTTCATCGTTTGTTAAAGTACTTGAGAGGTATTATGGATTTTTGTTTGCATTTTAATAAACTTCCTATTGTTTTAGAAGGTTTTTGTGATGCAAACTAGGTAACTGACAATGGTGAAATTAGCTCCACCAGTGATTAGAACGTTCTACTATGAAATCTGAGTTTATCACTCTTGAGCTACCAGGGCAAGAAGTTGAGTTATTGAGAAACCTTTTGATAGATATGTCATTGTGGGGAAGATAAGCTTCACCAGTCTCTTTACATTGTGATTCACATGCAGTAATTGAGATTGTAAAGAAAGTGTGTACAATGAAAAAAGAAGACATATTTGCATCATACATTGGTGTGGTTAAACAGTTGTTGAAACATGGTGTTATCTCCTTGGAATATGTAAGGTTTGAAAGAAATTTGACGGATTCTTTAACCAAGGGTTTGGCAAGAAAGATGATCCCTGAAACGTCGCGAGTGATGGGGTTAAAGCCTATGGATTGACGTGATATGGTGGATACTCATTTGTGGTCAAACTAAACCACATAGGTTGTCAATATACACTACATTTTCTATCCCTATGTCACATGGTAATGTTTATAAGATTGAGCTTATTTGCTCTTAATGATTCCAAGTCTTAAGGTGGTTATGAGATAGACTTGATGAAATCACCTATGTGAGTGTAAAGGTATAGTCGAGTTTTATGAAAGACTTAGACCATCTTTCTAGAATACTCATTAGACCCAAGATGTGTGTGCATGATCGTAAATGCACTTTGTTAATATCGCGGAGTTTGCATAAATTAAAGGATATAGTGTGTGTTGTGGGAGTGTCAACTTATGTCAAATCAGTTCAAGAGTACATCACTTTTTGAATATTAGTTGTTGCCTCATTTCACTACGTGTTAATTCAAATCGAAAGATATTAACACTTGTACATGTTCCTTCCTTTTGACAAAATTTATTCCTATTCTTTATCTTTGCATTAGTGGGGGATTGTTGGAGTTATTACCTATTTCTATTACTCTCTTATTTCAAATAATGCCAAGCCAAAGAATCTTTGTGGGTTCTTTTTCATTGTCTCATTCTTGTCTCTTGTGAAATGCTCTTTGTAACACATTGTTGGTGGAAAGTCATTTCTTCCTCCTTATATTGAAATGTGCATTATTGGGTTAGTAAAAGGGTTAGAACAAGAGAGGGCCTCGCGCACATGAGAGTTGGGCTTCGTAGGCAAAACAGGCCGATTTGCCCCCCTGTGCGCGAGGTATACGTAAGGCATAATTCAATTCCGGTTTTGCAAAATATTATTTTTGCTATTTTTGAGCTTACCCGAAATTGTCAAAATTCATGCTTACCGGATTAAAGTCCGGACGTGGCTCTCATATCCAGACGTAGCTCTCATACCTCTGGAACTAATTATTTCGAATTTGGTCAAGACTTATTCTTCCGGAATCAATAGTCCTGGAACCGGTTAAAGCTCATTACTTCGGAATTAATTGCTGCAACATTCCATTATCCATAATTCTCTGACTTAATGACGATCTTTATTTTCCAAACGTTATGAGACGTTACAGATCTCATTCTTTATTCTCTTAACGTTGGGAGACGTTTCAGATTTCAGCCTTTACTATTGAGACCTTTCCATCTACCTATATATACCGATAGAGACTTCATTTGTTTACACACCGAAAAATATATCATCTTCTTCAAAGTTCTCTTTCCTTCTTCTGTTACTGGCCAAAATTACTTTGTGCAAACTCCAAACTTTCAGCCACTAGTGCAAGTGTTCAGATGTGCCTTGAGGAGAGACCGGGCTAAACGATTTGCACCGGAGTTAGTCCAAAATCGCTTTCAAGGCAGTGGCTTGTCACGACACGGTTGTGATTCGATAAGTTTTTTTTACTGTTTTATTTACTTTTAATTAATATTGTTCTTCTATTTTACTAACAAATAGCACAAGAACCTTTACTAAGAATATTCAAAATTTAATATATACATATATAAAAAATAATATTTAATCTATATATATAATATAATTTTATAATAAAATATGTTATCTGACCATCTTTTGCCAACTGTAGTTCTATCCCTGCTTGGGCGAGTAGATACATCTAATTCTTTTAACATAAATTTCTAGGACTAATAGTGAATTGGAGGACACGTATCTGAGCACTAAATAAGATCATGGCTATGCACAATAGCTCACCAAACACAGCACTAACAGCACTCACAATTCACAGTCAGTGGAGAGAGGCTTATTATCTGCTCTATTCCTATAATAAACCCTTCATTCTTTAATTGGGCAGCCAGCCAGGCACAGTGCACACCCAAACAGGCAAACACTTGCAAAAAATCTTTCTTTCATCATATCTATAGTGTTCGATTTAACTTATATAATATAACAAACATGCTCAATTTATAAGTCAATATGTGATACAAATGGACCTTTATGAAAAGAAAAAACTGCCAAAACAGAAAAGAATATTAATATAAATTGCCAGTGTATAAAACTAAATTATGATACACATACTATATTTTTAGTGCTAATTGTGCTGGTAATGCTCCCAACACTGCAAAGACTTAAATTCATCTCATTATCATGAGCAATAATTACACTTTTTTCGTTTTATAATTAAGTCATCTCTCTCACACACAATCTTGCTGTACACCATTATGGTGGGGCAAATGATGGTTTTGTGTAATAATTAATAATATTAAGGATAACATAATTATTGTTACAATTATACTACTCTTAAGATAGATAAAAAATGTCAGTATGTAAATGGTTTTAAATTACACTTTATGCCATATGTGCAGAGTTCAATAGCTCTCCTGTTCTGATTTAGCTAAACTTATAGTATACTATTCGAGTTAAATGGATTGAGAAAATAATGACATGTGAGTCTTATAGTAGCAGTTGAATTTCACAGTCTAGTCATATGAAATTCCAATATGCCGTATAATAACAACCCATAATTGCCTAATTTTGTCAGCAGCATTTATACTTTTTCTACCTATTTGGTATTAAGAAGAAGAAAAAAGTTGACTTTAGGCAAGTACTTTCTCTTGTTTTTTGTCCTTGTTTGAAAATCCAATCCTACATTACATTACCATAGGCAAAGACAAAAAAACAATCACGTGTAAACCCAACTTCAACCCACACCAAATTCTCATTGGATTTAAACTATACATTTCGATAGTGTAAAAAATATTTACACTGTCAATAATAAAATTTAACTTATATAGCAAGTCAGTTACTTATCTTTAAGATTTAACCTAATTTTTAAATATTATTTTTTCAATATCAACTTTAATTTTATTTTAAGTCTTAATTAAATCGATATCCAAACTCATACTGACATGTAAAGATGTTTATACAACAACAACATACCCAGTGAAATTCCACAATATGGGGTCTGAGAGGGTAGAGTGTACGCAGACCTTACCTCTACCTTGGTATGTAGAGCGGTTGTTTCCGAAAGACCCTAAGCTCAAGACAAAGCATAAACACAAGCAAAACAAGAGAAACGGTCAGACCCTGACAAGAAATTTAAAGCAGTATGAAAATGATGGTAACAAAAACAAATAGCGCATTCTGAAAAAAGAAGCAGTAACTAACGCAGGTAAATAAGATAAACAAAATACATTAAATGACACATCAACAAAAATCAAACGACATGAGACTATAAAATAATACTGCGCCTACTAGTATGATAGGCTAAGCAGGCCTACAATAATAACACTACAACTACCAGTTTGTAAGCGTAAGTAGGACTACGCTCAACTACCTACTACCATAATCTGTGACCTCCACAACCCCTAACTAAGGCCGGATCCTCAATATGTTGCACCTGCGCCATTTCCCGTCTAATCACCTCTCCCCGATACTTCTTCGGCCTACCTCTACCCTTCATGAACCTGTCCATAGCCAACCTCTCACACATCTACACTGGGGCATTTGTCTCTCCTTTGCACATGCCCGAACCATCTCAACCTCGCTTCCCGCATCTTATCATCCATCGATGTCACTCCCACTCTGTCTTAGATATCATCATTTCTATTCATATCCCTCCTTGTATGCCCATACATCCATCTTAGCATTATTATCTCCGCAACTTTCATCTTTAGGATGTGCAAAGTCTTGACTGGCCAACACTTCACCCCATACAACAAAGTCGGTCTAACCACCACCATATAAAACTTTCCTTTAAATTTTGGTGGCACCTTATTATCGTACAAGACTCCAGATGCGAGCCTCCATTTCATCCACCCTGCCCCAATACGATGTGTGACATCATCATCAATCTCTATATTTTCTTGGATAATAGATCCGAGGTACTTGAAACTTTCTTTCTTTAGAATGACCTAAGTACCAAGCCTCACCTCCATGTTTGTCTCATGGTCACTCCCGTTACTGAACTTGCACTCTAAGTATTCTGTCTTGGTCCTACTCAGCTTGAACCCTTTAGACTTTAGAGTCTGTCTCTAAACCTCCAGCTTATCGTTCACTCCACTGCGAGTCTCATCAATCAGGACTATGTCATCTGCGAATAACATACATCATGGCACCGCTCCTTGGATTTGTTGTGTCAATCCATCCATCACCAAGACAAATAAGAATGTGCTAAGAGTTGATCCCTGGTGCAGCCCCATTATCACTAGGAAGTGCTCCAAGTCTTCTCATACTGTCCGTACCCTGGTATTGGCTCCATCATGCATATCCTTGATCGCCCTAGCGTACGCCATAGGTACACCTCTAACCTCCAAACATATCCATAAAACCTCCCTATGGACTTTGTCATATGCCTTCTTGAGGTCGATGAAAACCATATGTAAGTCTCTCTTCCTCCTACTATACTGCTCCACCAACTTCCTAATAAGACGAATGACTTCTGTAGTCGAACGCGCCGGCATGAATCCAAATTGGTTCTCGAAAATAGACACGCCTCTTCTCATCCACATCTCCACGACCCTTTCCCAAATTTTCATAGTGTGGCTTAGCAACTTGATACCCTTATAGTTGTTACAACTCCGGATGTCACATTTGTTCTTGTACAAAGGAATCATTGTACTCCACCTCCATTCTTCGGGCATTCTCACCGTCTTAAAAATGACATTAAATAACTTAGTCAGCCACTCCAAACCTGTCATGCCTGCGCTCTTTCAAAATTCAATTGGGATCTCATCAGGCCCGATCGCTCGACCCCTATGCACCCTGCGAACAACACCCTTAACCTCCTCAACCTTAATGCTTCTAGAATATCCAAAATCTCGGTACCTTCCGGATTGTTCCAGATCTCCCAGTATAATGTCTTTATATCCTTTTTCATTCAAGAGTTTATGAAAGTAAGACTGTCACCTCCGTCTAATATGCGCGTCCTCCACCAGTACTTTGCCGTCCTCGTCCTTGATGCACCTCACGTGATCCAAGTCACGGGCCCTTCTCTCCCTCGCCTTGACTAGTCTGTACAACTTTTTATCCCCGCCTTTTCCCTCTAATTCCTCATACAGGCGTTCAAAAGCAGTCGTTTTTGCCGCCGTAACCGTTAGTTTTGCCTCATTCCTCGCCATCTTGTACAATTCTCTATTCGTCCACTTCTCCACCCCATCATTGCTTTCTACCAGTTTCATATACGCCGCTTTCTTAGCTTTCACATTCTCTTGAACTTTACCATTCCACCACCAGTCCCCTCGATGCCCACCACGGCTACCCCGCGAGACCCCTAGCACTTCTCTAGCTACCTCCCAAAAATGCAATTGGTTATCCTGTCCCACATATCGGTCGCATCCCCACTTCTCCCCCAAGCCCCATTGGCCATCAACCTCTCCCCCATCACATTTGCACTAGCCATGGTCAAACTCCCCAATTTGATTCTTAGCATGTCATCCACAACCCTCATCTTCTTCTCTATTTTGATATCCAAATCCATCACCAAAAGCTTATGTCGGGTTGTAAGATACTCATTCAGAATAACCTTACAGTCTTTACAAAGACCGTTGTCAACCTTTATAAGAAGCAAAAAATCTATCTGGGTCTTAACCACCGAGCTACGGAAAGTCACCAATTGTTTCTCCTTTTTCATGAACCTCGAATTGGCTATCACCATCCCAGAAGCTTTAGCAAACTCCAAGAGTGAGATGCCTCCTCCGTTCTTGTCTCCGAGGCCAAAACCTATATGCATATCGTCATAACCCCCGGAAGTGACCCGATATGTCCATTTAAATCCCCTCCTACAAATAACTTCTCAGTGGGTGTTATACCTCTCACCACATTATCCAAATCATCCTAAAAAAGCATCTTCTCCTCCTCGTCTAAGTCCGTCTACGGCGCGTAAGCACTAATAATGTTCATAGTGGACCCTCCAACTACCAACTTAATCGTCATCATCATGTCATTGACCCTCATAACCTCTACCACATGATCCCTTAGCTCGATGCCTACCAAAATACCTACACCATTCCTATACCTCGACCTACCCGAGAACCATAACTTATACCCGCCCACATCCTTAGCCTTAGGTCCTACAAATTTGGTCTCCTGGACACAGGCTATATTAATCCTCCTCTTCTTAAGAATCTTAACTAACTCTATGAACTTTCCCGTTAAAGTCTCAATGTTTCAAGACCCTATTCTCAGCCTAACATCTCTCTTACCCCACTTACCCCCTAACTCTCGCCCCATCCCCGACCGAGAACATGACCCTAGTCTACCATCAGTCACCAAAGCCACTAAAGCAGATATAAACTAATAGGCTAATTAAAGCTTTACACCTAAAATAAGGACGCCAAGAATGTTATAACTAAAGGCAAGAAAAATAAATGTAAGAACGTAATATACTAAGGACAGAAATCAATATATTACGAAACAAATTCGACAGCCAATCAAAGATAAATTAGCAACAAGAATGAAGACCAGAGAAATAGAACCCGGATGTTTGGCGGGAGACCGGAGAGATAGAGCCTAGATGCGCGTCGTGACAATTCTATTCTCGACGCTCGTGTTTCGATATTTAATGCTTTATATATATCTATATATCTGCTGGTACCTGTAAAAGCAAAGCAAAGAAAAACACACTGAGAAAATAGAAGAGATATAGGGAGCAGGGTCACGAGACCCACCGAGAAACCGCTGAAATAAGTTATCGATGATGCAGTGGCGGCCGTTGTGGTGGCTACTGGTGAGTAGCAGTGGGCGAGAGTAGGTATCCCAGTCCAGTATTTTCCGATATAAAGACTTGCCTTCGCCGGAAACAGTTCGTCCAGGCAAAACCACCGGTGTATTTTGCAAGTCCAGTTGGTAGAACCTGTTCTCTGCCGGGAAAACTCTGTTCCCGGCCGGAGTATTGTTCACCGCCGGAATACTGTTCACCGACAGAGTTGTTGTTTACGCCGGTGTCGGAGCAACTTAGTAACTTGGCCACCGATCCGAGTGGCAGAAGAAGAAAAAAAATAAAAAAATAGAGAAATAGAGAGGAGTAGACGAAGAAGAGGAGGAAGGAGAATAGAAGCATAAGTAAAAGGGAAGATGCCGGAAAAAGTCCCCGGCGTAGTAGTCCGGCGGCTTTACCTGGTCGTCGGGTTGGTTACCGTTGGCGAGGGGGGTGGGGATGGGATCTGACTTGTTACAGTTGGGGGGGGGGGTGAGAGAGGAGAGGAGAGAGGAGAGAGAGGTGCTAGTGGAGGCTAGAATACTAGCCGTTACTAGTGTTGTTGTACAGAGAGCTTTTTGTTTTAGAGAGAGAAAACGGTGATGTTGTACGGAGACCCTAATTCATTCAGAAGATCCCGATTTCTAAAGTAACATGAATATATAGATGCTTATACTATCAATATATTTGTAAAGATGTTTATACTATCAGTATAGTTGTAACAGGTCTTCAACAACAACAACAACAACATACTTAGTGAAATCCCACAAGGTGGGGTCTGGGGATGATAAGTGTACGCAACAGACCTTACCCCTACCTTGGGAGGTAGAGAGGTTGTTTCAGGTGAACCTCAGCACAAGAACAAGCAATTCAAAATAATATAAAAAACACAAAAAAAGAAGTCGTAACTACCACAAAATAATACGATAATCGAAGTACAAGGAACTACAGGTCTTGTACAAGGAACAAGCAATTTTTAAAAGGTCTTAATTTTTAAATTGATAGTCTCACTTTTTCTTTGACGACCAGAAATATGTCTAGAGCTAACCTTTTGGGTTAACCGTAACTTCGAAACCCGAGAATGATGGGTCTGCTCCTCTACCGTTGTCCACTTAAATATTGTAATTAATTTACTTGGTGCAGTGCTATAACTCGTGACTTAAGACATAAATCCCTCAACTTTTGTCAATTAAGCCGACCCCGGGGGCCACACCAAAGTGTATATGTTGTTCTTTTGGATCATTGCTCATTATATATATGTGGCCACTTCAGAATACTAGTTATTTGAGTACTTCCATGAGCCTTTCAAGTTCTCCATAGGCCAAATTTTTATAGTTGAACAGGAGAAAAAGGGAGTAAGAGAGAAGATGGAGTCAATGAAGTTAAAGCTTATGGCCTTATTGTTATTGGGAATGCTTGTAGGGCAGTCAAGTGCTGCCTTCAGTGACTGCTACACTAGATGCTTCATCTTCTGCATGATTGACCCTTCTCAGACAGTATGCAAATGCACTACCAAATGCTTGAAACAATGCATCTTCAATTCTGATTCTGATTCTGGGTCTGTTTCTACTAATACTGTCCACCACAAAGCAGACAGTAGCAACCTTAAATTCTGCAAATTGGGTTGTGCCTTCTCTACCTGCTCCACTCTCAGCAAAAAACATCAACCTAGTAAGTATTTCATCCTCTCTATCACTCATATTTTTTTCCAATAACTAGTGGCAATACCTAGCATGTGTGGGATTGATTATATGAATTCTTGTTATCTGTATCTTTAGAGGCGGAGCTAGAATTTGAGAAAAGGCAGCTTACTGGGTCCAAGATAAATTATTTATAGTACATATTAAGTGAATCTCTTAACACAGATCTCAATGGCTCTCTCTCTAGCTCCGCACCAGTGTATTGCTTTGTTTAAACTCATCTTAATCCAACATTATCTATGAGAAAAATAAAAATAAAAATAAAAATAAAAATAGAAAAACACTAGAAGTTTTCTATATATCTTCAAGATTAAAGATTCCAAGAAAACAAATGGCCAAAAGGAGATGGACTAACTGTGATTATCCAAACTAATTAGTCTTGCCTATGTACATATTTATTTTGCTTCCTTTTTGGCTATACATATGCTATTAAGGAAGTCTTGAAGTAACTGGTAAAGTTGCTCTCATGTGATCAAGAGGTCACGGGTTCAAGCCGCGAAAACAAACTCTTGCAGAAATGCAAGGTAAGGTTACATACAATAGACCCTTGTGGTCCGGCCCTTCTCCGGACCCCACGCATAGCGGGAGCTTAGTGCACGGGGCTGCTTTTTTTGCTATACATGTTGACAGAAAATCTTTCTCTGGCTTATCTTTTGCTATTGTTTTTTTCCCCTGCCTTTATCTTTTTTCTTCTCTTTAGATGGTGAAAAGATGGATGACTGTGTTGGATCCTGCTCAAGAAACTGCACCAAGAGCTACTAGCCGCCATTAATTTTGTGGGATTTCATTATCCTCTTTTTATCTTTTTAATTTTTTTGTTTTTCTCTTTCTTTTTTCCAAGTTAAGGATGCAAAATCATATTACAGCAGAATGTATTTCATAATATGGTCGTCTTATTACTCTAGTAACAGCTTCCCCTTAAAAAAGGGGTATGTTATGGATTAGAAATTTACAGTGTTCACTGTAATAGCTACTCATATTAATATAACAATCCACTTGTGATTTATCTCCATTTCTTTTAGATTGAATGAATGTCAGTTTGCTTTTTGCCGGTCCTCGCACTAAATATGTACATCAATAAATGCATTACATGTTTTGTATGTAGATTTTGATTATTAAATGTGATCAAGTAATTCATATTATTGCTTTATTAAAGCACTTAATTATGATAAATTAAATTTGTTTGATATAAATATTTAGCGTGAATAAGTATTTAAGGTTATGGCTAGGGCCTAAAAAATCCTCACTCCAACATTGTTAGAAACTCTCTGCTGGGTGAGTAATGAGTCTAATATTTTTCCACCATTCTTCACTTTTCAAAAGACTAGTTCTTGTTGTAATCTGAGAGTAATTAGGTGTTGCAATTTAAATTTATATGAAATAGAAACTAATGGCACTAATATTTGAGAAGGCAATATTATTGATCCACAGATCAAATGAAGAAAAATTGCATTTCCATACCCGTGAACCACAAAGGCAATAAAGTACTTCATTTTCCTTGATTATTACTGAAGGGAAAATATTCTTTTTACGGATAAAGTAGCCGGCGTGACTAATTTACTAATCACAAACACTATTCTTTCTTTTAAAAACTCACTATCTAAACACAACTGAATTCAACTTCAAAAAACTTTTTTCTCAACTTCAACTTCAAATAATCTTTTTCAAGTTTAATTCAAACCGATCACAAAATGTTTTAAGCGTGTTGTATTTAACCTGTTCTCATCCACTTAATTAACCGGCATAAACTTAATGTTCCTAGCAACTCATCTATCTTGACAACTTGCACAAGTATGGACTCGCCTCTCTACACTTCTCCCAACTTAACTATCAGGCTTTATCTGTAATAAGGTTCGAATACGTCAAGTACGCCTATCTACACATCAACATCCTTACCACTGATGAGCCTTAGGAGCTCATCAACTAAAATTATTGAACAGCTTCGCAGCAACAATGAAACACACAATGGCAATAATTCATCAACATCCCAAAAAAAGAGAGCAAATGAATTAAAAGTTGCTCAGACAAGGTCTACAACAGATGAACAGTGCACCGTAATCGATATAGACAACTCATTATGTGGGGATTACAAGTCTCTTACCTCTCGACAAAATATTCTCAACCTATTCTTCTCTGCAACTAAAGGGAAATAGTAGGGCACATTCCATGACGAAAATAGTCTCTATGCATCTATATTGCAATATCAATCATCTGAAGCTTTAGGAGAGTTTTCAGGTGTCTTCAAAGAACCAGTTGTAGTACCTTTATGTTCCGCTACAGCAGCTCGAAACTCTTCAACAATGGATGCATCCTTGAACTTCAGAGCAATTGTAGAAAGTCCTTTCCCGTCACCAGCACTATTCAAGCAAGCAAAAGTGACCCCTCTTTTCTCCATATTAGCGAGCTTTATTTCTGGATAAAGGCTGGCATTCAAGATCAACCTGTAATTTCCTTTGGTCCTCATAACAAGTCTACATTTTCCTGACCCTGTTGTAGAAACGTTGACCTTTAGTTCTCCCTTCCCACGCTCTTTCCACCCTCCATCAAGATATTCAAACAGCACGGAATCAGCTGTGAACACGGCCTTTTCATTCTCCTCCCCTGTTTCGACAGTGACTTCTTCTTTGGAAGGAAATCGAGTACCCTCACCCTTGTTCACAATGGATGACCCCGAGTTTCCAAACAGAGAAGTATTCCCGTTAGTGGGAAGATTTAGTCCAAATGGTGACTGATCACTTGTTGCTCCAAAGTGAGAACCAGAACCAGCACCTGATCCAGAACCAAAACCTAGAGGAGATCCTTCTTTTGAAATAGCTCCAAATGAGAACGTAGTGCCGGAGAACCCAGTCCCTGCAAATCCTGTGAAAGCATTTTGGCTACTTGAAAGTTTTTGGAATGAGCTAAAAGAAGCAATTTCTGTACTCTTCTCACTTTTCTCACCACCCGCTTCATTTTGTACTTCATTCTCTGCTTTCTCGACTTCCGCATCCTTCTTACTGTCATTTTCGCTCTTCTCAACTACTGTGCCTTCCTTGGTTTCGGCCTGGATTTTCTCATCATCTGCCACCTTCTCTTCAGCAGATTCAGGTTTGTCAGGCTCATCAGGAGTTTCAACTTTCTCCTTGACAACATTAGATTCATCAACATTACCTTCTGACGGCTTAGAAATTTGATCAGGTTCCGTCTTCTCTTCCTTATTCACATCACTTTTCTCATTTCCGGTTGCCTCACCAACACCATTTTTTTCTTCTGGTTTATCTGAACTAGTTATCCCACTCTCAACTTCACTTGTGATCACAGCAGATGAGACAATGGACTCAGTGGGTGGGACCAAGTGAATCGCTGCAAAAGGATTAGCTGAAGGTGTCGTTGTAGATGAAGTAGTTTGACTGCGACGAACTTTGACAATTCTTCTACTTGCCATCACCTCTTCACTTGCTTTATTGAAAGTTCCAGGCTCTTGCTCAGCTTCATTTTCATCATCATCGAGACCAGGATTGTCTCGTGATATTTCCTTTAGAGCTCCCCTTTTCTTTGATGGTTGAAGAGAATTCTCTCTGTCTCCCATCAGAAAATGAGGAAAGAGACTTGACGTGTTTTAAAAAAAAGATAGGGTTTTTTTAATCACTGCAGGAAATTGCATAGGAAAGATCAGGAACCAAACAAAAAGTTTTTAAAAAAGATTGGCCGGAGTCAAATAAACCAAGCGATTGGGAAAAAGTCACAGGATTCACATAACCAATGAAATTCAAGAGAAACAACTGAAGTAGGTAAAAGGTTTGTAGTTCTGTCAAATAAATACAAGCTTGCCCTCACTAAAACTGCTAAACAGACTCCTTGACACTGCCGGCATAACTTGTTGATAGGAAGTCAACTCACCCACGTAGCTGTCAGAGGTAGAAGGCCTGTGCATATAACAATTGAGGGAAAAGTAAAGGTGCAAGAAGGCTGCTCTGTTAAAGACATGTATAAGCTCTATGTAATGTACATCCACCGAAAGTTTGTATCATCACAAGTCCAGCAGATGATTGCCAAATACTACTAAAACATTAATGTAGACCCAAAATCCTACCAAGAATCTCTTGTTGTTCTAAACTGACTACGACAAGGCGGAGGTATAGAAATGTTGGAAATAGGTTAGAGATTAACTAAAAAGAGTCTGAGATAGCTGAAAGCTGTTTAGTCTCAAATGAGATTTACGCATAATGAACAAAGAAATATGAGAAACAAGAAAAACAACAATATTCAAAAAGAAAAATTGCCACATCTGCTGAATTTAGCTATCAGCATTGCAGGTTTCTGATATAAAAAGAAATGCAGCTAAGGAAAAAGAAAATACACTAGATTATTCAAATATAACTAATTGTGTAAAAATCTCTTATGTTACAATACTTGAAAACTAGTGGCACCTGAAAAGAAACAAAGCAGCTCCATGGGAATTCAATGGAACATGAGCAGAAAATGAATAACATGATTAATTACGATCTTCTCACACCATTGCCTCATTGGTGAACTCGTTGAGAGCCACATAAACCCTTCATTTCATCAAGTAATTAATCAACTTTGAGCCACATAAATCAAAGGTCGTTTCATGCATTAATTATTTGCAACAGAGAATTAACTTGGTGTCCACGCTTTAAATAACAAAATGATGTCGGTCATGAAAATAATCGTATGCAAAATTTTTAGTAAGTAGTATCAATATTTAAAAATTTTAAAATGCAAATAAACAAACATATCTTTGTAGATAGTATCTTATTAAAAGTACAAATTTCCGACCAATTCAACTATGTTACTAAATTACATTTTCTTGTTAAAAACACCACAAGGAATTTTGGCTAAGAAAAAAGGCTGCTCTTCCTATGAACCACAATTCATGAATCTCCTTACATTGTGGTAGTAAAACAACTTAAATTGCACTCACATATCAAAGACAAATGCAGAGTTTTAAACGTCAAAGGCCATTCTTAGTTTCTTAAATAAGTTCCTTCTAAATTCTCATAACCAACCATGAAAAGAAGAGCTTAAACAATACACTAGACTTGAAACATTCTATCCAATCAAGCAATAGCGATTAATAAATGATGGAAGCAAACATCTGCGGAATTCCAATAAATAGATTAAAATCAAGTAGGGTCTATTGGAAACAACCTCTCTATCTCCCAAGGTAGGGGTAAGGTCCGGGTACACTCTACCCTCCCAGACACCACTTGTGAGATTACACCGGGTATGTATGTTGTTGTTGTAGATTAAAATCAAGTAAATTGAGCAAACTCCAAAAGGTGACCAATTTTGAGAAATCAAGACACAATTCATTTATATTTAAGAAAAAGAAACTGAGCCTAACATCACGAAATTTAACTAAATCAGACTCTAAATGATCTGAAATAAATTGAGAGAGCTATCTATAAAACTTTAAGATAATTCTTGTACCATACACTACTCAGTTCATCAATGCTAAAAGAAAAAGATTAAATAAACACATAATTATGAGTCTCAATAAACAGCTTATCTAAGGCAAAAGAAGAAGATCTAAATTTAGTGTCAACTATGCTCTAGATTCTCATCGCTTCTACTATATCTATATCTATATCTATATATCTATATCTATATATATATATATATATCTATATCTATATCTATATATATATATACACACACACACACACACACAAATATATCTTTCATAAAGGAAATGAGACAAAAGTAATTCCAGCTATTTCGTTATGGTAGATCAACAAAACCCCAAAATTGAAACTATATAAGTTTTAAGGGACTAGCAGACAAAAATTCGATGAAATTGCAAAAGCATCATAGGCAAAATATGAATTAGGACAAGAAATGAAAGTATATAAAGATTATAATGAGTAGAATTTACCTGACACAGTTGGAATGTGGAAGTTGTGGTCTCGAAGTCGAACCGAGCTGGGGAGTATATAAAACCCTAGTAAGAGCTTAATCTTGATTAGGAAAATGAGGAATGGGACGTGTGTCACCTTAATCATTAAAAAAGGCTTTTAGGATGAAAACAAAAAGGAAAACACATGTTGGGCCGAAAAGAGAAAAGATAGAAGAGGCCCATGAGTGGACCGTAATGAGAGCTGTGAAAAATGAAAATGTAGTAATTTGCACTCGGTAACCCGTTTTCACATTGCTATTTAACTTATAAATTTAAGTGCCGCTTCAACCAGAAAAAGCCGAAACCGAAACGGGGACATTAACGATGATGTCTCTATAGAGTTGTGCTTAGACTATCACTGTTGTATGAGACAGAGTGTTGATCAGTTAAGAATGTCCACATTCAGAAGATCAAGTAGCGAAGATGTGGATGCTTAGATGGATGTGTGGTCATACTAGGAGAGATATGATTAGGAACGAAGACATACAAGATAAGGTCGGAGTGGCCTCTGTGGAAGACAAGATGAGGGAAGCGAAACTGAAATGGTTTGGGTATGTGAAGAGGAGGTGTGAGAGGTTGACAGTCGTAGGAGTTAGGAAAGGGAGATGTAGGCATTTGTGTTTTATCGCGTTGGGTGTGAGAGAGGTGGAGGACTAGCCTTTCCATCTCCTCCTCATTTTCTCAGTTGTATTGTTTTAGTATCGCGTCGATCATTATCTTTATGTGTGTATTATTATGTTGTACCATTTATTTTGCATCTTGATATTTTGCCGTCTTATTTTTCATGCGACCCGATATTGATTACGTTTCTTTTAAGCCGAGGGTGTATCGGAAACAACCTCTCTCCTACCCTCTCCGGACCCCACTTGTGGAATTACAATGAATATGTTTTTGTTGTTGTAGCTGGTAAGAAACCATCATTTTTTGCTTTTGCATCTATAATTGTGCTTAAGTAGTGTAATTTTTTATTCAAGGTAAATAAATATAATTCATTTAGTCGATTCCGAGTCGTTCATGATTGATTATCTGAATTAGATAATTAATATGATCGAGTTGTTTGATATTTATTAATATCTTTCATATTTTGTACTAGAGGATGAAGGATAGTTTGATAGATACTGGTATATTCTATCGTTTTCTCCTCTATTGTTTCTTCTTCCTCAAAGTCTTTGTTCACTCATATTACTCATGTTTCCTTGTAAAATTTCTCATCAACCCACATTTGAAGACCCTTTTTGCAAAAATGGTTCGTTTAAGGAATCTAGTTGGGACTTTTTTTTGGAATGAGCAAGCCTTTATATACAAAGGATAATTATTCCATGAGAAAGGTTTCAACAAAGTTCTCTGAAAAAATCTCTTTTTTGTTTTGCTTTTTGGCACTTCTTGGCTCTAGTTTCAAACCTATGTTATCATGGTGGAATGTAATGGTTTAAAGTTGGTTTTGGTGGCTAATGTATAGCCAATGATTTCTGCAACACTGTGTTGCAAGAGAATAGGGAAAAAAGTTATTGAGGGAAGTTAAAGTTGGGGATTTGTAGACATAAATCATAGCTTTTAGATGTTATTTTATTGAGTTGTCATAACCAAATAATCTGAAGCAACCATTGAAGATTACTGGAGCAAAAGTTAGCTCCAAACACAGTTGCTATTGTGAAACTTAACTGATCGTATTTTTCCATATAAATTCATTTTAAACAAATATTACGGAGTACAAAATAAAAAGAACCATATGTTAATACTTTCTACTTACTAAAACACTTGTAGAAAATATAAGGTCTAAAACAAGCATACTAACAAGACTAAACATATTCTTAATTAATTGGTACCCCCTAGATATTGCAATTTTTGAGCTCAACACATTTCCGCACTATCTTCACTTCCGTATATGGTTTTATAGTGTTTCTACATTGACAATGGCATATAAGGATATTGAAGGGTGAAAAACGTGTGCCTCGAAAGAATATGATAAAGCAACTATGAGTGACTAAATCTAACGACCGAAGCTGGAAACGTATGTCTACAAAACTCATTGCTACAAAATGACACCACTTGGGGAATAGACATGCCAGGTCGCCTGATCGCCGCCCTTTTAAGGAGACACCTATTGAACCTGCAATATTAAGAAATATCAATATTTTGATGAGCCAAGACAAAAAACTTCTAACTTTAACGGGAGGAAATGTAGAGATTTTCTAATGTTCCTTGAAGACAAAAAAGAAATCGATGTACAGATTAGTGATACTTCTGTCTACTTGCCCAAGTAGGATGACAGTTGACTACTGCCAATTCAGATGTTTGACTAACATCACGCAGGTGTTAAAATACATAACACAATAATCCTATATTTCTTGAGAGGGCACGAGCGCTCTGCCATATGACAGATTTTTGGGTTGAATAGAGGAGTGCCCAACTTAAAATACAAAGCATGAATTTCTTCAGCTTTATCCCATTAGAGCAAATACAGAAAACAATGAGGTTTATGAGACTAGAGACACCTAACAAAGCCTACATATAGATGAGCCTTTAATAGACATGCACTTCCAAGAGTTTATGAAGAAAAGATTATGGATCTCATCCGGGATATCCATCTTATTGAAGGGATATTGCGTCGAAAGGACAGATGAAACCACTTTATCAAAAGTTTGTAACATGAGGATTACATACAGCTTTGAATGAACCTAGTGACGTGGTGTAAGCACTGCAAAAGCATCAATAAGAAGTATGAGAGACATATGGAGAAACGGGCAAAATCAAATTAAACAATAATAGGCATAATCAGATAGTAGGTGAGAACAGTTCAAGAAGAAACAGCAAGGCAACTGCACTAATATGTGCCAAAAAACATATGAATGCCAAATCAGGATACCAATAATGGACTGAAATCTTTTTTAGTCCTCACATCTTTCTGTCAGCTAAGCTTGAAAAATTCATATGATTAAAAACTTCTTCACAGAGAAGAAGAGAACAGACTACAAAATTTATCTTTCTTGAATGGGATTAGGAGGGTGAAGTTCATTAAATATTCCATTAAGTCATATTCAACATTTTCTAAAGACGAACATAAAAAAGGATGATAAAAACAGGGGAGCATAATAGAAACAACAGAAGAATATTAAGGTATGGGAGTCAAAACGCAAATAAAAGAAATTCAATTAATCACCAGAAACAAAACTAGGATTTTCACACCGGCCCAACCAATTGCTTTTAGGCCGACGGTTTCCCTTCAGTATTCGTACCCCACTCTTCTTCTGCCTCGGTTCCATTAACAAGTACTGTACCATCAGTAGAGTCAGCATCCACGACCACAGGCTCTTCTTGGCCCTCTTCTTCTCCCTCATTTTGTGCATCATCTTGCCCCAGTTCTTGCACCTCATCACCACTCTGTTCTGCAACCTGAACAGTTAACACAGACATTTAATTGTTAGCATTTACAAACACCAATTGATAGAGTCTAATCTTCTTCAATACGGGTATAAAATAACATCGAGAAAAGACTGTTTCTTGATCATGTACAAAGATATGCTTCTTTATTTCTCTTCTTTCGTGAAAAAGATATAGGGGATGTCAATCAACCCTGACTAGAAGGCAAATAAGAAAATAATGTCATACCTCGTGGTCCATATCTCCATTTTCAAGTGGTTCTTCATACATTCTCATGTTGCTGAAAGCGTCTACAAGGTTGGTAGTTGATCTATCAGCATGATTTACATATTCTGATGCTGGTCCCTACATAGGAATTGAAACAGAAATTACAAAAGTTGCCCAAATTTCTGCAAAATTTCTCCTAGCAAGAAGAGAAGGAGTAACAATTGACCAAAAAATCTGAAAACTTCAAAGGAAAATGAGGAACTCCCATAAATTTTTAGAAAGCCACCAGGGTAGGCTGAGAGAGTATAGAAGAAATGCATGGGAAGTGGAGAGAGCCATTATCAACACCTTTCTTCTGCAACTCTAGATTCAACAGCACATGCAACTTGCCAGTGCTCAAACAGATTAGGATATTCTTCAGGGTCAGCCAAAGCTTCTGCTGCTTTCTGGTTAACCTGCATCACAATTCATGAATAAACCATATTAAAACACAACAAATTTCCTGCTATAGGACTACAGATAATAGAGCAATGTGTAATCCTGCATGAAGTCATATAGTCCGTATTGAAAAAATGATTAAAACCTTCACTTTTGCATTCAAACTATGCTCAGTATCAAATATTTAGATTAAGGCATGACTTGATCCATGCCAGAATGGTCTGCTTCCTGACATACCAGCCACTCTGAAAACTCATCGATCATATTTCTGGTGGCCATTCAATGGAGATAATACACAAATGCAGATGGTATAGGGAAATTGTCCAAAAATATTACTTTTGATGCCTATCACAGGTGTAAATAATAAGTCCGATAAGTAAGGAGCTCCAAAGTTTCTTGGCAACAGCAACTTAGGTCAAGAAGCTTAATCCCACTATGTTCAAAAACTGAAATGAAAATCTAATCTAGATGGTTTTGCAGTTCCAACAGATCTCTCAGGTGACCATCCCACCAAATATTGGGGCCTAAGTGCCAGAAATTCAGAAGATGTATATAGATAAGAAAGCTCAAAATCAGAAACAATATCGACCTTACTGAGGCCCTTCTTCCAAATTGCAACTATTTCAGAAACCTTACTTGGCAGATAAGATCTAACCATAAAAGCAGCCTCAGGTATCCGATTGCTGCAAACAAATTGTAACTCTATATATCAATCCACACCGTTGAAAACACACCTAAACAATAAGTTCTTTAGTGAAAAGAAATACCTATCAACCAATAGCTGAATGCATTCCTCCACTTTACCCAAAAGGAACATGCAAAGGAATGTAACATTGTTTTTCCCCTGCTCTTTGGCAAGAGTTGCAAGTTCAGTTATTCCTTCAGCATCCCCTAGTGAAGAATAGAGTAGCAACAGACCACTCAAGTCATTGGCATACTTCAGACATTCCTCTGCCATCTCCAGCTACAAAATGTAGCAAATGAGCAAAAATTCTGAAGAACTCTGGGAAAATAAAGGAAACATGTGCATTTCAGAAAAGAAGTACTACTGGCATCTGAAGAGATCAAACTACAAAGCACCCTCTAAAAGAGCTGGAAAACTAAACTTTGCTCTAAATGATATATTCAGCAGTAGTCTCATTTCATTTCAGTAAAAAGAAAGAGTTTAAACAAATATTATTCGAGTACAAACAGCATTACAAGCCACGGCATCATTCCTAAAATCTGAACCATCCATTTTTTCAGTAAAAAAACTAAAACTATGCTGCAAAATAAGATTCCAATTAATGGCAGTAATAGTTACCATTTCAGCAGACATGGCTAGTTCACCCAACTGCTTCCACTTGGACTCACTCTGAGCTATCACTGCAATATCCTGCCAAGCCACAAGCCACACTTCTAAACAACATATGGTACTTCTGAAGCAACAAGTTTAAAAGAAGATATGGAAGTCCAAACCACATGCATTAAGTTAGCAGCCCCCACCTTTTCAATATCTAATTTTCCCAGCTGTATGGCTAGATCAAATCTGTAGTCAGGCTCTGTTGCAACTTCTAATGCTTCCTCTATCATACCTCGCGACTCCAAGAAATGAGCAGCACTAGCAGGGAAAACATTTAATGACAACTTAGGAAACTTGCATATAAAACAAACCAAACCACCACTCCCTTCCGAAGATGCAGATATTGCAGAAACTAAACATGAAACATCACATATTAAATTTTCAGAGGAAAGAGAGATTTGATTGATCAATCAGATCTGAAGTATAGAATACATAAAAATTTAACAGAAATTGCTATCTATACAAACAAGTGAATACAGATGCCAATCCCTCAAGAGTATAAGAGCAGCATGTTACTCTGAAGTAACTCAGAAGTAGAACCATTTTACAACACAAAAAGACACATTCATATAATCCAGAAAACCCAGTTCATTACATACTACAACCATGTTGAAAATTTAAGTTGCAAGACAATGCACAATAAATTGGTCATGTTCCCCGAAGAAATTTAAACGTGTGATTTACCTATTATGGTGCTCCTTAGGAATCGATGGCAGCACCTCATTTGCTCTGTCCCAGTCACCACGCATCACAAATGTCTTGTACTCTATCAGGTCGTGCAGTAAAGTATATCCAATGACACTGCACAAAAAGGAAATGAATTCATTTATCCCAGAATCATAATCTCAAGCTGTTTCCAATATCAAAATCTCCCAGAAAGTACTCACTTGAACTCTTTGTCAATCAGAAAAACCCTACTCTGGTTAGCTAGATATCCGAGCAGGTACATAGGACAGTCTAAATGAAACATTGTGGTCACCTAAAACGTACAAAAATAATTTTGCTGATTGACACACATGAAATAAGATGTTCTCCAGATGTGCAAGAAGAACAGCATGAGCAACCAATCGTACCTCACCGCCGACACAGTAGTTAAGTCTCCAGGAAGAATTATTGTAAATGAAGCAATCACCAACCCAAATTCCGGTCCTGACCCGTTCATTCATCTCATAAAGAAGTTCAAAAGCCTCTTCAACGCCTTGCTCATCTACTGATCTTCCACTATCTAAATGGGCGGAAACCACATCACGCTGTGGGTATGATACAAGCAAACGAATGATTGTTAACAGAATTATGCAAAGAAAAGAATAACAAACTTTAGCATATGCAACTTTCATTTTGGAAAGAAGATCTCACATTATACTTGAGTATGTAGAAGGATGTATCACTTGCAATTGCCACCATATCACCACTGTCGGCCCAGTAGAGATTCTAACGAAATTTAAAAACAACATTAACAAAGTTACGACTTCCGAGTAAAACCGCCTTGCTCATCTACTGATCTTCCACTATCTAAATGGGCGGAAACCACATCACGCTGTGGGTATGATACAAGCAAACGAATGATTGTTAACAGAATTATGCAAAGAAAAGAATAACAAACTTTAGCATATGCAACTTTCATTTTGGAAAGAAGATCTCACATTATACTTGAGTATGTAGAAGGATGTATCACTTGCAATTGCCACCATATCACCACTGTCGGCCCAGTAGAGATTCTAACGAAATTTAAAAACAACATTAACAAAGTTACGACTTCCGAGTAAAACAACCTTACAGTGTATAGCAGTCAAGCTTATGTTTCTCACCTTCACACTAACATCAATTCGCCTTATCAACCTGCAGTCAGCCCAATCATAGAAACAAATAAAATCATTTGAGCACATCGCCAATAGAGCACCTCCATAGATACGCTCAGCTGAGAAAGTAGGGCGGATACTCTTCTTCTCCTGGAGATATCAACACAATTCACCTTTTAGGGCACCACATAAACAAGAAGAAACGATGACACTTTGCATGCTTCAGCTTTGAGAAAAGAGAAGCCAATATGTTTATTACACTATAACTCATCGCATGGATGTGAACTAAAACTCACTTATGAAGCTCTCAAAGAAGTAAAAGGTCACCACTAACAAACGCTTTAAATAGAAAGGGGCAGGTCGGAAAGAAACAGTTGATTCAAGTCAAATATATAAAAAAAGTCCATCATCAAGCTCAAATATAACACATGATGCAATCAATTTTATTTTGTCTTTTTTCCTTTTAATAGGTACGTGATGCAATGAACCTTTGGACACAACCAGTTGGAGGACGAATGTGAACCTGAAATTTTTTGCTGAAGATCTTAATCCTTGACGTACTTTCTCTCACAGCATATTCTCCATCAGAAGACCAAACAAATTCCAGAGCTGAACCAAATGACCTATTTCTCCATGCTAGAGCAGTATATATGATATACTCTCCATCTCCACAAACAACAACAAACCTTCCATTTGGATTATGCTTCAAGCTCTGTTAAGAGAAAAAAGTATGCAATTTAATAAGTGAACTCTATATATTCTCCAAACCAAAAAATGCAAGCTACAATATTAGATCCACACTCTTTAAACTGCAAGAAGATGACTGCATAAAAAAATTACGACACCTCAAATAACAACAAGATGACAATAGCAAGAAAAGCAAAGGCAAAAAAAGATTTTGAAAATAAAAAAGACCAGAACAATAGGAAATAACCTTTATTTACAGCATCAACACAGACAACGACACCCTAAATAAAGTATGAGAATAGAAACACCGACACAATAAAATCAGCAAACAGATTAATGGTGGGTAAGGTTTCGAGTATATGGACTGCCTTTCCCAAAAAGAGATATGGTAATATAGGATTAGCCTCTCCCTAGTAAAACATATGCACTATAAGCAACTCCAAGCAGAATGAGCCTCCACAACTAACAGCTGAATTATGGCAACTACATAATTCTTGCTGACCAGGCTGTCACCATGATTCTGGTTTTAAAATAACGCTTACTCACTTGTGGATAGAGGTCACAAGTTCCCAATTCCTTGACAGCCAAAGGCAACCTTTCTCCATCAGTAACCTGAGAGATAAGGCAAACATGCACTAAATTAAACAATACTGATCAGCGTAAAGAATCAAGTGAACAACATTAAAAGTCATGATTATGTTATACCTCGTAACCCACCCCCACACTCTTGATGTTGACAGTTTGCACTTCATTGTGCTTAACCCATATAATTTTTCCACTGTTATCCATGCTGGCAACTGGTTCTTCTCGGCCAATTCTTACCATGATTTTCCCTCATCATAACCTATTACAACCCTGCACATGTATCAAATCAGCATAACTGCCACTAGATGAATAAATGCAATACAAAGCATGAGATGATAATCCAGTTTGGTGCTCTTTAGTTTCAGGGTCTTTTAGTATTTGTTATGCCCGCAAGACTACAAATAAGTGATTTCCTTCTTTCTTCATCCATAAAAACTTTTCTTACTTGGAAATGAAAATGGTAAAAATTAAAAAACAAAGTAGAATTGAAAGGAATTGCAAGACTTCCAAAGAGAATAAAGATAGATGACAAATTTATCATAGAGACTAACCTTCTTGAACTTCTCATGAACTATGTGTTTAACAGAACTGGAAACCTTAGTTAAAGCGAAAGAGTGCTAGTTCACAGTCCTGATCAAACAAAGATACTATTCAAACTCCATCCCATACCTGGTAATTCAGTAACCTCGAAAGATTTAGCCATTGTCTGCAACAATCAAGATGAATTGGCACTATGTTGATAATACTATTACCATGTAACTTTTGCTCCATAAATTAAATACTAGCTTAATAGCTTCTCATACCGAGTAAGCTAAGAAGTCAGATTGGCACATAAGTTAAGAAGATTTAAGTCTAACGTGATTCATCAATGGCGAAAACTTCAATGTGCTCCTAATATAGGACGTTACAGTAAGAAATATTATTAGGGATAGTGGAGCAGTAATTCCTAACATGATTCACCGATCATGAATACTTGAACGTACTCCTAATATAGTCATTGGAGGGAAGTAATTCTACTAAAGTAACTTGCAGATTCCAACATCACTATTAAGAGAGATGTTTTTGCAATGAAGATATGGAAGATAAAGTAGGAGAAAGCAACGATATAAGGAACATAAGAACCTCCTACACAGTTCAATGGCTTTTCAGCTCCATAATCTTGAAATTCATTTATCCAAAAAAAAATCATTATCTTGGCTGAAAATCTAGTACTTTTTATTTGGCCTAAGATGAACTTAAATTAAACTGAGCAACATGGTCCATAAGGACTCATATCGCCGACATCGACTTGCTCGGGATTGAGCCTTTGTTGTTGTATCTTGAAATTTCAAATAAACAACAAATGTCAACCGGTAGTAGATTGTTGAAAGAATTAATATGTCTTTTTCCAGTGGATTGCACTAATAGTTAATCTAATCCTCCCCAACGAAGTATGCTTTTTTACACAATTTCGAGCATTCACTAACAATGCAAAATAATCTAAAGTTAATGATGAATAAGCTACCCCCAAACCAGATCTCTACTAGTTCTGGTTTTTGTTCAGGATGCTCTATGAAAATTGGCTCGAGATCATAAAAGGTAATCACCATCATCCATTTCACATATGCACTCTACTATCTCAGGACGTCTCACATTTAGGACACGCTTTTACTAATGAGAACACCGTACACATCTTTCAAGATTTGAGAATCCAAATTTTCCAGAAAAAAAAAAATACAAATGCGGATGTAACTTCCCATACCTGGGTCTGGTAGTTCCAGATGCAAACAGTCCCCGAATACAAACTTGCCAATATCCTGTGAGAAGTAAGAGAAGGAATTAGCTGCAAATAACTAGAATTATAATGAAAAAATGACTAAGATACAGCACCTTCACACCATCTCAGAAAACTAAAGGAACTCGGCATTGTATAACTATAAACCCCCAACCCGAGAAATTAAGAAATAAATAACACTTGCAGGTATACTGATACTAGCAATATGTCAACTAGAACTGAAAAGACATCTATTTAATGAAAGTCCAATTACCATGGCTCCGTAGGATGAGCAAGTTTCCTCTGAATCAAATAATTATAGTCAGCATAAAATGCATTGGTGGATACATTTAAATTATAAATATGCCAAAAGTATAGTACCTTAATCTCCAACCTCAAAGGCTGAATCATTTCCAATTCGAGATTGAAAAAACACAAACAGGAAATTAAATTAAGTTAGTAATAACAAAGTGCCAGATCTCAAATTAACGAATAACAGATAATTGTGTTATCCGCAACCAAATGGAAGACGGACGTAACAAAGGTAAACGGCTTACTCGAGTAAAACACAAATTACATGCCTAGATATAAAGGCAAGTGTCAAGTTTGAGGGTCGGCCTATGCTTATGGGTGCGACGCTCATTGCCAACATGTCCACAACCATCCTTGAGTGGGCTCATAGATGAGACATAACATATGAAATGTGTGCACCACATGAGCATGGCAACAAATCAAGATAATAAAAGGAAGGAGAACTATTTAGCCATATGATTGATTGTGACCATTGTGTTGATTACATTTGATATCGATATTTCTCTCTCTTTTTTTCTTTCTCATAATAATGGAAAATAGATTAAAATCCTCTTAAACTATTTTGTTTTGCTAGTTTCATGCTTAAATTATGGAGTCTGAAGGTTTCCTCCTCAATTTCTAGTTAATTTACCTAATTTTGCTACTATAGTTGGCATTTTCTTTTGCATTGCTTACGAGTTTTCACACTGAAATGATGTCGTAGCTACTATTAGTGGACACTCTGTGCTAACATATCTTGTTAGTGATTAATTGTGAAGCAATAAATAGATAATTAATCATGCTTAATAGCATAATCTTTCCACGTGAAGTATTGTTTAGCTTTATGAATTGTTAAAAAAGGAGTTATACCTCTAGCACTCTTGGCTTCTTTATACAACATCAACTTTATTAATTCCAAACAAAATAAGGACAAGATACACATAATGGCTTTTACAATATCCTAGTACAAGTAATTAAAAACATATTAATGGCAGTAACTAGAAAGCAAAAAGAAAACAAGCTTCTTCATAGCATCTCTCAATCTTCCCCAGGAGTTTCTGAACGTACAATCTTTCCCATAATCATTCCTTCATCACAGCCGAGTATGAGCCTATCAAGCAAAATGACAGTTATGATTAGGCCAAAAAAATTAACTGGAAAAGTAAATATTAGCAGTGTAGACAATATTCTACATAATCATGATGTTTATAAGAAAAAATGTCTCCAATTGTTTGTTTTCTGAGGACAGGAACATACCAAAGAATCGAACTAATTGAAAATATATTTACAAAGCCAGAAGAATTCGTAACAGCGACTTACTTGTGAGAACCTTCCAGGCGTGCAAATCCAATTGCCCAAACTCTTCCGAGTTCAGAGATTTGTGTGTTGAGTAATCTGTGTTATTGTCATATCGAGGAGATGAACGTCAAAATAAATCAAATTTGCAGTATACACAATATCATCATGAGAAATAAATACTAGTTTAAGTCCTGATAGAATTCTAAAAATTCAAATTGTTGACAATAAATCAAACTGAGAGTGGATAATATAATCCAAAACATAGACTGATAAAATGTTCTATTTCCCTTGAAAAAAATTAGAAGCTTCTCGCGCATGTTACCTGTAATTAGTAGCATCCCACACACTAAATGTTCCATCCTCAGACCCCGTAAAAAGAGCAGGAAGTTCTGGATGCACTGCCAATGCAGAAATATTGTTCTTATGACCTTCTAGAATCTGGACACAAGTTTGTGTTTGCAAGTCCCACACCTGAAAAAAAAATACTCAGCAGGCAATTTTGGGATACTTAAATAATTATCTTAAAAGAAATAATTTTGCAGCATACTTTAGCTGTGTGATCATCTGATCCAGTGATTAGATATTGTTTATCAACACGACTTAAGAAATCAACACAATTTATCCCCTTTGAATGCGCTTCGACTTGGAGGATCGGATCAGAGGAGATAAGATTCCACATCTGTTAAAGGTATATTATAGGTGAATATCAATAGTGATCAAAACTTATAAACCACAATGTATGTATTCTTTTAATATACCTTCACTGTGCAGTCAAGTGATACACTCGTAAACGTCTCGTTTTCTTTCGGATTGAAGGCCACTTGCATCACATAATGGTTATGCCCCTTAAAAACCCGAGTACAAGCCCAGTCTTTTTCCCAGTCCCATAGCTTTATCACCATGTCATCAGAACCTGACAGAACATAAGGAAGAGTAGGATGCACAGCTAATGATCTGATAAAATCGTCGTGTGCTTTGAATTCTTTAGTCTTTTCCTCTGTTGTGTAGTTGTATACTCGAATGAAGTGATCATCTGCTCCAGCAACAATACTTTTTTCACGGTCGATAAACTTGGCTGACCTGACTGGAAAAACCAGACATATGTGTTATTAAAACCAGACATATATATGTAGCTGTACACTTGAATAATTATTGCTTCAATAATATATACCTGGTGATTGTGACACTTGATAGTTCTTCTCCACAGTCTGCAGAATTAAAGAAATGACGACGTACATATACTTAGTCGATAGAGGACAAAATCATTTGATTTGAGGAACTTGTATTATGTAAATGTGAGAGTTCTAATTCTAATTTGTGACAATTGCATAGTGGTTTAATATAGATGTGCCATTTGCTGTGATGGAATGAGTTTCTTTTTCAGAACAACTATATACAATCATATTGCAAAAAAGGTGAAATAGAAAAAATCACCGTTTTAGGCAATAACGTAAAGTTCCATGCATTTCCTAGATGTTTATTGAAGAGATTTGCAGTTCAGATTTTCAGCAACAACAAGTCACCAAAAAAATGAACTTAAATGACACAGAATTCATATAGTCCACCCCAACATTTCTGGGACTGAGGCGTAATTTTTGTTGTACAAGTCAACAAAAATTGAAGACGCTATTAAAATTTTCCTAGATGCAGGGTTGCTTACTTGAGATTGGTAGTTCCATATTTGTACAGTTCCTGTGTACAAGCTCAATAAAATCCTGCAGGATCAAGAACACAGCTATTATATTAGTAGTATAACAAGACTAATCCTATTTCACTACATATCCAGTGTAATCCTATAACAAGACTAATCCTATTTCTTTGACAAAAATTCTTTGGCCTTGCATGAAGCATCATTTTAATTTACTTTTGTCACTCAATATATATCCCCTTTGTAGAAGCAGATTGATATTTTATTCTTACCATGGCTCTGTTGGGTGGATCTCCAAGCACTTGACCCTTTCTGATCTCTGGACATGTTTTTCCTGTGTGAAAAACATTGTTGTCAGTTTGATTTCAGTTACAATATGTCATGATTCAATATTTCAAATGATGGCAGAAAAATGAAGCACCTCAATTTCGAAAGGCTGTCGACCCCGAGATATTCGATCCAACAGAGAGGAGGACAGAGGAAAAGGAACAATAAACAAAATTCAGTTGTTAGGATGAGATCGTACAAAGTGAATATTTGCAATTCAACAGATACTATGGTGCTATCTATAGATGGATGTTATATCAAGTTTTGTGAAGGATGAAGACAAATTGACAATGTAACACTTTGTGAACTGTCCCTTATGATGCTTGCTTTGAGTTTTGATTATTCCATTGTAAGCAAAAGAAACATATTACAAATGTATGGGCACTCCAATATTCTTTCTCCCTAAGCCAAAAGCAAAATGAAAAGGAAAAGAGTAGAAAAAGGAACTGTAGATTGTAAAGGGGAAAATACGTGAAAACCCCCCATGAGGTTTGGGTTCAAGTCATCGAGGAAGCAAAGTGGCAAAATCACTCTTTGGCTCCTACCGGGGGAGGAGGTGTTTGGAGGGCAGGTTTTATTCCATACAACAATAATAATCACTACGTCTCAGTATCAAACAAGTTGAGTCAGCCATATTTCAAAGAAGAAAAAACGAAGAACTTTACTCTTTTACTTTGTGAATGCAATTAGGCAAATGCTTTTTGAGAAAATTGTGCAAACAAGCAATTAAAACGGAATTTAAGTTATATACACAATCTTGAAAATAGGAATGTCAAACTCAAATATGTAATTTTTGCCCATCAATGATCAAAGGAAGCGTTTAAAAAAAACTTAATTAACTCATTAAAACGCCTAAAGACATGGGGAAGAGAGGGGGGAGGAGGAGGAAAGGAATGAAATAACTAACCATTGTCTCCGTTGAGCAGTTAAAAATTAACAAAAGCTTCACTTTATGGAATAGGAATTTTTGTGTGTGTTGTTCGTATTGTGATTAACTCTTTATATACCCAAGAATACTTTGCTCTTAAGTTTAAAGGAAGATACATATACAGTTGCCTCGTTTGATTTGTATTTATTTGGAATGTCACTTTCTTAATGATATCATACAATGCTCTTGAAGCAGTCTCCTTTGACTTGAAAGCATAACGGAGGAGATCTGTTAAATAAGGCAATATACACACAATATACAAGTGTATATTGCCTTATTAAGGCTCTCGGTTTTGCTGCCTTATGGCTCTCGGTCAACAGGTCATATTTGGCTCTACTTCTTTTGGTAATTGTTAATATTAGACAAGGTAAGAATATTGTATATTAAAAAAATATATGTGTAATATATTGTAGTGTATATGTTACCATAATTAGGAATATACACTACCATAATTGTAGAGTTAGAATTATGGTAGAAGAAAGCTTTGTAACTTGTATATATATCTATTCAATCAATGAAAATAATCAATGGAATTATTTCTTTCAAGATCAAACAAGAATAGTCATTCAGAAAATAATATCTTCGACTTTGCGTGTTTTCTCCAAGGGGTCAATTTTTACGTTGAAAATTGTATGTTCCGATAAGTTTTGCATGGGCAAGTTCTCCTGCATCATATTCACGAAGTGGACTCTGAATGGATGATGAAGTAGCTATAATTTGCTAGTACAATCTCGTCTTTGGAGTCCCTAATAATATGTCTATTGTAAAATTGCTAGGGTGCTAACTAGCCCGTTAACACATTAGCTAGTCCTCCTAAAACTCTATTATTAGCCTATAAATACATCATTAGGGATGTAAGAAAAAAAATGATGATCTTCCACGATAAGAAATGACTAGGAATGACTAGGGTTATGGTTAATTTCTTGCATCAGTTAGAGTGATATTTAGATTGTGGAAACATGAATATTCATCCGCTTTGTGCGATTCCCGGTGACACAAGTCGTAGTTGCTGCAGATCCGCTTCTGTTATGGAGAAACCCGTAAGTCTCTTAACTAGTATTTACGCTTCAAATACTACATTGGCATCAGATCTACAGGCTCGTGTTCCAATTGGAGACACGATCATATGCAATACATGAAAATTAGGGTTTTTATGAATAATCCCGAATCTTAATTATATTATTTCATGTCTGTAAATGCTTAGTTTTTGCATGAAACCTTAAGATTTTTATAGATCTCATCGAGAGCTTTTCGTCGGTATGTGGATCATATTTTTTGGCCTTGTAGTTTTTTGAGATATTGAATTTTAAAGTATTAGGATTTTATTATTACGAATTTAACACAAAAAATTCAATAATCCTTGTTTCATGTAATTTTTGTGCAAATTGAGTTGGGTAATAGGTTACCCATATATTTTTGAGCAAAATCATATAATCATGATTTGTTTAGAACAAAACCCATCAATTTTTTATCATATTAATAATTTTGGACGGTTTTACTTTGATTTGATGGTTTAATTCAATCCTAAAATACGTTTAGGACGTAAACCAGTGATTTAATTAAAGAAAATTGGCCGAAAAATCAGCCGACCCGTCGGAGAAGAAATAACCACGTTTATTTTCACTTTTTGGCACCATTCTTTATGATCTTTTGAGTAATTGATACTTGGAATCAATCCTAAAACACGTTTAGGACAAAACTTAGTGTTTTGATTGAATCAAAGTAGCAAAAAAGTGAAGAAATCATACAAAAAAGGGTGAAACCCGTTTCTGGAAATTGGGTCGCGGGCTGACACAGTTTATTGGAGAAGAAGGCTGGTCTGATGGCCTGGACGAAGCCCACTCTCGGATGAAACACGTTTCTGGAGAGTGTAGTTCCCCCGAACTCCGATTTTGATGATTCTTTTTTGCTTTTGCTCGAAATAAAATTTATGATTTTCCCATATGTTTAAAAAAATTTATAAACTTGAAAATATCTTTTTAAAATTGTTAATTTCGTATTAATTAATTTTTGTGGTATATTTCAAATATAAAAATATACAAAATCTATATATGATGCATCGAATATGCCTTTGTTACTCACTCTTCCTAAAGGTTTATATAAAATAAAAATCCTATTCTCTAAGTAAAATATAGGTATAAATATTGATTTTCTTCTTGATTTGTTCTTGAAAAAGTATGAAAATTAAATTTTAAGATCTAATTTGATATAGAAGTGTATCTATAATAAGATTTAATTTTTTCTATTTAGTGTATATATTTATAAGTATATATCACTTGTTTAATCAAGAAATAAAAATATATATTGAAATATTTGGTGACTTAGCTTGAATTGATATGGTTATTGTACATTTAGCATCTATACTTAGACGATGATTGGGAACGTAGTGAACTTTCAACTCTAGAATTTATGTTTATGTTTAATAGCCCTGTCAAATTTGCTAAAGTTACATTTATGTGTATGCAAAAGCATTAAACATGCGTTAATTGTGAAACTTTATGTTTTACAAATATGTAGAACTTTTATGTTCCATAAATACCATGTCTAATGCTTTAAAGAATACTGTTGTAGAGCTTATCAGAAGTGAAGACCTCAACGGTAATAATTATAAAATATTAAATTGTAATATGTGCTGAAAAACTTTTTTTTGTTGTAAATAATGTCATCGATAAGCCTATGATGCTTAGAAAAAATTCCTAACTCGCATTATGTTGCTGCGCTGTGAAGATGTCATAGTAAATTTTCCTCATAAAATTTACTAAAACTCTGTAGGATACTCCCGAATACAAGTGTGGTAGCACTACGGTAACCATACTTAAAGTCATAAGTTGACTATTGAGCACTAAGTTCAAGTGATTACCCGTTTCCTTCCTCAAATTTAGGAGCATATGAAAATGCCCCTGACTCATAATAAATGTAATAGTATATTTTATGATTTGAGACAACACCTATAGTTAGAAGAGGAGCGGCATGCGGCTCCCAAACAAGGTGCAAAATTGCATAAAATAATTTTTAGCTCAAGAAATGATTTTAAATGTAAAATCAGAGGAAACTGAAAAGTTAAGGCTCATCCAAATAAGAATCTTAAAATGATAACCAACAAAATGATGGAAAGTGAAAAACAAAAATATGACTAAATTGAACTGCTTCAATTGTGATCAAAAGAGTCACTATGCTAGTGATTGCACTAAGCATAATAAAGCACTTCATAATGAGTCTAAAAAGGTACTTCGTGTTCCTTACGCTAGTTATATGTGTGTTGCTGGTGGTGTTTTTTAAGACTAATCCTTCATCGTAATTAACTTAGGAGTTGTGTACCACATTGTGAGAGAAATGAAGCCTTTGTGATTTTCAATGGGTCCCACATATATCTTGTGTATATATGTAGGAAACGACATTAAGGTTGTTAAAAGGATCGTATCATGTGAATTAGTTTTACGTGAAAATTGAGACTTTATACTACATAATACTTTTATTATTCCTTAAACTTTCAATGATATTAATTTATGTTGGTTTATTATAGTTAGATTTCAATTGGAATTTTCATGACATTAAAGTATAGGAACAACTTATTTTGGTTATGGTTTTATCAAAAATGATTTTCTCTTTAATAAATTCCGGATATTAGTTCTTTTAATCCAATTGTTAGCTTTCACAATTGTCTTATCACATAATCACAAGAATGATGTGAAATTTGGCGTACTAGACTTGGTCATATGGGCCTATGACATGTGGATAAGTCCACTTGTAAATATTATCTAGTTCGAAAAGCTAATAAAAAATCATTTAAAAATATCATCCACACTGATTTTTGATTTCATAGATTCATTCTGAAGTTGTATCTTTATGAATGTGAAAATGTGGAAAAGAGCTTCTAATTTCATCATATTAATTGATAAAATTACTCATTTTGATGATGTCCATTTGATGTCACATACTCTAAGGCGACAAGTTGTTTTAAGAAGTATGTGAAAAAGATTGGAAATCAATTGGACAAATCAATAAAAGTACTGAGAACCAGTTGATCGAGGCCACGAATACGTCTTGGCCCCATTAAGCGAGTTTTCTATGATGAAAGTAGAATTGTTAACAAGTTGGCTATTCCAATTTTTCACAATCAAAGGTGTTGTGGAAAACATAAATAGAATGCTCCTTGAAACGATTAGATCAATAATGGCACAAGTAAGTTACATGTTTTCTATTGGAGATATTTTGCACTAATTTGTTGTCTACGTTCTTAATCTTGTGCCAGCGGAATCAGTTACATCTACACAATATGAGTTATGGAGTAATAGAAATTTCAAGTATTTTGTGAGACCTTTGTGATACACAACTTATGTATATAATTTTTTCTCATGAAATAATGGGCCCAAGAGGAAGCAAAAGTGTCTATATGAGATACTGTAAATTACTTACTTATGGAGCTACATCATAATGGGAGCGTAACTGAATTTGAATAAAGAAATTTCACATTTTTAGAGATTGAATAACCCAAAAGGGAGAGATAAGTTAAGACTTATCTCCTTATGAACCCAAGGACCAAGATCAAATAGGATCCCTTCATTCAAGTGAAAGATTTTTTTAAGTGATGAAAATAATTTCTCATCTAGATCAACCTTCATCATCGGATGCGAATGAAAGTGATCTTTCTTCCAGTGGGAGTGACACTAATCTTCTTATTTCAGATGGGAGTGAGATGAATCTTGTTCCAAGTGGGAGCGAGATGAATAAGTCTGGTCCAAGTAGGAGCAAAATTAATCCAAACAAAATCAATGTGAGATTATACGACTCTCAGTCAAGATATAATACTCCCACAAGATGAAAATGAGCCAAGAATTAGCTCTTTTATTTCCTGCAAAGAATAAAATGAATTAATGCAATGAAATAATAAATGGAGTCTAGGAGAATCAACCAAGTTTAGAAACTAGTTGATCTCTCAAAACAACACAAAACTATTAAAACCAAATGGGTAACAAAAGATAAACACAAGGCTTGTAGTACAGTTGAGATATATGGCTCGACTTGTTACTAATGTAACAGGAGTGATTGACTATGCTGAGTCTTTCTCACATGTTATGTAAATTCACCTCTATGAGCTTAATTCTCACTATTGTTGCTAGATTGGATCTATGATTGAGTCAAACGGATGTAAAGACTTTCTTATCTAAATCGAGAACTAAGCGAATACTTAATTAGGAATAACTTAAGGATTTCATCCAAAAAGTCACAAACATATGGTTTGTAGACTTTTATAGTCTTGTTATGACCACAAACAATCTTCAAGGCAATGGTATATACGTTTTCTTAGTGTGGTCAATCTTATTGACTTCACAATGATTCACAAGGGATCATTACATTTATTTTATACTAAAGATCTGAAATCAACTTTATACTTATGTTATTATATGTTGATGACACATTAATAACTGGAAAATAATTTGGAGTATATACACAAGATAAAGGCATTGTTATCGTCTCACTTGGAGATGAAAGATATGGGTAAAGATGCATATATTCTCGAAATAAAGATTTTGAAAAAATATCTAAAGTTGTTCTTTAAATGATTAAACTTGCTAAAATGTAATCATATCAAAATTCCAATGAACAAAAACAATGCCTTGTATGCTAGACTGTGTTCTAAGACTATAAAATAAGATGAACAAATAAGTAAAGTTTCTTATGCTGTGTATAGTTGGTAGTCTTATGCAAGATACGTTTGCTAGGCTAGATATCTATTTCACAATTGGCTTGTAGACAAGTATAAAAATAATTTAAATCCAGCACATTAAAAATACAGTTAAAACGAATCATGAGGTACCATATGGAAATTTTTAATTATGCGCTTTTCCACAAGGACATGGCATGGAACTGAGGGGATACATTGATGATGATTGTAGTGGAGATATGGACAAGAGTAGGTCCACCTTTGAATGTGTTTTATTTCTCAATAATGATCACATATTGTAGAAAATGAAAAAAAAATACATGTAGCTTTATCCATGATGAGAGTTGAGCTTGCTACTCTCTCCTCAGTAGAACAATAGAATGTTTGGTTAAAAAGGTATTAGATCATGTGTTGATGCTACAATTAGTACTGAACTAATGACAGTCTGTGTGACCGTCAAGCTGCTATTTGAGCACCAAGAATTCTAAATATTATAGTAAAGTCAAACACATTAATATTAAATTTAATTTTGTGATGACATGGTTGCACGCAAGGAACTGAACGTAAAGCATATCTGCACAAATGGTTGCAGATCCATTGACTCAGTCAGATCCTAAAGATGTGTGTTTTCGTTCACAAGATCTCGAGGACAGTGTTTAATATAGAGTAATTGTTTTTGATTTATTTTTCCAATGTTCAGGTTTATTATTTTCTTAAAAATCAAATAAATTTGATTTGCATACACATTATTTGAATGTTTGTGTAATTTCTTACTGTGAATGTTTGTTGTACATTCATATTTATGGAATGCTTCTGGTGCATTGTTTGATATTATTCAAAAGTATGTAGGGTAGACAGAGGTCAACCCTCTCACACAGTAGACCACCTCCATCAATTTAGTGTTGATGGGAGATGAGACGAGATTGTAAGCAAACTATCATAAGGATAATTTGAGAGCACGTGGCTTAAAGATATTTAGCGTCGCACAAATGATTACAAAAGGTTATTATAGTATTTTTATGGTGGAAATAAGTTTCGTCTAGTCTACGTCAAGAGGCCAGATGTGAGTTCATGTTTATTGAGTAGATCAAGGAACACAGTTCAGATGCGTATGATTCTTGAATATCATATGTACAATATTATCTTATTAGATAAAGACATATGCTCCATGGAAAAGGAGAAAATGTTGTAGCACATGTTTCATACCATGTGTGCAAATGTCGACCAAAAGGGTGAACATAAGTTTCATCTCGACTTATTGTTGTGTTAGACCCTAAATTGAGTGACCTCATGACTCATATCAATGACTCAAAGCTTGGTTCGATGTTCCCTATCTTAGCATGCTACCAAATGACCATGAGAGATTCGATTTGGCGGAGCATGACTAGGAAAACAAGTTGAGAGACTCGTGAGAAGAGGAAGATCATTAACAAAATTTCATTTAGTTTGTGTTTGCTGGTACCGGTTGTGACTTATTAGCCATAATTGTGAACACAAGAACTATGATACATGAGATCAAAGTGTGATGTATCATTGTGATTCAAATGATCTAGGGCACTGAGCATACTTCTTATGATCTACTTGATGATTTTCATGACGACAACGAGAAGTTATATATTCCTAACAGATGTATAGAAAAATGCTCTCATAGTGTGCCTATCGCACAACCTATTTATCATGTATGGAATGATGCAAGAGAATTTCAAGAATAATATATTTTCGTTAGCTTAGTGAAGTTTAAGCACTCCCTTATGTGAGAGTGGAAGATATTGAAAATTTGCTATTGGATCGGATCCATCCATAAAGGAGTGCTAACTAGCCCGTAACCCATTAGCTAGTCCTCCTCCTAAAATTCTATTACTAGCTCATAAATACATCATTGTGGGTGTAAGAAAAAATGATGATCTTCCACAATAAGAAATGAATAGGGTTAGAGTTAATTTTTTGCTTCAGTTAGAGGGATATCTAGGTTGTGGAAACATGAAGATTTATCCGCTTTGTGAGGATTCCCGACGACCGGTGACACGAGTCGTGGTTGCTGCAGATCTGCTTCCGCTATGAAGAAACATGTAAGTCTCCTAACTAGTATTTACGCTTCAAATACTATAATGTCAATATGAATTCAGAATTTTAAGTTTAGGGGCAATGATGAGTGTGGACTTGGACTAAGGGGTCGTTTGGTTGTGATATTGAAGCAACTAAATATATTCCAGCACGATCAATGAATGTGGACTTGGACTAAAGGGTAATTTGATTGTGGAATTGGAGCAACTAATTTTTAGCTAAAATATCCACATAAAAAAAGAATACAACATTTAGTTGGTCGTTTAAGAAAATAAATCGTGTGTCACATAATTAATGCAATATTTGATTGACAGTATTTAATATTTAAATTAAGTTATACGGAAATCTAACTATTTTATGTGAGATAAAATGTGGAATACGAAAATGTAAATTAGTAATTAGCAATGGGGATTAATTATCTGAAAAGCAAAATACCATTTACAATAAGTAAGTTATGAGCCGTTATTAGTACTTGGTATTACAACAAATCAAGCAATTTAAGTACATGAATAGTCATAAATGAAAGAAAAAATATATAACTAACCATGGTTATATGATTAATTTGTATATGAAAAATATGTCTTATATTTATTGATTAAATATAAATATCGGGTGTAAATAATTTTTTTCAGTTTAGAATAACTGACAACGTAGTTAAGGTTACTGCTCTTAAAAAGCAGTCCAAAGTCCAAATTCTAGTGGACGCCACGAGGCCCATGATCCATGAGGTCAAGGACCCCAACATGTAAATTGGATTAGTCAACAAGTTCTAATATGCATGTTGCTCTTGTAACAATCTGAAATTGGATGCTACAACATTGGGAGGTTGAGTTGTATAGATCAGGCCTAATTAAAGTGAGCTGAGAACCACAAATCTATGGATATTGTTTTTTGTCACATTATTTTGGTCATAAATTGATCTTCGGAAGAACAAAGATAAAACATTCATATGAAATACTAAAACATACAATTTTAATCATCAAACGGTGTGACGGAATGAATGAGATTTTTCCGCTCTCTCAAGTTCAAGTCCTAAAAATAAAGATACTTGTGGTAGCTTACCACTAGTAGAGAGCAATTTCTCTTTTAATAGGTCCTGAGGAACTAAACGAATTTTAATAGAGGGAAGCAACGTGTGATAGTATACACCATATTTTTTTTTCAAAACTTTTATTTTATGACAAATCTCCTAGATATAGTTTATTCTTTTTCTTGTAAAGCAACTAGTGGAATAGCTTCTAAAGGATTGATGTTATCACCAACAAAAAATCAACGGTGATAAAACGTTGAAAAGATATGGAAATCCAAAATCTTCGCTATGTTGGTGTGCACGTTAACGCAGAGAATACTACGGTCTACGCCATTCCACTCTTCACTATTCTTCTGTTTTCGCTATAGAGAGAACTATGAAAAATATAATAGCATAATCATGGCAGTATTGCAGTACGTAGGGACAAATGAGAAAGGCATCCGTGACGGCTTGAGGTTTTGGTCCAAGAATGCATTAATATTTTTTTCCAATTCCACTAACCACTACCACTTCATTACTATTTTTAGAAGACATATAGTCGTTAATTACGACTTTAAGAAAGAAATAAAGATTAAATTAGCCTGATATTCCTTATGATTAATGTTATTATATATAGTAAATAATATAGTGATATTTTGTTGCTTTTAAGGGTGTGTTTTGTAGGGAGGAAAACTATTCCATGAAAAATGTTTTTCGATTTTGTATGTTTGGTTAGTCAAAATAATTTAAAAAATATAGTTACTTTAAAATTATGAAAATGACTTCACTAATTAATGGGAGCAAGCAGGGAAAACAATTTACATAACTGACATTCCAAGCTTATTATTTCCTCTCACCCCCCCACCCCCCGACCACTCCATCCCCGGTCCACCCATCACAACATAGTGTTTTTTTTTAGATTATATATAAAGTAATATTTTTGGGATTAATATGTATTCCCTTACCAAAAATAAAATAAAAATAAGTTAAAAATCACTTATTCCAGGAAACCATTTTTCAAGAACCAAACACACACTAAATGATAAAAATTACATCCTATTGAAAAAGGGAATATATTAATGTCAAATTTAAGCAAAATTAATCAGTAAAATTGATACTTGGAAAACTAAACGGCACAAAAATACTAAGATGGCAAATAATATATTATCCTTCCAAATTGTTAATATGTTATAGTGACGCAAAAGTTACGACTATGATTACAATCAACTAAATCTAACCAATGAGGAATTTTTCTAATCACTATATTATGGTCGACAAAAGCAACGGAAATTATCCCCAAAGAGGCAACAAGCTAGTCCACTCGTGTTTTCTAATTTGGTTGTTTGAAAGCGCAAAAAGAATAAAATAGACTAGCCAAAGCATAAACATTATTTAAATAAGATGTCAATTTCCTCTCCAAAAGCGAGAAGATAGTATATCCAAACAAGTCACTTTTCCCACTCGTGAGCTAATAATCCTCCAAAAAGACACAAAAACATTCCATTTGTTATGAAATTAATATCGTAGATGTTCACTACTCAAATTTAATTCTCCGCTATTTCTTATAATTGTAGAGGTACATTCTTTCACTATGTATTCTCCACTCTTGCAAAATATCTCATTCAATATGCCTATAGAAGGCCTAGCATATGAGAAGTGAAATACACACTTGAAATAAAGAAGAAAATCATCTTTATATTGTTTCATCCTATATTATTTTCTCTTGTTCTTATATTGTTACTTTGATTTGCAATTCTATAATTTTTATAACACCGTTAATCATTATAATTCTTGAAGAAGTACACTAAACGATCTTTCTACTCGGCTTCCTATCACTTCCAATTTAAAATATTAATCTTGTTGATTTATGGTGATGATTTCAGATACCACTGTAAGTCTAAGCTCTCTTTTACTTCCCAAACGTTCTCAATTTCTTTTTTGACCAAATTGTTACGTTAAAAAATGTGTGTCATTAGGCCATTAATTAGAGTGGTTTAGTTTTCGTCCATTGATGTTGCAGCCTACTTACTAGCTAAGTCATTGTTAGACACTTAACCTCATTAACCACTACACAAGGCAAGAACTAGAACCAGCCAAATTGCTTGTGGGTAGAATCAATATATTATGTTTACTTTGCCCTAATTAGTTTCAGAATATTATTAAAGCATGATATTGGTTAAGATATAATTACGTAAATAAATTGTGATTAACTGTTTTTAGATGATACCTAACGATCTCTCTTAGGGCATAAACGAGGTGCATAATCAAAAAAGCTAATAGACCTTGAATAACGTGCAAGGAAGGAATACCAAATTTATATATAAATCTTGCACGCAATTCATAAGCTGCAAAATCAAGAAAGTTAATAGACCTTGAATAACATGTAAGAAATGACTACCAAATTTATTTCTAAATCTTGTACGCAAGTTAGCATAGCTACTTTCTCTTTAAAGAAATTTAGCTCATTTGGTCTTAGTGGTCATTGCAATCAGTTCTCCTGTCCTTGCCCGATCATTTATACTTCAATATGATATTAAAGTAGGCATAGGTTTTGGATTCAAGTTTCATCACCATTTATTATTAAAAAGAAATTTACATATTACCGCATATGATTCTAATACACTATTAAAAAGATTGGAATTAGCGACGGACAAAATTATATAATAAAACAATAAAATCTATCGTTAATCCTATTGATTATCACAAAATTACCGCATATGGTTCTAATACACTTTAACTAAATTTGGTTTATTTTCTGTCATGGTTCATAGATTTATAGGGCTATTATCACAAAGACAATCAATTACCACAACTCTCAAGAGTGGAGAACGTGTAGACCAATTGATAAAGATCCAGCCATTTTGAGTAAAGTTGACTTCATGAGCTACTACAGCTAGTTTTTGTAAAGAATGGATTTTGATCAATATAATTTAGGGGCTATGTCCATATCTCGTTAACTGGAGCGTGTACAATATAATTTGGGGTCCAACATTGACGAATAAAGAATTGGAATGGATCTGGTTCTGATACCATGTAAAGAATGAATATTGGGTCTAACTCAACCCCAAAAAATAGCTTGTAAGGTGAGGATTGTTCAAATCCATATAAAAAATTCATATTTCCATTCCATTTTCGACTTGGGACTCTTAACCGTTTTAGTTATGTATGAATTACTCGAAAAAATGGGCTTCGTGTCACATACTATATTATTAAAATGAGTCAATATTGCAATCATCATTAATCCAATGATAAAAAGAGTAGAATGGTATATTCTGGGAATAAACTTGTCCATTAGACTCTAACAACCACCATTCTACTTTTCCCCCACCTCTAGATGAAGGAGCCGTTTGGTGCTCTTTTAATATGTTAGGTCTTGGTTACTTCAACTGATCATCCAATTTATTCACTAGATTTGGAGAGTTCAAAGGAACTTTTTTTATTCTTTAATTCCAAATAAACAAAGTGCACTTTAAATAGAAAGTGCAGACGTTCCATTTCTTCTTTTGTCCTTTGGTTAATTAGCACAGACAAATCTAAAATTTTGAGTGATGAGTACTGCATTTTAGAAAAAATAGCTTACTGGGGTTTGGACAAACTCAGACGCTTTAAAGAGAAAATGCAACATTCCATTTCTTTCTTTTCTTTGGTTAATTAGCAGAGAAAGACCCAAAATGTTGAGCTATGGATTTTGAATTTTTGAAAGAAAAAAATAGTTTATTAGGTTCTGGACAAACTCGGATGTTTTAAAGAAAAAGTGCACGTTCTATTTTTTCCCCTTTAGTGAGGCGGATCCAGAATTTTGAATTAATATGAATTTTGGATAAATAAGCAGTTTAATTTAATGAGTTCCAAATAAATTATTTGCTCGTTAAGTGGATTTCTTTCTACAAATACATAATTTTAATCAAAGCTGGTGATCAATTCTGCTAAACCCGTAACTAAAACTCTAGCTAGTTGGATAATTCAAGATTATGGTATTATTCATGGTGGCCGGCCAGTACCAAGGATCTCCATATACCTCAAAGCACTGAAGTATTTGACTCAACAGAATTCAGAGACATTGGTAATATCTTTATTGAGTCAAACGCATATGAGACAGACTCGATCGAGCAAGTTGGTTGATAATGCAGGCAGCATTTCCATTTGTTCAAATTTGGGGTGCCAAAAAGCTTCTTTTTTGCTCAATAAGCTAAATTCCTAGCTACGTTCGTACTGGTGTTTTATTTTCTTCCGTCATTACGCAATATTTATTTCTTGTGTTGGGTGCTTATCTAGAGTAGTACTTTTTTTTTAAAGCATTTTTTTAAACCCCTCCCCAAGAGCTCTCTCATTTACTTCCTTGGTGACTCAAATTCGCAACCTTTGAGTTGAAAGTGGAAAAACGCTTAATATCTGAGCAATCTTCTCTTTGTGATATATTTAGTATTTTAGGTAACATTGAATGCTCGATATATAACACCAACTAGAAATATTGAATATCAAAAGGCTCTTGTTTTTTCGATATTCCATGGCCTGTTAGTGACCATGGGATGTTCACTATGTTAGAATATAAATTCCATAAACGGGGAATAAATAAATCGGAATTATTATCTTTAAGGAATATAAATTCCATGGCCTCCCACTTATGTTGATGCAGGGATGGCGACATAATTCCTTAAGAATTTTACAAAAACAAAATTTGAGTTTCAGATTAACTGGAATTTCTCGAATATAATTTGTGATTTGTAGTGAACATCAGGAGAAAAAGAGATGACAATATGAGAGAAGTAGTATCTTTCTGGAGAAGATATCAAGGAGTCTGTTGGAAACTTGGAATTAACAATCTCCTATTTTGAATATAAAAAATATTTAAAACGTTTTGAATAATTAATTAAAAATATTATAAATAAATAAAATTAATCTTCTAGGTGACTGAAAAACATTATTATTATTATATGACTATTTAATAATATAACCGATCTTAAAATCAAATACTAAGACAAGAAATGCTTAAAAACACTACTAACTTTTTCTAACTAATCTAACATACTATGTAATTTGCTAATGTTTACCGGTAGTTTGATCACATCAAATGTACGTGTAAAACAGGTAGCTCATGTGTTTTTGTATTGACTTTATAAATTTGAAAAGATCACATTAGTTCAATAACTACTAATTCAGTCTCCGTGATGTAACTTTTGCCTTGTACATGAGCTTTAATTTGCCACTTGCGACCACTTGACGAATGGAATAACCGATTCTTAACGAATAACTAGTGAGATATGATATCACATTTGCCAAATTAATGATGCAAACTTTAGGCCAGCAAAATAGATCCAATGCAACTATCAATTTGGTGAAATTCTTTTTTCGCAAAAGATTCTCCTCCTTTTCTTCAAATAAAAATATGTTGCTAGAATCATGTAGCAGTCCCCTATTTGCGTGAAATTAGAATAGTTATTCGCTATAAGATTATTTATTTGAATATCTTATTTTCGATCAGACTAAGCATAGTAATCCAATCAGGAGGATTAACTTATTGTGAGTATGAAAAAAAGTTATGAATCTAGGGAAGGTGTCGACGCTATAACCCGTCGTACCTATTTTGTTGTGCAAACCAAAATGATATACTTTCAATTATTTGCCAGTGAATTGCAACTGAATCATTAGCAGTCGAGTCTTTAGTTATTCTTAATTAGAGTTCTATTCCATATATCAAATTTAAAGGTACATCCGTTTAACATTTGATAGTGTTTAAACTTTAAAAGATCAATATATACTTTCTTTCTTGCAAGTAGCTAGTGGAGAATAAATTGGAGGTCAAAAGGTCTAATCGCACAATGCAGATGATTCTCCTCTCAAGAAAATAATTAGAAGCCGCATTAATTGTGATGACAGAAGAATAGAGATCTTTGCATCTGCTGATTCTTTTAGAGTAATTAATCTTTGGTACTATATGTTATACACGAATACTTTATATACCAATTGTCTCTTTATGATTACTAAGTACCATATAATGGGGACAATGAATATCAATAATATATACCAAAAAGGCTCATAAATACTCCTAACATATTAAAAAAGCTCATAAATATCATTATTCTATCTTTGGGTCTAAAAATACCCCTCCTTCCATCTTTTGAGCCTAAATATACCCTTAAGGTCAGTGGTTTCAGTGGTTTGAATTGAAACCTAGTAATTTCTAATGAGGAAGAAACGATTGTATATCTTTACCTTAAAACGGGTCAGTGGTTTGGGTCTTAAAAATGGGCTGAGTTTTAATTATTCTGAAATTAAAATATGGACCAATTACAAAATGCCATGTGGCTTTTTAAAAGAGTCAAATTTGACCTGTTAGTTTGAGGAGGGGCAAGTTTGAGCCTAAAAACAAACTTAAAGGGTATATTTAGACCCAAAAGATGAAAAGAGGGGTATTTTTAGACCCAAAGGTGGGAGGAGGGTATTTATGAGCCGTTTTCAATAGGTTAGAGGTATTTATGGGCTTTTTCCGTAATATATATATGCATCCTCAATGTAAAAAATGGATCTTGGGCTTAACTCAACCCCAAAAACTAGCTTGTATGGTGAGAATTGTTCAAGTCCATATAAAGAGTTCATGTTCCCATTCCATATCCGATGTGAGACTCTTAACACTCAACTCATGAGTTAGTTTTTTAGGTTGATAGTTCGACCATAAGTTCATTTTCTTTAATGGTGTTGACCCATATCCCAAGGTAAAGGTAAAGTCTGCATACACTTTACCCTTCTCAGACTCCACCACGTTGTAGGATTTTACTGGGTATGTTATTGTTGTTGTCGGCGACCCATATCCATCTCTACTGTTGATTTACCCAATGTTGGAGCATGTAAATGTTATATTAGTATTCAAAATTCATGCACCAAATGTCTAGTCATACATAAGCATAGTTAAATATTTCATATTAGTTAGAAGGGATGAGGTTGTTATCTCCTATATAATTCCGAATAATTATCACATCATGAATTAACATTGGCGACTGAGTTAAGTCAAAGAAACATATATATTAAGCTTTTTACATTGGTTTAGAGAATGAGTTGTTGTCTCTTTACTTTTATCTCATAAGTTATATCTTTTGAGGTTGAATGAGATTCAAAGCACACACTATTAAATCTAGACTCATTCCTGTTCTTGCTTTACTCGATATTGGCGAATTATTTCCCCTATTAAATTCTGTGAGGAAATAAAATATTGTCTTATATGATTTTGTACAATCATAACTATTTTTGTCTCAATATAGCTACTTGCTTAAAAGTATTTTTCCTCTCAAAGTTATTACTAACACCACTTCACATTTTATCTAGTTAGTTTTTTTTTCGTTTTAGGCTCATTATCCATAGAATTTTAAGTAGTGCATCATTAGTGATTCTTCCAAAATTTCTAGACTATTAAAAAGGAAAAGTGCTAAAGAAAAATATTTTTTTTAAGATAAAAAAAAAAGAAACAAAATCTTGTCCTCTCAAAGTAGTTACTACTTACTAGCACCACCTCACATTTTTATCTAGTAATTTATTTATTAATATTTCCACTATTTCACTAATGTTTGGGTGACATTAAACTTTCCCCCTATAAATAGGATAGTGTGTCCTTTTCCATTCAATTGAAAAAGATCAACTGCCTGTAAATAACTGATTCCTTCTTCTCTGATCCAAATCTACCCAATACACAAATGCTTCCAACTTCTTGTTCTTGAACCAAATCTTGTTACAAAAAAAAATGAATTTGAATTCAATTAAAGTGGAATACAATGCATGTGATGATAAAGATGATAATGGAGCATCATCATCATCAGGGGGTGTACATAAGGTATGTATGCCACCTCACCGGACAACATTTCAAAAACTCAAACAACGGTTGTCCGAGATATTCTTTCCAGACGATCCACTACACAGGTTCAAGAACCAAACGGGGTTGAGGAAATTTGTTTTGGGTCTACAGTTTTTCTTCCCTGTATTTGAATGGGGTCCTAAGTATAATCTCAGCCTTTTAAGGTCTGATATTATTGCTGGCATCACCATTGCTAGTCTCTCTATCCCTCAAGGAATCAGTTATGCAAAACTCGCTAATTTGCCTCCTATTATTGGTTTATGTAAGTGTCGCCGCCACTCTTCTTTTTCTTTTTTTTTTCGGTTTCTGTTGAAAAATTATATTGTGTATATATGTCAAATGTTACTTTATATACATATATGTATATTAAATTTAGAATAGGCTTAGCGAAATTTCTTCAATGTGGCAGCGTTACTTTTTGTGACAACTAAGGAAACGGTCACGTAAAGTGGCCATGAAATGATGAAAATTACTCGTTTCTTCTAACACATGGTCGCCACTAAAACTATTACTTTGGTGGATTGAACGGACTTACTATGTACATATGTCAAATGTTATTTTTTTGTACATATATATCAAATCTGGAATACCATTAGAGAAATACCTTGGGACTTTTGTGACGACTAAGGCAATTGTCACAAAAAGTGACCATGAAAAATTCTCATTTCTTCTAACACATGGTCGCCACTAAAATTTCCCCTTCCTGTGAAACCAGCGGAGCGGTGAGGGGTGGTCAATCGAACGGACTTACTATGTACATATGTCAAATGTTACTTTTTATACATATATAAAGTTAAATTTTAAATGTCCTTAGCGAAATTTCTTTTGTGTGCCCTTACTTTCTGTGACGATTTAAGGCAATCGTCGCATAAAGTGGCCATGAAATATTCTCATTTCTTCTAACACATGGTCAACACTAAAACTATCACTTACTATGTACATATGTTAAATGTTGTTTTTTATACATATTTATTAAAATTTTGAATGCCCTTGGCGAAATTCCTTGCAATTGTGTGAAATCCTTACTTTTGTTGCAACTAAGACAATTGGCACGAATAGTCGCCATGAAAAAAATATCATTTCTTCTAACACATGGTCGCGCTGAAAGTATCACTTACTATGTACATATGTCTGATGTTGCTTTTTATACATATTATATTAAATTTGATTGCCCTTGGTGAAATTGTTTTCAACTGTGTGGAATACTTACTCTTTTGTGACGACTAAGGCAATTTGTCACGTAAAGTGGCTATGAAAAAATCTCATTTCTTGTGACGTGTAGTGATTAATATAAGGTGGAGCGGATTTTTTGTGACACAGATTCAAGCTTTGTACCCCCATTAATATATTCACTTTTGGGAAGTTCAAGACATTTAGCGGTTGGTCCGGTATCCATAGCCTCACTTGTAATGGGAACAATGCTAAGCCAAGCAGTTCAATACAGCAAAGAGCCAACATTATATCTTCAACTTGCTTTCACATCAACCCTTTTTGCAGGATTGTTGCAAGCTGCAATGGGTTTCTTCAGGTATAGTATTCTCTTCATGAACTTTTTCTTTTACAATTTAGTATAAACAGTGTTACACTAAGTTATTTTTCTATTTTTTTCTACTTCATAAGGAATTTAATTATTCTAAGCAAACCTTCCAATTCCACTATCAATGTTACTGTTGAGTAGCAAAGTGGAAACAAACTTTTAGGAAAAGATATACCAAAAGAATCATTTAGTAGAAACATCGGGCACTTTTGCTGAGAATGCAAAACATGAAGAGGGGAAAAAGCACAGATGACTTGAACCACCTTCCAAAGAAACATATACACTTTGCAAAAAGAAAAGAATAGAATGGAAAAGGTTATTGATTCCAGGGTTGACAAACTGAAATTATAGATATTTACCTGCACTTTTAGAACCTCAATTAACCAGCAAGGCAGTAAGCATAATTTATAAAATATTTTCCTAATTTTTTTTACCTGACCAAGAATTAAACATATGAAACCTATGTACTAATGTCATGAAACTCTTTGATTTTCACTTGGGATTTTGTATCTGGTAACGTCTTACGTCCAGGGGCGGATGGATCTTAGATACCGTGTTCATCTGAACCCCAATATAACTTTTTGTGTAAAACTTCACTAAAATTGCAATAAATAGTGGAGGATATGAACCTATAACTTTAAGAATATAATAGGTTCAAAGCTAAGAACCTTAAATGTTGAACACATAGAGCTAAAATCCTGAATCCGCCTCTGCTTACTGTTGGGATTCTATTGTACTTTATAGAGCAGTACGGGAAGTAATAACTATTACAAATGTTCGAAAGGATAAATAAATGGTCAATCTTCAAAACTGCCGCATGTGTGTTGTGTCTTGAATCTTGATCACCTTGCAAAGCCAATGTTGAGAAGCTACTTAAGTTTGTTGTGTCTTGAATGTTGATATCCTGAAATCAAGAAACAACTAAATCTGGATGGTTACAACGTTGTGTGTTGAGTCGAGGATAGCCCTCTATCCTTAAGACAAGATTGCCCCGTATATATGTTTTTACGTTAGCGGACAATAGTCTCCCAAGATAAAACAACACTTTAATCTCAACACTACAAAGCCAATAGGTTGAGCCTGCCGAATAAAACAAATATGACTCGACTTGCTGAAGATATGGAATAGGAAGGAAGAGTTTCTCAATACTCTTCTCTTTTGTCTCTGTGTATATAGTGTGTCTCTGTAGTGTATATCTTGTGTATATGTGAGGGTTTGCTCACTGTTTTCCAGTCACGAATTGCACAGATTTTCGCCACTGTTTTGGACAGATTTCGGCTACTGTTTTGTGCTCTTTTGTGACTGAAATGTGCTGCTATTTTCGTGTGTTTTCAGTGCTGTTTTGCAGTGCATATTCGTCACTGTTTTGCGTCTGTTTTCTGCCACTGAATTGAGCCAAAAGAGGCTCAATATATAGCATGGAGGAGGGGCTAAACAACAGCCCAAAACGTGGTTGTTAATGGCCATTAGGAGGGCATTAAAACAGCCAAGTAATGGCTGTTAATGGCCATCAAGAGGGGCTGAATTATGGACATGAAGGAGGGTATAATGGAGGAGTTAATCAGCCATAATGCCTCAAAAAACAGTCCCAACGGTAGGCTTTCTGCCTTCCGTCACCTTCCCAGAAACTCTGGGGACCAAACTGTAAAATATTAAACTTCAGGGACCAAACTGTACATCAGAAACTTTAGGGATCAAACTGTACATCTGACAAAGTTCTCTGGTCCAAAAAGATAATATCAGAAAGTCCCCACAGCCCGTGGCCCGACGGGACGGGCGGGCGGCGGCGGCGCGCGTGTGGGCTTAGCCTTGAACCTATGCACATCTAGGTCCTCCCTCCTTTAAACATATACCACTTGGGGTCCCAAACCCTTTACCAATTAGAAACTTATATAGAGAGCAATTCTTCCTATTCACACTGATGTGGTAGATTTGTGTCACACCATATTTCTATGTGTCAAACACCTTACTTCGTAGACCAATATCTCTTTTATTTCTCAATGAACTTTGACGATTCTTGGCCCTACAGTCATCTACTCACTTCGTAGATCATGCATGTGTGAAGAGACAATGTCTCCAACATGCGGAATACTAGTGTTTAATTCATCAAAATGGGTAGACGCAGCTCCCGGCCAAAGGCAAATTTCCAACACTTGCGTCTATATACGAAAAGTAATTACTTGAGTATCACACATAATTTCAGATCAACATACTCAAATGCAGCTTCAAATTGTTCTGCTCCCCATTTGCTTTCGGATGGAATCGACTTAACATTCGATAACTTGCAGGTTAGGATTCATCATTGATTTTCTCTCAAAGGCCACTCTACTAGGGTTCATGGCTGGTGCAGCAGTCATTGTCTCTTTGCAACAACTGAAAGGGTTGCTAGGGATAGTCCACTTCACAAACAAGATGCAAATAGTTCCTGTTTTGACTTCGGTTTTCACGCACAAAGATGAGGTTAGAAGATTCCTCCAATAACGAGCTCTTATGGGATAATATTGCAGAAAAGATCTACTATTCTAAGTCTATTGAAGGTATAAAATTATTATTGTAACTCTGCAATATTTGTTTGCAGTGGTCTTGGAAAACTTTTGTTATGGGTGTTTGTTTCCTCGTGTTCCTGCTCACTACAAGGCAAATCGTAAGTTTTTTGGTTTGTGTGGATGAGAAAGTTGCTTATTGATGCTCATCTCCTTATTTTATTTTTTTATAACTGTGTTGCCCAAACTAGCTTACGCGATCTCGACTAATTCCACGAGATATCTGCTACCTCCTATCAGCAACAACTACCAAGTAACTCTGTCCACCGAGGCTTAGATAGATGGCAAAAAAATACTAGGTGATTTCTTTCCATTCGTCTAAGTCTTGGTGGACATAGTTACCTAGTATCTGTTGCTAGTGGGAGGTAGCAGATATCCTGTGGAATTAGTTGAGGTGCGCGCAAGCTGACCCTGGCCCAAACACCACGGTTATAACAAAAAAGTAGGTGCCAGAATCTTTAGTCTCCTTATTGATCATCTTCTAATTAATGATCTGAATGATCTTTCACCATACAACAGAGTGCAAGGAACCCGAAACTTTTCTGGATTTCAGCAGCATCTCCATTAGTATCAGTTATTCTCTCAACTGTCATAGCTTACTCAATTAAATCCCACACTCATGCAATTCAAACTGTGAGTAACATGCATCATTTCTACTTTCACCTGTTTTTAAATTTAGACGCATGAGACTAAAGATTCTTTTGTTGCACAGATTGGACACCTGCCAAAGGGGATAAATCCACCATCAGTGAACTTGTTACATTTTGGTGGCCCTCATCTGGCTCTTGCTCTCAAAGTTGGCATTATAACTGGAATCTTAGCGCTCACAGTAAGTGTACTAACTACTATTACTAGCATTTTATTCCTCAGAGAAAGAAAGGGAGGAGATTTGTGATTGACATATATAGCCCTGCAGGAAGGGATTGCAGTAGGAAGGACATTTGCTGCTATGCAGAATTACCAAGTTGATGGTAACAAGGAAATGATTGCTCTTGGACTCATGAACGTGGTTGGCTCTTGTGCTTCCTGCTTTGTCACCACGGGTACAAGCCAAGCGACATTCTTCTTTTTAGATTTTGCTTTAGATCAGGCATTTTAGTTTAATTACATTTTTGGACCGCTGTAAAAAATAATAGCCGACATATATGTTATTGTGTATTAAGTATAAATATGCATATTATATACATAGCCAGTGTATGGATTTTGGTTGTCTCGCTTAGTTTCCTCTTTTTCTTATTCCAACTAAAATTCAATGTTGCAGGGTCATTTTCTCGATCTGCTGTAAGTTACAATGCTGGAGGAAAAACTGTTGTTTCAAATATAGTAATGGCAGCAACAGTGCTTATCACCCTGCTGTTTCTCATGCCGTTGTTCCATTACACCCCTAACCTCATCTTGGCAGCAATTATTATAACAGCAGTGATCGGCTTAATTGATTATCAAGCTGCATTCCGTTTATGGAAAGTTGACAAACTAGATTGTGTGGCGTGCTTGTCTTCCTTTTTTGGCGTTCTTTTCATCTCAGTGCCTATTGGACTAGCAATCGCAGTAAGCTTCTCCTCATAAATCTCTTCAATCCTTGGATGCCTCGACATTTCTACTTCTCATATCTAATGTACTAAAAATTTTGTTCATGAAAAAACTTCAGGTTGGCATTTCAGTTTTCAAGATCCTATTGCATGTTACAAGGCCAAATACTAATGTCTTGGGCTACATTCCTAGTACTCGATCATTTCAAAGCATAAGCAGATACAGCACAGCTGTTAGGATTCCTTCTTTCCTTATCATAGCTGTTGAGGCTCCTTTCTATTTTGCAAATTCTACATACCTACAAGAAAGGTAAGTTTAACCTTCAGCAATAACAAGTGTGGTAGTAGTAAAGTTGTTACATTAGAGTTATATCAACTAAAAGTTAGCAACTGTATCTACAGGACATTGAGATGGATTCGAGAAGAGGAAGAGAGGATCAAAGCCAACAACGAACCTCCAATCAAATGTGTAATTATTGACATGACAGGTTGGTTGAAATAGAGAAAACATCGATCTGCTCTTGTTTTCTTTCACCAGTAATATACATGTCTAGTAACGAGATTTTCGGGGTTCCCTTCTGCAGCTGTGACAGCTATAGACACTAGTGGAATTGATACAATATGTGAACTCAGAAGGTTACTTGAGAAAAGATCACTTAAGGTAAATCTTTCATTTGTCAATAAGCTTCTGTTTTCACGATTGTTTTGTCCTTTCTTTTCTTGCCTGTTTATGCTTTGATGTCTACGGTTGCAGCTTGTGCTGGCAAATCCAGTAGGAAACGTTATGGAAAAGCTGTTTAACTCGAATTCTCTTGAGGCCTTCGGATTAGACGGATTATATCTAACAGTTTCTGAAGCTGTGGACGATATTTCATCTTCTTGGAAGCCTGAAAAGCCTGAACCATGAACTGTATGAGTTTTGCATTATCCTGTCAAAAAGAAAAGGGAGGTCGAATTGGATGGAGACAAAGAAGGATCAATAATCTGAAGTTTTGGGCGTGACATGATTTTTGTTCTAATCTCTTCTAAGAAGAGAATTTTGATGTATATCATTTATCTTTATCTAGAATGAAGAGAAAGCATATGCATGTATCTAAGTTTTGGACTACCCGTGTTTGTACATAATTTAGGAAAGGGCTATCTATCTTTTTTTCTGTTCAAGAATAACAAAGAACAATTATTTTTTCTCTGTCTTGTCTTGTCTTGCCATTTTGTTGCTCTCTGGAAATCAAGAAGAAACTAAAAACTATTAATCAACAGATTACTCTTTTCACTTCCGTCATCAACGCCACGCCTCTTTGCTTCTTAGTAGGCGTTTTTCATCTTCGTAAATCGTCTTTCGGAAAGAAAAAAACATCTTCGGCCATCTTCTCAAACTTGGAACGAATTTGTTTTTGAGGAGGGAAGTAGCAGAGGATGGGAATGGAACATAATGATAAAATCTATGGACGAATTATTGAAAAAACATATAATGAAGCCCATAGTAATCATGCTGTCAGACAAACTAACAGGTCAACTAAATTCAGAGAAAACGTACACATTCAATTTTAAATTTTGATGTAAAGTTTTCTATTAAACATTCTTCAATCATCATTTACTATATTCTTCGTCTACCGCTTATGTATTACTAAGTTAAATAGACATTCTAACCTTTTCTTCTTTTTGGAGGGGCAGGGTGTAAGCCTTACAGCTAGAAGAAATTAATCCAACAAAACTCTTGCGTTATTTTCACTTCTCTTAGATGTAAAAACTAGGAGATTAGCCATATAACTAAAAGATTGTGTGATGGACCACAACCAGTGAACCAATCTTCGGCTATTCACGTCAATCATTGTCCAAGCATGACGAAGAACAGGAGACCAGGAACAAGAAGCATCAAACAACTTTCAATTACTGTACCAGAAGAATTGCAAAAGAACATTGACTGCAACACCTATCATGCAATTTAACATAAAAAAAATTCTTCGAATAACAAGATGTTTTCTGAGTGCTTAAAATCTATATATATAGAGCCAAACACAGTCGTCTCATTAGAATTGCAGAATTGCTACTTCATTCTAAATTTTCTCAAGTTGTACATAAAATGCCGAAGAACTGCTCTGCTTAGCTTGTTTCCAGTGCTGCATTTCGATCCTCCAACACATTGGATTCTGCCGGCAAAGGAAATAAATCACATCTAGAAGCTTCAGATGTCAGATTAGAAGATGGACCTGTAAGCTGACAAGCTTATCCAAGATCATCTCCTTGGAAACAGGGAAACACCATCACAAAATGAGAAGACAATTGTTCTTGCTGTTGTGCTTCAAGTCAGTCAAACATCTACACATTTCAATGTCCCCCAAAAAATTAGTCAAATAGCAGAATCAGGACTCTATCTAGTGTTTATACACACTGTGTGGCATGTGAACTTCCAATAGATGCACATCATCATAATATACTAAAGTCATATAGTGATGAGTCGCTCTTCTTATATGTGTCAGAAATAGTTAAATTATGATTTTCTCTTTTTGACTAGTAAAGATAATTTTATTTCATGAAACAAAAGTACCAATATGATACTGCAGATCAGTACAAAAAATTACTGGAATTAGATCCCTCAAATCTGGAGGGAATCTAAGAATTCCAGCATAACATCAGCGTCAAAACAAAAAAGGCATTACAATCTTAAGATACTGAATATATCTATTTCTTACAAAAGCAATGTTTCCTCCCTACCCTCAAAGCACCTATGATGTCTTTCAAGCCATATTATCAACATGATACAAAGGGATTTGCTCATCCAGATCTTCGTTTGCCTTCTCCTCACTGACTGACCCTGCCAATCATAATTTAGATTCTCTCAGTCCAAATTGAGATTTTCTATTCACAAGCCTAACAAATAACTAAAACAAAGTAGGAAGGAGAAGTACAACAAAAAAAGGGCAGCCCGATGAACTAAGCTCCCGCTATGCGCGGTGTCCGGAGAAGGGCCGGAACACAAGGGTCTATTGTACGCAACCTTACCTCGCATTTCTGCAAGAGGCTGTTTCCGCGGCTTGAACGCATGACCTCCTGGTCACATGGAGGCAACTTTACCAGTTAATCCAAGGCTCCCTTCAAGGAGAAGTACAACAAATGGCGGCTAATATTCCACTTCTGTTTTATGAAGCTCAAAGGTGAGACATAGTAAATGCTAATATATATAGTGCTTTTGGGAAGTGGGATCAAATCCGACCTGACCCTATTCAAGCTGAAAACAGAATCACCCAATGTTGTTAAAAGTTGATGTTCCATTGCCCCATGTAATTTATGCCAAAGTAGTAGTATCCATCAACTGCACCACTTTTGTAACGACTCGAAAAGTCGGTTTACTTGTTTTGCCTTGAAATTCCTAAATTATCCTTCTCGAGTCTTTATTTGCTTGCGTGTGACTTGCAGGGATGGTTGGTACGACTCCAGAGGAGTTCGGATAGGTTTCGGATCCTTGTGGTAGGTTTGGGAAATCCTAAGTTAAGAGAATAGAGAAATTTGACTTATAGTTGACTTTTGGGTAAATGTGCCCTTTTTCGTGATTATGCCGGTTCCACTAGCTCCGAAACGACGTTCAGGATTTAGTCGAGCCTTGGGTTCGGTTCCCGAGGTAGCCGAGTGTGCTTTGAGGGTTTATTTGTAAAATTGTGGATTTTGAAATTAAGAGTTGACTTTAGTCAAACCCGAGCCTTAGAGACCTTTTCTGGGATTTCCGAGTGTGCGAGCGTGTACGGAATGTGTTTTCTGATAGGAAGACATGTTTGGTTTATGTTATTTGACTTCCGAATGATTTTCGAGTGTCGGTTCGAGGTTAGGGAGAAATCTGGTGTTAGCTGTTCTGCTTTCCTTCTTCGCTATCGCGAGGAAGGGGACACAACCGCGAGCCTTGGTGAAACAGGCTCTCGCGATGGGGTGGTCTGGGTCACGTTCGCGTGGGCACGCGTCTGGAGGGGTGTTGAGTCGCTGTGCTTCGCGATCGCGTGGTTGCGTTCGCGATGAGTCCAGTAAGGCCGGGTCGGGTTAACCCTTCGCGATCACGAGCGGGCTCTCATGATTGCGAGGGAGGCATTGTAGCGAATAGTGTTAAAACCTCCTAGTCCGAATCTATTGTCCTCATTTCCATTTTCCAAGTTCTTGAGCTCGGCTTTTTGGAGATTCATAGTGCAAATTCAACGTTCTTCATTTGGGTAACTTCTAGACTCTAATCTTAATCATTTCCATGGGTTTATTTCATTATTATAAGCTTTAATCCATGGTTTGGGAATGAGAAAAGAGGAATTAGCTTATGTTGAGAATAAGAGAGCTTTAAGTGAGGATTGAGGGTTGATTATTGGGTTATGGTTATTGATATTGTAAATTAGTGATGTATTAGACTAGTAGATGATAATTACTTGACCAATTGCATGCTTTAAACCCTTTTGAGAATTGGGAGAAAATTCTAGGATTAAAATTGAGGCTTTTGTCAAATCATAAAATTGAGGCCTTTGTCAAATCATGAAATTGAGGATCCGATTGGGGTTCGTTGTTAAATTAACTTGAGACTATGGCTATCTACCACGTATTGGTACTAATTGGGTAGAAAAGTTCGTATTTTGATAATGTGGGCCCGGGGTTCCTTTGTAAATTAGCTTGGGGATTATGGGTATTGTCCGACCGTAATCTCATTATAATTGATATGATTGATCAGAGTGGGCTCGTGAGGAGGCTCAGCGAAAGGGTAAAGCTATTGTGTGAGTTCTTCGGCTTCGATCAGGCAAGTTGAAACTTTCTAGACTCTAGTGTAGCGTTTATGTATTGGTATGCTATGTAATGAACTAAGGGGAGTAATGGGGAATTGGGGTCCCGTATTATTGAGGTGACGAGCACTAATACGGGTATTGGTGAACTTAATTGGGTAATTAATGAACTAGAATGATGCATGTGAAGGAGTTTATATGTTTAGCCTTCGGGCCACGGGCGCGGTGCATAAATCCGCTTAGGTTGGTATGATTGATGTTTACTTGGGCTTGTAGACATGTTGATATGATATTCTGATTTGACTTGTCATGCATTCATCACTTCACATCTCGTCTACACGTTGAATGGAAATTGATAAATACTGATTATGCTGATTGCATAGAGTACACATATCCATATCATTCATACATTATATAATTGGCATTGGTTTACTGATACATTACCGAGAACGACTTGGGAAGTCGGGTGAAAGGGTATGGTACATGATTACGGGAGTGATGACTGGTTATGACAGTCAGCCTTTGGGTTGGTATCTGATGGGATCGGATGGGTATATGGACTTCATGAGCCCCCATGGGTCACGTAAAACAGCTACTATAGCAGAATGTATATACTGGGTATATATGGCCATTTGCATTCATATATATTATTCTACATTGCATTCATTTATATCATGACATATAATTGATGTATGTATTCGGTGTTGGATTCTGTTATACTTGTGATCTTTGGACTGATAGAAGAGATACTGAGAGCGTATGCTTAATCTTACTGTGTGACCTTAGTGGAGTGTTTTGATGGGTCTAGACGCCCCTATATAGGGTTTAGGCTGAACCTTGTAGAACATGAGATTGTGAGAGTACTTGCACACTATTGAACTATAGATTTATCAATTAGGTTGGTTAACTGATTTATATTATGCTTAAGTAACTGACTAGTAGAGAGGTATCGGAAAGTACCACCCCTCGCCACCGTTACAGCTAGGGTCGGTCGACGATGTTGTTGAGTACACGTGTTTCCCGTACTCACTCTACGGTTGTTGCACTCGATGTGCAGGTACTGAGCCAGGAAGTGACGGAACCGTTGATCGAGCATAGTTCGTGTTGATCATTTGGAGACTTCAGGGTGAGCCGAGGATGCATTTCCGACACTGGAGCTCCTTTATCTATCTTTATCATTCTGTCATTTATATTCAGACAGTGTTGTTATTTCTATTCAGACTTGTACTCATTATTTAGAGCTTTTGTACTCATGACTACCGGATCTATTTGGAGTTTTCATCGGACTAGCATTTATTTCGAGACTTGTTAGATTACTTCTTCTTTACTTTATTTCCGCATTTACTTCCGCGTATACGGGTTAAGGTAGATGCCCTCACGGCATAATGGGATTTGGATCATGATAACTTTGTTCCACTTCAGCCTCACCTCCCTTATCTTTTCTGCCTTACCCTCATTTAACAAACTTATTACTACAACTACTCCTCTAATTTACTGACAAACCTAGTGCATCATATACTAAATTGCTCGGACTCGGGTGCACGTGTCCGATGCGGGGGCGGATCTAGAGGTCGGATCCTTCATGATCTAAATTTTAAGATTCTGGGATACGGATCCAGGTATGGATACGGGTACGGGGATTCGGCTAAAAATAATGCAAATATCTAAAAATAGAGTTATAAAACCTAAATTATGAGATATTATGTGAAAAACTTTATGAGAAAATAATGATCAAGAGGAGAATCTCGGAAGGAGATAAAAGGAGGAGTGATGTAGAAATTTCTATATACAAATTCCATTTTCTTCAATTTCACCTTAGCTTTTGTTTAAATTAAAGAAATCATTGAATCTGTCCGAATTTCTCCAGCGATTTTGGTCAAAATATCCTAAATCAGTTGACCAGATCGGGTACGGATCCCACACCCATGTCGTGTCGACACGGGTGCGACACCTAAAGTGAAGAGTCCGAGCAACATATATCACATATGGACATCAATTACCAAGTACCATTCTGTACCCAAATAACTCAGAGAGTCACAAGATGTTCATGAATCATACATGCTATCTCATTTTTAGCCTATGACTATGACGAGTTGCAGTGTGAGCACCTAGAAAGAGGAAATCTCATAAAGTTTATTAGTATAATAGAAGAGATTGACGAAGATCTTCATACTCTATGCAATGGTGAAGAGAAATGAGGTGTTAACAAACCTCTAGGAGATCCAACAGCTAAAAAGCATAAATATCTCAAGCACTTCAACTTTAGAATACAAATAAATGATCCAAAAATAAAAGAGAAACAACAGTAGTTAGCATCATAATCAAAGAAGCAGCAATAATCAGGATCCTAAAGAGAAGATACAATAATTGTGTAGAGTTGAAAGATGCCAGAACAACGTGATAGTGTTCAGGCCAATGATATGGAGAGATGAAATAATGAAAAGAAGTTTTTCCCAGTCAAACATTATTCAAAATGGAGGAAAAGGAGCGTACTTGATCGGAATCTAATTGGAATTTCTCGTAATTCACGTCTTATGCACAAGTATTCACCTAACAATGCCATCACTGCAAGCCCAGTAACATTCACAACCCACCATGTTATTGAAGAAGGACAACCTCCATAGACAATACATATAAGAAGATGGATGATGTAGAGTGTTGCTGAAAAATCTAAGCACTTCTTTGCCCTCTCAATCAAATAAAGTAAAAACCCAGCTCTGCATATTGCAACAAGAAAAATATTCAATTATGCATGTCAAACCAGAATTTCTGGAAATCTAGGAAGCCGTTCACAGAATATAATTTTTCTCACCCCAGACCAGCATGCGTAAGAAAACCCACATAAAAGTTAATGAAAGCACAAATCGGAGAGAAGTATCATGGTATTTCATTGTCCAATCCTTTCTGGACCTATTTACTGTTGCATTTCCACTTTCTTTTCTTCCCTAGTGTAAGCTCTTTGGCCTTTCATTACCCTTTTCCCCCAACTCTAAGTTTAGCAAACATACGAATAGAAGACATAATAAAATGATTCAACCAGTTAAATAATTCAACATCAAAGATCAAAGTAACATGCTGTAAAAACACTGATCCAATCTCTTTAATCTCCCATTGCTGAAACCCTTTTTCTGCTACTCTTATTATGTATGGACAAGCTCATCAAACTTATCAATGCCCAAAAAATATTAGACTGCTTTCAATCAGTAATTGAAGACACAATCAAAGATGATAATATATGATTTTTCAGCAGGAAAGTCTTCCCTATTCAGATTCTTCCTTTTCTAGGTTCATGGGAATTATTCACTTTTTTTCCAAATTTTTTTCACTTTATTTGAAAATCAGCGTTTGGCCATGACAATTCCAATTACAACTTGAAGTTGTATTTGGAATTTGGGAAACACCTAGTTACTTATTTTCTTCACTACGCACATATGCCCAAAATAAAAGTTTAATTAAGAATATTATCCTAACATTAATTTAGATCCCAAAAAAAAAAAGCAAAGAAATTCAAGAGAGCAGTAAAACAAAAGCTTCAACGACACAAAAAAAATTCTCACCCTGCAAGTGAGCTGAGAATAAATGAGGCAATGACGCACCATCCAGTTACAGTGGAAGCAGTAACAGTAGCGTAATCAAAGAAATAAACAAGACTCATTCGAGAAACCCGAGTTCCAACAAGAATTGCCATGAATATCCCCAATGTCAAATAGTATAAGCATTGAAAACACACAATCTGCGCAACAATAAGCCACGGATCCCACGCTGCCGTTCCATAGAACATGACTATTTCGATCCTCTTTCACCAATAATTCCAATTCCTCTAAATATTGCACACAACAACAACTATTCTGATATAATCACAATTCAAACCCGGCCTTCTTATTACAATAAATTGCTTGAGCTATCAGGCGGACAAACAATTGAAGTAAATTCAGAGCAAAGAATAATCAAATATCGGTAAAATCGAGAGACGATTAGTAATTGGGATCAGAAAGAGAAGAGAAACCCTAATTGCTTCAGGTTCAATAAGAGTTGCTTGAGAAAAAATTGGTAAAGCAAATATAAATTGTGAATCTGAAAAAGAGCATAAATTTGGTAAAACCAACTAACGACGATGACTTCGGTTGCACTCGTCTCCGCCTGAATTCTTTGTAAAGTGTCAATAGGAAAAAGTTTAGGGGTCAATTTTGTATCTAGCCTAATTTGTTCTTGTTAAGAGTACTTTTTTTTTCCAACGTAACATATTTATTTGATTTCAAAATGAATTACTTTTAAAAAGATGAAACAAAACTTTTTTAAAAAAAAAAGATACTCAAAATGAAATAAAACTGACTTCAATAATCAATAATAGCCTATAAACCTTTTAATGTCGAAATTTTAATTGTTGCATTTTTCTTTTTCTTAATTTCTACCTATTTTCCCTCCCTATTATTATGGTAAAAGCCTTTCTTTTTTATTCATTTCATCTTATTATTTTTTATAAGAAGATTCATGTAGAGATTATTTGGATTTCATTAGAAAATTTGTCACGATCCAAATCGGAGGATCATGACGGGCACCCGACCTTACCTGCTGAGTACCACTAATCATACAATCAACATCCAATCATACTCAAACATGGCCAAAATCTAAAATGGTCGTTGGTGCAACGGTCATATTTGCAAAGGGAGACAAAGGGCGGGGGCGGGGGCGGGGGCGGGCTCGGGACGAGGTAGGGTCGGGCGGGCCTGGGGCGGGCTCGGGTCTCGCGGGACGAGACATTGTCCCGTTCCGAGTTCGAGGCCCGCTAACATTTTTTTTTAGCGGTCGGGGCGGGACAGTGTCCGGTCGGGTCGGGCCGTCCCGGCCCACTGGCCACCCTTACTTGTAATATAGGAATCAATAATATGAATATTCCTTAACTACTAAGAGTAGAGTAATTTATGAAATAATATCACGTTTACGTTTCGTTACATGAAACATGCCAAAAGAAGAAATAATTTGCCCATACCTTAATCGCTTGCATAAGCTAGTAAAAGGTAGTATATGATGAATCAAACTTGCACACTTGGAATTCTTCTAGGAATATTCTTGAAATTCTTGTTGGATTTTAACTTTGATGCCGTGGAAAATTACCGAGACACTTTTAAGAACCATTGAAGCTCGGCCTATAGCTTTTTCACGCAAGAATAGAAGGTATTTCTTCAATAATAGATTCTTACCTTGGGAACAACTTACTGGATGGACTTAATGAAATATAGTCTAATTTGTGATTAAATTTCATATGCAAAACTGAAGTGGTAAGGACTTATAATCCTCTTTCTCATACGCTTATTATATAAGTGTATGTTGTCGCCACCTAGAATACTAATGCCACTTTAGTCATCTTAGTTTCCTCTAACTGCTGCCACCTTTTGGTTAAATTACTTAGTCACTTAGGTGATTTACTTAAGGATTACGCGTAGATATTCCCACTTGCTTTAATACTTAGCCCACTTAATCTTGTCCCTCATTAATTCATCACTTAATCAATTATTGTTGTCCCACTTGGTAAGTCCTAAATTAATCCGGGACTGCATCATTTTATATACTAAGTTATTTATTTGCATACGTGAATATGACATAATTTCTTCAAGACTTGGGGTCTACTTGCATATGTCTAGATGCTCAAATCATCGCCTGAAAGTACGGGGTGTTACAAAATTAATCAACGAGAGATTCAATAATTAAAAAAAAGATTAATTTGACCCTTCCTTCGTTAGAATGAAAAGAGATGGAATCAAAGTTGTCGAAATGTCATTCTAATATTCTTTAATGTCCCGGTTATTTACGGAACTTGAGAAGCAAATTTTTGATCATTTGATGGCGAATATTGGTGCGCAAACTAGGGCTGGCCAGTGGGCCCGTCCCGAACCCGCCCCGACCCCACGTAAAAAAAACGGTGGCGGGACTCGAACTCGGGACGGGACAATGTCTCGTCCCGCCAGACCCGAGCCCGCCCCAGGCCCGCCTGACCCGACCCCGCCCCGAGCATGTCCCGACCCCGACCCCGCCCGAGTTCTCCCCCTTTGCAAATATAACCGTTGCACCAACGACCATTTTAGATTTTGGCCGTTGGGCAACGGCCATTTTAGGCCTCCCCCCCCCTCCCCCAACCCCCCTATCCCTTAATATTTATTTTTAACCCATAAATTATTATATTTACACTTTAACCCAATTTTCCAACTATAAATAACTCATTTTCTCTTCATCTTTCTCACAAATCTTCCTACAATCTCTCTAATCTCTCAATATATCTCTCTACAAATCTACATTGTTTGCTAAATATTCAATTTTATTTATTCATTTGGGAATTGGGAGTGAAGTTGGCAACTAGCTTGAGGATCATCCATCGAACAAAGTTTCAATTTTCAACCTCTCGATTACACGTCGACGTTACGTCGACGTTTGGTACATTCGTTCCTTCATTAAATTATTATTGTCTGTTTATTTTATTTAGCGCACTTAATTTTATTATCTTTAATTATTTATTATCATAATTAAAATTGAAGGATTAAGAGGTATGTTTAAGGGTAAGGGTAAGGGTGCTTCTTCTAGTAGGGGCAACCAGGGCAAGGGTACTTCTTCTAGTCATCTTATTCCTACACATGATGATTTTGTTGATACTCAACATTTTCCTACAATACCATTAGATTTAGACCAGGAGCTATTTTCTAGAACTCAAGAAGACTTTAATTTAGACGATGATCTAGATGATACACCCACTAATGTTGATGACAACACACCCACTAGTGCACCTTCAACTGAAATACCTCATATTCCCCCTAGTATGAGACGAGGTCCAGCAAAACGACCATTAAAATCAGATGCATGGACATTTTTTGATAGGGACGTAGAGAATCAAGTAGCTATATGTAAAATTTGTAAAAATGCTTTAAAATTTAAAACTGGAAAAGGTCACGGTGGGACGGGGGGTTTAATTAGACACGTAGTAAGTGCTCATCCAGCTAGGTATCCCCAAAACCATGCTTCAAAACCGGGTGCGCAAACGCCCGCTCCATCGGGACAAGGTTCACATACTGATACTGTCCCGGACCAAGTACATGGTCAAATTAACCCTATGACGGGGGGAATTGTAGGCCCTAAATACAATAAACATAGAGATAGGGAAGCAATATCAAAATTAGTTGTTGTGGATGGTTTGCCTTTTTCATTTTCTTCATCTCCCGATTTTATTCATTACATTAGAGATATATATAATCTTGCTTTTAACGGTTTTCCTAGATCAACTGTTAAGAGAGATGTATTTAAATTCGCGCATGAATATCAACAATATTTACGTTATTCATTATATCATTTTAATGGCAAAGTATCTATCACGTCTGATATAGATCGCAGTACTAACGTCCATGATTATTTAACTGTAACTTGTCATTGGATAGATTATAAATGGTCTATGCAAAAACGTATTTTAGCGTATAGATATATAGATGATAGGCACACTTGTACTTTTATTGCAGATAATATTTATCAAGTGTGCCATTATTACGGAATAACCTATAAAATTATGACTATTACATTAGATAATGCTTCTTCTAACAATTACGCAATTACAATTTTAAAAAATAGTTTACTCCATCTTTTCCAGATCATTTTCATATAAAATGCGCGTGTCATATATATAACTTAATTGTAAAGGATGGTCTATCACTTTTTGAAGACATTCTTAGTAAAATACAATTTGCTATAAACTTTATTTTTAAAAGTAATAAAGTACAACGTATAAAAGAATATAAAAAAACTTGTCACGATTGTGGACTATCTTATAGAAAAATTACACAAGAAGTATCCACTAGGTGGAATTCTTTATACGAACAACTATTTGTTGCTTATGATTATAGAATACCTATAACTTTATTTTTTAACTCTCATAATAAAAATTCAGCTGATATGATTTTAGATAGTGATTGGGTAAAAATTTCCGAACTTATTGTATTTTTAGAGAAATTTTTTCAAGCAACAAAAGAATTTTCCGGTATATATTATCCTACTATTTCAACTATATTGTTTTATATAACTCTAATATTTTTATTACTTAGTGAATATATGGAAAAATCAGCATATAAGGCAGCTATTAAAAAAATGTTTGTCAAAATAAAAAAATATTTTATTCCTATTACCACTATTTATATTATTGGTTCTGTATTAAATCCTACTATTAAAATAGACGGTACTAAATCACTAATTGAAACTATTTACGATTGTATAGAAGTACTACCACCTCCAAGTCCCAAAAATCTAAATCACCCACCACCTATTGAACAAACTAAAGAAGAAGTGTTGCCTAGCGTAGAACACCAATGCAAAAAAATATATAGATTTTATCAACAAGAAAATGCTAGTAACTTACCGGCTTCCATACCATCTTCTTTATCTTCAACACAACCTCACAAAAGACATCTTTGTTTCAAGGCTAGTATTGAAAGCCTCAGAAATAGAATGTGCGGCCGTACCTCTACTACTAACCAAATTAACGAGTTGGATATTTTTGTTTTGCAGGGTTCTGTACCATATCAAGAAGTTATCAATGAAGATGGACATGAAGACTTGCTGAAATACTGGAGGGGGAATGAGAAGACTTTTCCAACACTTTCATTGATGGCCCGAGATGTTTTTAACATTCAAGCGTCATCAACTGCGTCTGAAAGCGCTTTTTCTGCCTGCAGATATCAAATAGGAGACCACAGACACTCATTAGCCGGAGACAGCTTGGAAATTGCAGTATTATTCAGAGATTGGATACGAGCGGAGCGGAGAAGGTGCGGTCAACCGGAGATCAACGAAGAAGAAGATGAAAACTACAACGAAATCTTAACCGAAGGTAGTGGAAGCGACGTGGATCAATTTGACCAACAAATACCAATTCCAACCGAAGAACCACATGAAATCATCAAGCAATTAGAACATGTTTTTTTGAGAATGTAATTTTTTTAATTGCAATTTTATTATGTAATTTGCAACTTTTGGACAACACCACAAAGTTGCAATTTAGATTTTAGACAATTGTATTTGTATTACAAAAAAATCATATGTCTATTAAATAATATAAGAGGCACAAAAACAGCCTTGAGATGTTTTTATTACACTATCTTATCTTGTTTATTGAGTTTTTTTATACATACGTTATTTTTTTAAAAAAAAAACCCCGCCGGACCCCGCCCCGACCCGATACCGACGGGATCGGGATCGGGATCGGACGGGACTGGAGCAAGTCCCGCCAGACCCGACCCCGCCAGACCCGACCCTCCAAACCCGAGCCCGGCCCACTGGCCACCTCTAGCGCAAACCCCTTTTTTCTATATTTTTTTAGACAGAGAATTGATATATGACCTCTTCGAAGCTGTCATCGGTATGCAAATGTCCATAATTTATATTACAATTGTCTTTTAACTATTTGGTATTGTCTTATATTATAAATCTACTGTTAATCCAATACATGTTTTACAAAATATTACTATAATGTTGACATTATGTAGGTTGGAAACATTAATGTGAATGTTTGTTTGATATGTCTACAAAGTAAAAGGGTTTTGATTAATAGGCATGCAAGTTAAAGGGTTGCTAATTGTAGTTTGATTTTTATTAAATATAGCTAATCCATATTACCAAAAAAATCTAATCCAAATAAAATTATTTTGAAACTTCTCCTTGCCGAATGTGTCTCATGATTCGTTATTGACCTAAATTCAAAATCGGAAATAAAGAAACAACTGACCGCATAGCGCAGTGGATTAGCGCGTTTGACTTCGGATCAAAAGGTCGTGGGTTCGACTCCCACTGTGGTCGGCTCGTACGTATATGAGTTCTGTCTTTTCACCTTTTCAGGAAAAGATGGTATCAGCTACATTTTCATTTTTTTATTACTTATTATAACTGAAAATGTTCTCTGTTCAGATCGCACCGTGTGGGATTAATTGGGTATGTTGTTGTGTTAATGGGAACTAATAAAGTACTTAAAAGTATTTCTATGGTCGGCTCTTATAGATGAATTTTATTTTTCAAAGATGGTATCAGCTGCATTTTCATTTTTATTAACTGATCATAGGAAGATGTTATCTGCTTAACATGGGGAACTTCTAAAGTACTTTACATATTGATACCATACAATTCATTCCAAACTTCATACTTGCAGGCTGCAACTTGACTGAATATACAGAGATGAACCATACTGGGAAAAAATGTACTAAATGATGATACCCATTTGTTTGTGCAATTTCTCGCCTGCAAATGTACACTCACTAATAATACAGCTTGAAGTTTCTTACAAAGGCAATGTCCTAATTCCGGCATCTCTATAATACACCGTTAATATCGGAAACAAATGAGTCAAGGACAAAAAAAGAAGTAAGATATGTCATTCAGGAAACAGCCAACTATGATTCCTCTGGTTGAGAAGCAGCAGTCTTCCTCCTCCTGGTAGTTCTCTTTACTGATACTGTTGCCTTAGCCTTTTCCTTTTCCCCAGCTTCAACTTTTTCCTCCTTGTTCACTGGAACTTTTACTGAGTTTATTTGGGTCCGCAGACGCAAAATCTCACCTTTTGCTGCTGCCATTTCATCTTCCAAATTCTTTGCTCTCTTCTCCAGACTCTCGCGTTCCTTGCCAAGTTTCATCACCAGGCTATGTGCATCTTCCAGATTCTCTCGGGCTTCTTGAGAAATTTGCTTCTGCTCAGAAACAGACTTTCGGAGAACTTCTCTCTCGTCTTCGAGGCAAGAAATATGAGAATTAGCAAGCTCCAGCTCCCTTGCAAGTGCCAACACATTTTGGTTCATCTCGTCAAGTGATTCTGTAGCCTTGTCCAGCTCTTCTTCCAGATTCTTCCGTAACTCTTTCTCGTTTGTAATCTGAGCCTCCAAAAACTTTAATTCTTTTTCCAGTGTCGCGACAATGTTCTTTTCTTCTTTCAGTTCATTAGCAGCACGTTCTGCTTTCTTATAGACATCAACTAGCTCCGTCTGTAAGCTATCACGATTTTCAGAAACAGCCGCTAGTTCATTTGACATAGTGTGCATTTCTTCATTTGTTTTCTTTAGAAGCTCCCCAGCGTTGGTCAGCTCGGCAGCTAAGAGCTCTGCACCACGTTTTGTCTCATCGATGTTCCTCTGTAATGATGTCCTTGTTTCCTCCAATTCCATCTGAAGTTTAGAAACCTCAGCTTCAAGTTTGGAGCAAAGATGCCTCGACAGCTCTAATTGTTCTGTTATATCAGAAGCTTCACTTCTTGATTTCTCAAGACTTTCTTGAGTTACCTCAATCTCTTGCTTCAACTTGTTTATGTTGTCCAGTTCAGCATCCAGTTTTCTCCTTAGGTTTTCTTTTTCTTGAGCCAGATCAGCAATTAGCACGTTATTTTTGCTTTCGTCATCTAAGGCGGTGCCAAGTTGTTCCTCAAGCTGGTGTAGTCTCTTTTCTTGTTCCCCCAACAGCTTGGCATCTGAAGCCACTTTCTCTTCAGAATTGGACTTGAACTCGCTGTATTCCTTTTGAACAGCATCAAGCTCTTTTTTAGATTCATCTCTCTCGAGGAGCAAAGAATTTAATTGCACATTCAGGTTGTCTTCTGATACACGTTTCAACTCCAGTTCTCTCTCTCTTTTCTGGACTTCGTCTTTAAGTTCTTTGATTTCTGAAGTCAAATTCATCAGCTGATCCTGGGATTGCTGATACATAGAGCTCAATCTATCTACCTCCGATTCTTTTTCAGCTAGTTTAGAGTTGCTACTCTGAAGACTCGACTCTTTATCTTTGATCTCTGTAGTAAGCAAAGTAATCTTTTCTTGCAGGACTTGTATCAAATCACGCTTCTCTTTAAGCTCTTCCTGCAATTTCTTCTTATTCTCCTTCTTCTGCATGAGGTCATTTCGAAGGCCCTCGATCTCAACTTTGAGCTCTTCAGCAGATTTTTTTTCTTTGTGCAGCTCCCGACCAAGGTTAGTTACTGCAATCTTTGCTGAATTCAATTGTTTAACCAGAGCTTGCTGCTCTTCACCTGCTTCTTTAAGTTGATTATTTTGAATTTCCCTTTCGTTCAGCAGCTCAGACTCAAATTTCTTCTCCGTTGAAACAAATGCAGCTTCTTTGTCCTTCAGCTTATTTTTCATCTGAGTACATGAAAGCAGATCCTAATTAGTAACAGTAACCCAACAAATTAAAATTCATTCTTTCTGCCTATAACCTTACAATATAGAATAACCTTTAAGCTGATAGTCTGAGCATGTAAAGATCACTTGCAGGTGTTTTATGTTAAAACTGTTTAAAATAAGTTCAGGCCATAAGCCGACCCCAGCCCAAAAAAAGAATTATAGTCTACAGTCATTGCTGAGAAATGTTGCTTTAGAATATTGTACTTTTAGAAGCAATTGCATCATGCATAGATAAACAATGTCAGGAAGAAGATGGAAAAACTTTAAAATCACAACTGCATCCATAGGGACTTAAAATTACAAAAATCTTATTTGGCAAAAAATGTAGAGAGCTATCCAGCTTACAGATTCAATGGTTGCATCAGAGACGGCCTTCTCCTTTCGAGCCAAGGCATAAAGAGAACCAAGCACGCCTGAACCAAAAATTCCGAGTCCATTAAGTAGAGAAAGGGGATTCCCTGAACTTCCTTGGATTGTTTGCTGGTTACAAGAAAGTATTGACTGAGAGCATATAAAGCTGAGGATAATGTAGAAATGCAACTATAGCAGAATCCATTCTCTCAATCATTTTTCAAGGAAATACTAGGCATAAATTCAGACCTCTGTTTCCTCTTTCTGCGGCTGCGCCCGCCCTTGAGAATCTGGATACAATGAGAGCAGAGTTAGTCATCACTGGAAAAGGTTTCAGACATTATGGGGTATAAATTCTTCACAAATCCAAGTACACAGTATCCAGTTAACTTGCAATCTCATCCTCCCCCCTTTTTCTCAATCTCTCTCTCTCTCCCTCTCTTTTCTCTCTCGTGCACTTGCAATCAGGATTGACTGAAGCCACAAGAAGCAGCTTCCAAGGAAGCACTCTAGCCTTTAGCAAAGCTTGGCTTTTTGTCATTTCAAGGAAGCACTCTAGCCTTTAGCAAAGCTTGGCTTTTTGTCATTTCAAGGAAGCACTCTAGCCTTTAGCAAATTATGAACTGAGAATCGTTTCCAAGGAAGCACTCTAGCCTTTAGCAAAGCTTGGCTTTTTGTCATTTCATTACACTTAAAATTAGAAACTCAGCTGAAAGACTACCCTTTTTTAACTTATATTTCGTTCCCACAAACCATAATATTTTAAAGACTCAACATAATTTAAGCACTCCACCGAACATGAAATCTACACAAGTCAAGACATATTGTAATTTCTTTTTTTGGCCAAACTCATAGGTGGTTTTTAAATGATTTGGCCAAACAAAAACTCCTAACTCACCCAAAGTACTTTTTAAATTTTCATTCGACTCAAGCAGATTCTAGAAGTTTGACCAAACATGCTATTAAGGTCTACATGGCTATACAACAATCAACCAACAAACAGATAAATTTGGATAACAAAAATTATTGACTAGGACTAATTGCGGCAAAATTTTCTTGATAGTCTTACCTTATCAAAAAAAGAAAATTATTGACAAGGACATCACCTATCTTAGTACTCATAGATGAACTAGAAGAAATTATGAATTAGAAGTCTATTCTTGAACTGGCTAGCCTAAATTTGCACATGAAGGAAGAAAAAAATTTGGACAGTAAGAAGTGACTTCCGAGAGCTACTCTTGCTTATAAAGGAAAAAAGGCAGATATCTATTCCAACACTGCAAAAAAGTGCCACCATCATTCAGCTAATTACTGTTTAGAATGCCTAAACCTGGACATGTAAGAAACCATAGTCAATTAAAAGATTTCTTAATGAACATTCTTCCCAAATACCAAAAGAGGCACAATGATATATCTGGAATACCTCTAAATCTACCAATTCTAAAATACATACTACTTATTTAAAAGATACAAATGATAAGAAAAGAAAAGAAAGGAAGGTACTATTAGTTCTGCTGATAATATACAAACCAAAAACTTATGTTTTTCCAGCCAAGGACATAAGAAACTCAAGCAGTCCTAATAATTACAAGTTTGCAACCGTACTTTAAGATGAATAGGAAGAAAATGAGTGGGGTGGGGGGTTGGAGAAAGGTACAGTAGGCAGACTACTCCACCTTAGATCTACCTAAAGAATCGCCAAATTCTAATCACGTTGCCATTAATTCATCGTGTCAACTGATAGAAAAAGACTAAATGGCAATGAAACTAAATCCCTAAAAATCAGAATTTTATTGCCAACTACAATACAATACTTCAAGAAACTCATACTGGTTACACTTAAGACACTAAAATGGACCTAGCTTTTATCATATTCATCGATTCTACTAACTAAAGAACACATTGTAACTTAAAGATAGGGAGAACCCTTTGATTCTTTCAACTCATAGCAAGCAATTTTAATATACATAGTACTTACTACTTATATAAAAGATACAAATGATAAGAAAATAAAAGAAAAGAAAAGAAAGGAAAGGGAACTACTATAAGTTCTGCTGATAATATTCTAATCAAAAACTTATGTTTTCCAGCCACGGAAACAAGAAACATACGCTAATTACTACAAGTTTACAACCTCACAGTCAACTAAAAGATTTCTTAATGAACATTCTTCCCAAATAACAAAAGAGGAAAAATGATATATTGGGAACATCCCTAAATCTACCAATTCTTAACATATGTAGTACTTACTAATGATGACAAAAGAAAAGAAAGGATACGATTAGTTCTGCTGATAATATTTTCCTGCCAAGGAAATAAGAAATATAAGCACTCCTAATAATTACAAGTCACTCCTAATAATTACAAGTTTACAACCGTACTTTATGATGAATAAGAAGAAAATGAATATGTTAGACAAAATCAATATTAATCATTAGGATAATCCAATTACATCATAATCATATCATTAGAATAATATCATATCATTAGGATATCACATCATTAGGATAATATCATATCATATCATATCATTAGGATGTAAATATACAATCAGCAGACTACTCCACCTTAGATCTACCTAAAGAATGGCCAAATCTTCTAATCATGTTGTCATCAATTCGAAACGTTAACTAACAGAAAAAGACTAAATAGCAATGAAGGTAAATCCCTAAAATTCAGAATCTATTACCAACTACAGTACAATAATACTTCAAGAAATTCGTACTGGTTAAACTTAATTAAGACACTAAAATATACCTAGCTTTTATCATAGTCATCCATTCTACTAACTAAAGAACACATTATAACTTAAAGAGACGGAGAACCCTTTGATTCTTTCAACTTATAACAAGGAATTTTAATATACATAGTAACTTACTACTTATATAAAACTAATAGTATTATCCAGCCAAGGAAATAAGAAACATAAGCACTCCTGATAATGACAAGTTTACAACTATACTTTATGATGAATAAGAAGAAAATGAGTGGGAATGGGGGCTTGGAGAAAGGTACAATCAGTAGACTACTGCACCTTAGATCTACATAAAGAATTGCCAAATCATTTAATCATGTTTTCATTAATTCAAAGTATCAACTGACAGAGAAGGACTAAATTGCAATGATGGTAAATCCCTAAAAATCAAGAATCTATTGCTAACTAGTAACTACAATACAATACTTCAAGAAATTCGTACTGGTTAAGCCACTAAAATGGACCTAGATTTTATCATATTCATCGATTCGACTAACTAAAAACAGATTGTAACTAAAAATACGAAGAATCCTATGATTCTTTCAACTCAGAGCAAAGCAATATTATCGAATCATAAAGAGTCAAGAGAAATGATTGACCTTCAAGAGCTGTTGCCTTTAAGTTAAGAAGTGGAAGAACTGAAAACCCCACAAAAATAATCGTTCTTCTGTTACAGAAATCACTTTCCTTTTGATTTTCCGAGTGCATACACGTCATAACTGGCCTCTTCTTTTTACATCTTTGTCCATTTCTTGAACAAGAAAGCAAAGGTGTAAATTGGGAAGAACATAGTGATGATGAAGATGAAGTAGAAAATGGTGAATGACAAAGAGGAGATTGGGGAAAACAACAACTTCCCATTACAAAGCTAGTGGATTTGCGCACTGAAAGTGATAAAAGAAACAGATTTTAGAGGCCAGTGATTGCTCTTCTATCTGCTTTATTTATAATTAAGTGTTACAGTCGTTACTCGTTACTATTTCCGAGGACCAAAATGCCCTTGCGTCTAATTGTTCTGACTCTTTTATGGTAAGGGTTTTTGTGGGGTTTCAGATTTCAGTGCTTGAAAACTCTGCTCTACTAATGGAATTCGGATCAAAAATTAAATTACTCCCTCCAAATTTTGATTTATAATTATGCATCACCATTAATAAAAGAACAGCGCTTTAGGTAATGCTACTCTATATACTAAACTAGTGAATATGTTTTCACTTGATGTGACATGAAATTACAGCACATTTGATATCTTTTATAAAGAGTTTTCATTGTTTTTAAATATATTATGTGTCTTTTCTTAGTTATTTTCTGTTTTATAGCAGAAATCAAGTGAAGCTGTCAAAGATAAGACAAAATGACAAAATATGACTGAAAAGAGAAGGTGTGTCGCATATGGGCAAATGCGGCCGCAGATGGCATCGCATTTGGGATCAGAAACAACAGAGAATTGGACAGATGATATGCGAGACTATCTGCGTCACATATCACATATGCGTCGCTGAAGTAGACACATATCACATATGCGTCGATGAAGTAAACGCATATCATCCGTCAGTCTACGATGGAAACTGATGTTATGCGTCGCATATCACCATTTGCGATGGCATATGCGACACAGACCAGCCTGTCAGGGGCATTTTTGTCCGATTTTCAGCTCACGTTTTTTGACCTTATAAATAGAAAATATAGGATTTTTATGGGACATTCTTATTCATTTGGTCCCATTTATTGAGAGCATTGAAGACAACTTTTTGGTGCTTTTAAGAAGAAGATTACAATAACTTTTGTCTTCTTCCATTGATTGTAAGTTTTAAATGTTGTTCATCATGTGTTCTTTATTACTTAATTTTGCATCAAACATTATGATAACTAAGTTTAAATACTAAGGTTGTGGACCCAAATGATGGATGCTATGTAAATGTGTTGTTAAGTTTCTATTTATTTCTTGAGCTTTCATGTTGGTTGGTGGTTGCAAACATTGACATATGTGTAAACGTGTAAATATAGGAAATAATATATTCCCTACCCATAATTAGAATATTTTCATATATTGTGTAAATATAATTATGGTAAGACTATGATTCCTCTTTTGTATAGGCTTAGGATTCCTATTGTATAAGGGATGAAAACAAAACCCTAAAAACCTTTCTCTTCCACAGCCGCCGGCTGCCTCTCCTACGCCGCGGCCCTCCCGAATTTTCTTCTTGTTTTTTTGGGTTTTGTTCTTCCTTTTTTCTCTTCTCTAAATGGTTATCCCTGATTCTTCCACACTTTCTGACGTCTCTACCTCCACAAATCCCACCACAAATTCATCACCCCCGTTTCACCCCGCCCTTACTGTTTCCAACATCAAGAACCATATTCTCATTATTCTTGATCAAGAAAACAACCAGTATTATCCCTGGGTTGAACTTTTTCGCAATCATGCATGTATCTATAACATGCTTGACCATATTGATGACACTATTCCGCGCCCTACGGAGGTTGATGATTCTATCTGGCATCGTCTCCGTCAAACAATGGATATATGGTAGTATCTATCAAGATTTGCTCCTTACTATCATGAAATCTGACTCCATAACCCTTGACTTGTGGAATCGTTTGGAGGAAATTTTTCAGGACAACAAGCACACTCGTGCCGTGTATTTGGAAGAACATTTCAACAAAACACATCTTGAAAACTTCTCCAATGTCTCTGAGTACTGCAAGCAGCTTAAACTTCTAGCGGATCAACTCTCTAACATCGGCACGCCTGTCACTGACGATAAAATGGTGCTACAAATGATTTCTGGCCTTACTAAGGGCGAATATGATACTTTGGCCACTATAATTCAACAGGCAGATCCGCTACCGAGTTTTAACAAAGCTCGCTCACAATTGTTGCTCGAAGAAACCCGTCGTGCTAAGCAGGATGAGCACGCCCAGCAGGTGTTAGCTGTCGACACACAACCCCAAGATCAGACGCCACCAGACAACTCCCAACAGCGGCAGGGCCGCGGCGGCAAGGGTGGAAAAGGCCGCGGCGGTAGAGGAGGCCGTGGTCGTGGCAAGGGTCGCGGTCAACAGAACCAACAGCAGCAACATCAACAGAGATCGCAAAACAACTGGGCCGCGGCTCCTCATTAGTTCGTCTACAGCGCCGCGGCGCCCAAGTACAGAGCCGCGGCGCCCAAGTTCAGAGCCGCGGCGCCCCAATTCAGAGTCGCGGCGCCAAGTCCATTCCAGTACCAGCAGCCATACAATCCGTATTCTTACCCCGGTTTGTTAGGCCCCGCTCGACCACAAAGAGCCCACTTCATGCAAGGTCAGTCGTCCCGCAGCCCTCCTCCCACATGACACCCACCGAAGTTGGGTCGACGCGTTGACACCTCTCTATGCAATAGCCTGACAATACTTGGTACATGGACTCAGGCGCCACATCTCACGTCACCCAGTCTGCAGGTACTATTCCTAAACTGTTTAGTTTAAAGCATCCTCAATATGTTACAGTTGGTAGTGGACAACGCATTCCAGTTAAGGGTTATGGTACCTCGTACACACAACCTCCTTATCCACCATTCTCCCTAAAAACACCCTATATGCCCCACACATGATTAAGAACCTCATATATGTCCGTCAATTTACTCGTAATAATTTTGTCTCTGTGGATTTTGACCCTTTTGGTTTTATTGTGAAGGATCTTCATACGGGGACACCTTTTACGAGATGCAATAGCACGGGGGATCTCTATCCATTCACTTCCACCTCCGCTGCCAGATCTTGCTCTCCCGTCACTCTAGCGGCTGTTTCTTCTTCAACTTGGCATAATAGGCTTGGTCATCCAGAGTCCCGCTTTAATTTTCTTAGAGGCAACAATTTCATTGCTTGTAATGGGAAACTTGCCCAAAATTGTGTTTCTTGCTCTTTAGGCAAACATATTCGTCTTTCCTTTAAATCATCTACTAGTGTTACATTTGCTCATTTTGATATCATACATGCCGATTTATGGACATCTCCTATCTCTAGTTCTCTCGGTCATAAATACTATCTTGTGTTGCTTGATGAATTTCACACTACGTTTGGTTATACCCTCTTAAATTTAAATCGGAAGTGTTTGTCAAATTTCTTGAGTTTCGCAAGTTCATTCAAACACAATTTGGAAAAGGCATAAAATCATTTTCAAGATAATGGTCGTGAATTCAACAACTCTATGTTTCACCGCTTTTGTACCACTAATGGCATGGTCTTTCGCTTCTCCTGCCCTTACACCTCACCACAAAACGGTAAAGCTGAAAGAATCATCTGCACCATTAACAATATGATTCGCACCCTATTGATTCATGCCTCCCTCCCTCCACCCTTATGGATCTATGCTGCTAAAATGTCAGAATACACTCTAAATATTCTCCCTACTAGCACTCTTCACAATATGACCCCTACCGAAATCCTCTACCATAGAATCCCCTCTTATGATCATCTACGAATTTTTGGTTGTCTGTGCTATCCCAACCTTAGCTCCACCGCCCCTCACAAGCTCGCTCCTAGGTCCACTCCATGTGTCTTTCTAGGATTCCCGCCGAACCATAGGGGCTATCTATGCTATGACTTGTCGACTCGTCAGATCCACATATCTCGTCACGTCACATTCGACGAGACCACATTCCCATTTTTTAATCTTCCAAAATTCCAAAAACAGGACTACTCATTTCTTGACGAGTCTGCCATCTCTCCCCTCGTAATCGAACAACTCACATCCTTTGTTCTGTCGTCAGAGCCGAGGCGCCCAAACTTCAGAGAAGCCTGTCAACCTTCTAGTGCCGCGACTCTCGATCCAGGAGCCGTGGCACCTCCGACGGCTTCGCCCCCACCTTCTCCTTATCCGACTTTACCCCCCGTCTCAGACACCACTCCGCCATCCACTGTCCCTACCCATCCAATGGAAACTCGTTCAAAGCATGAAATCTTCAAACCCAAAGTCCATTTCAACTTGTCTGCCCAAACCATCTCTCCACTTCCAAAGAACCCAAAATTGGCCAAACAAGACCCTAATTGGAATGTGGCTATGTATGAGGAATTCAATGCTTTAACTAAACATCACATGTGGGATCTAGTACCTAGACCTGAGGGGTGAATGTCATTCGTTGTATGTGGTTATTTCGTCACAAGTTCAGAGACAATGGGGATCTTGAGAGGTATAAGGCCCGTCTTGTGGCTAATGGCACAAATCAGCAGGAGGGCATTGATTGTGGTGAGACCTTCAGCCCGGTTGTCAAACCGGCTACCATCCGCACAGTTTTGAGCATTGCCATGGGCAAACACTGACCGATCCATCAGCTTGATGTGAAGAATGCATTCTTACATGAGGATCTGAGAGAGACAGTCAACATGCATCAGCCACCAGGGTTCACCCATCCAGCAGTTCCTCACTATGTGTGTCGTCTCCGTAAGTCACTATATGGCCTGAAGCAGGCCCCCCGTGCGTGGTATGATCGCTTTGCCAGGTATATCTTGCAGATTGGATTTGTATGCAGCAAGAGTGATACATCACTTTTCATTTTTCATCGAGGTAGTAGCACTGCTTACTTATTACTTTACGTGGATGATATTGTTCTTACTGCCTCCTCCGACGAATTGAAAAATAAAATTATTGTCTTGCTCAAGTCCGAATTTGCAATGACTGATTTGGGGAAGCTGAGTTACTTTTTGGGGATATCAGTGACCAGGTCTGCCAATCATATGTTCTTGTGTCAGCGTAAGTATGCAGAAGAGATTGTGTATATGACTAAGATGGTGAACTGCAAAGAGGTGCCTACTCCAGTTGATTCCAAATCTAAGCTCAGTGTTATGGATGGTGCTCCGGTCTCTGATCCTACTCTGTATAGGAGCCTTGCATGTGCACTTCAGTATCTCACATTCACCAGGCTAGACATAGCTTATGCTGTTCAGCATGTGTGCTTATTCATGCATGCCCCCAGGGAGTCTCATTTCACTGCTCTTAAGCGTATCATTCGATACATTAAGGGCACTCTTGATTATGGTTTGCACCTATACCCTCTCGCACTGCACACGTTGCTTTCATATACGGATGCAGATTGGGCAGGGTGTCCGGACACGCGACGTTCCACCTCCGGCTTTTGTGTTTTCTTAGGGGATAATCTGATTTCTTGGTCTGCCAAACGACAAGCTACCTTATCTCGCTCCAGTACCGAGGCTGAGTACAAAGGCGTTGCAAATGTAGTAGCTGAGATTTGTTGGCTCAGAAATTTACTGTTAGAACTTCAGTGTCCTTTGCGTCAGGCATCTATTGTGTATTGTGATAACATCTCTGCCATCTATCTTTCTCATAATCTGGTTCAACATCAGCGAACCAAGCATATTGAGATAGACCTACACTTTGTTCGTGAGAAAGTTGCGTTAGGCCATGTCAGAGTGTTACATGTTCCATCATCTTATCAGTATGCAGACATATTTACCAAAGGACTTCCCAGACAGTTATTTCTTGACTTCAGATCCAGTCTCAGCGTCCGACCTCCTCCCGCTCCGACTGAGGGGGTGTGTAAACGTGTAAATATAGAAAATAATATATTCCCTACCCATAATTAGAATATTTCCATATATTGTGTAAATATAATTATGGTAAGACTAGGATTCCTCTTTTGTATATGCTTAGGATTCCTATTGTATGAGGGATGAATATTGTACTCTATATATACCTTGATATTAATGAAAGACTCCCCAAGGGAGATTAATATCATCTAGCAATATGCCATAAACCCCCTTTCTACTTGGGAAAGTGAGCTAGGGTTTGGTAGAAATAAATAGCAAGAACTCGAGGTGCTAACCCTCGTTTAATATACTTACTTAGGGATAAGAATAGTCTACCTGACATAAATAATCGGTTTATTATTAACTCTTGCATTTGGGAAAATGATTTAATCACTTTATCTCACATTTATTAGTTGGCAACTAGACCATATTCTAAATATGTCTCTTGCACTGGCCAGTGACTTTAGTCAACCTAATAACATTGAGAACTTGAGTGCTCTCTCGATTTTCCAATCGAGGAATGAATCCTATTCTTGGTTCAACTACCACATTGATTTACATCCTGATGCACCCAACACAAGCCGTATCTTATCCAGAAGGAGTTTAAGCTTAGAACTTGGTCAAAGTACATCATTTGTAAACAAGATGCGTATTGACCTCAAGTCAAAGCACATTTATATTCCACACGCCGATAACACTATAGACATGTATAACAAATAGTTTATCGGCATGGCATACCAATACTCCTCCAAGTATCCATGTGTCCATCACGAGTAACCATTACTCGTAGCTGTGAGACATATTACATTCTCCAAGAATGTGATGCAGACCACATGTCAACTTGTAGCATATCATTGATATCCATTCTCGATGATCATTAGTCGAGGCTATTTTGAGAGTTACGTTCTATCATTAATATCTCACTCTAATAATGACAATGTAAACTCAAGGGATGCACATATATGAATAATTGCAAACAATCAAACAATAATTTAATAATTGCAAATGCCATAAATATTAATCTTATTAAAAATATAAATATGTTCAAGTACATTATATTCATAATATAAATTGTCTCTAGAAAATATATATTTTCACATCATGTCATCATGTGTTCTTTTTGAATAGTATATGCCAACTGACAGTGGAGCACCTTTATCTATAACCTTATAATTTATTTATTTTTCGAATCTAACCAAATTGGCATGTAGCTTAAATGATCAAATTCATGATAGTCTCGACATTATTTAGCTTAATTCATATTGTCACGTGTAGTGGAGATTAACTGTTTAACATGTAAAAATTGTGGCAAACAAAATCTTCTCACTCTATTTTTCAGTCATCCTTTTTAATCAAATGGTCCCTTAAGTTAGGTAATTCTATTGTTATCCTATATCACACTGAGCTCATATAGTTCTTTAAGTTTGTACTAATTAAGCACTTTTAGTCCAACGAGACTCCAAAATGGATACTTAAAAGGTGTAACAAAATTCTCATATGTGTTCCACATGATAAAGTTTAGGGTGTTTACGGGTTGGTTAGAAACCGACCCAAATCGCAAACCGAATCAAGCCGATCAAATAAACCGATAGTTATTTGGGTTTGGTTTTAAATTTTTAAAAACTGATCATATTTGGTTTGATTTTGGTTTATAAAAAACAAACCGAAGAAAAATCAAACTGAACCGACAAATTATTTACTTTATTTTTATATATAAGATATATTAATTTCTATAAGTAATTTTAAATATTTTGTTTACTTTTTTATCAAATTTTCTTTATCTCTAATAGGCTAATAAACTTTACATCTTAAGCTCATTTCTAACTAAAAGAAATCCATGAAATCTAATCTCATTAATTCAAAGAAACATTTATGAGATTTACCTAAAAAAAATTGTGTTTCTTATAAACTTTATTCACTTGATTAAAGCTTATAGATCTTAAGATATTTTCTCCACAATCTAAGAAAATTATAGCTCTCACGATAAAAAAGGAATAAAACATATTATAAGTTAGAAAAGAAAGAAAAAATCTTTCTTAGTCGTAGGAAAAAAAATAAAAGAGAGAAATACAATTAAGTTTCTTAAAACCTGAAAAATCGAATCAAACTGACAACAATCAAACTGATGACTATGTATTATATTTGATTTGATTTGGTTTAATAATTAAAAAATCGACTATATAGATTTGATTTTGATTTTAACAAAAAAATCGATCCAAACCAACCCATGAATGCCCCTAATCAAGTTCTAAACGACTTAACAAAAAAATTGGAGGTAATTCTATTTTTCTTTGGTTGTGTTTAGTGCTGAAATTGGAAAAGAAAGAGATGAAACTAGTTGGGGAAGAAGAGATTGGGTCATTTCTATTAGGATTTGTCCTGATTTTTTTTATCTTATTTAGATTCTTTCAAAAGATACGGCAAAATATTTACTGTAGTTGATTTTTACTTTTCTTAAAAGGAAAACTAATCTCTTTCTTGAAGAAAAAAGTTTTTGACTTTCATAAACTGAAGATCCTTCAATGTTAGAATATTTTATTCTAAGGGCCAGGGAGAATTTATTTTCTCAATAATTTTGTTCTCTCTTCTATATTATTACTAGTACCAGTCCGGTGCACTAAACTCCCGCTATGCATGGGATTCGAGGAAGGGCCGTACCACAAAAGTCTATTGTAAGCAGTCTTAACTCACATTTTTGCAAGAGCATATTTCCATGAAAACGTTAACTTAGCTTTCGCATGTAATTCTCTCTCTCTCTATATATATATTTATTATTTTTTTGTATAAATTTTTTGTTTCTGATTTACCGTCGATTAAGTTTAATTAGCTTCCGCATGACATCCTCGACGAGCAATTGCATGCCTACGTGCATTTATTGAAATGATGCAAGCAAAATAAGTAGACATAAACCAAGGCTTCATATAAGCTTAATTGAATTAAACTGAACTGAAGACCAGAAGAACATTAATTGAACTGCAGAAAGACAAAGACTCAATAACCTATTTAGGCTGTCTACTTAATTAACCATCACACAGCCTTGACAAAAAGTCGTTAGCATAATCAGATGGCCAAGTCAAACCAATTACTCTATTCATGATGGCTTCATAAGTAATTTGCTCAGAGGAACATCGCCAATGAAAAACTCGACTCGCCTATTCCTGCTTGTGCGACGACTTCGTATGTAAGGATATGGATCTTCATCCATCATGTGCTGCTCAAAGTTAAGCACCCATACATCAGATCGACATTGACTACTGCAGAATCTTGATTCTCTGCTCAGTCACAAAACAATTTGCAAAATTATAGTATGTAATATTTACTATACTTTTTTTTGGTTACTTATATTTATGTGTCACCAATTACCTGTGCATGTAGACGTCTTCCCCTTTTAAGTTCTTTTGGCATATCTTGCATTTCTCTTCGATGTACACCAGATATCCATCCTTAAATGCTTGATAATTATGCAAGCCTACCCGCTCTGCACAACGGAGATTACTAGTTCGTCGATCTTGATCATCATGGAACTCCAAGACACAATCATTATACCTGTTGAAAATATAAGTAATTAAATAAATAAAAATATATCGGGCTCTCTTTAAAGAACTTAAATTTTTTAGATAAGAAGGTCACATACTTCAACATAGTATCAAAGCAGAGACAAGAATGAAGCTACAACTGACGAAAGGTAGTCAATTGAACACACTCAAAATCGTCCTAAAATTTTACTCCTATATGTATATAGGTCATTACTTTGTACATATATATATTGAACACCTCTAGCAAAATTCTTGACTTCACTATTGGGCAGGAGGTCATGTTGTCTTCGGTTCGAGTTTCTCATCAATATAATAGCCATGTTCTGAAGGAGCGTGTTAAAGACATATATCTTTAAGTTATACGCACCTAACGGTGTAAGAATATGTACATGAATAGCTCACCTAATTTAAGGTAATTAAATTTCATAAGTCATGCAATTGATATTACGAGAAAATGATAACTAACCTATTATCACACGTTAAAATTCAATGTCATGTATATGCATGCAAACTGATAAATATAGAAGATATACACGTGATATACACTTAATGTATATCACGGTTTTGTACATATTTTTGGTATAGCCGAGTCCGTATATTCCGTGTATATAGTCCATATATAGCCCACGGTTTTATGTAATACTGTACATTAATTAGTGTTGTATACTTACCATAATTATAGGAGTCTTGTACTACTAGAATAGAGTTTTGGGATTAGAGTAGGAATAAGTTTTCTATTATGGGAAATTGTAAATTGTATATATACTCTTTCATTAATGAAAATAATCAAGGGATTATTTCTTTCATAAACAAAACTCTAGGTCTTAAAATCCTCTCTCCAAATTTCTTCCAATTTCCGTCGACTAAGCCTCAAAATTTGAGCCTCTTTTTCTCGGAATTTGTGCCCAACGGTCTCTCCTCTCTTCCCAAAATTTTCTTCTCAATCCCTACCTCATGTCTTACGTTGCTATTATGGCTAAGAACACATTTCACCATGCCCTCACTGTTTTTAACATAAAAAATCACATCCCTATCCTTCTTGAAATAAAAAACGTTCAATATGCGACGTGAGCAGAACTATTCAAAGTTCACGCACGTTCGCATCAAGTCCTCCATCATATTATTCCCACAGCTCCTACGGATATGGAGGTGCCCAAACCCGAGGATGATCCTAAGTTATGGACAACCCTTGATGCTACGGCTCTTCAGTGGATTTACTTCACTATTTCTACCGACCTCTTGCAAACGATTATCGAACCAGACGCTACGGCGATGGCGGCATAGAATAGAGTACGTGATATATTCCAAGATAATCAGAATTCTCTTGTTGTTACCCTTGAGCAGGAATTTTCCCACGTCAATATGGAAAATTTTCCGAACGTTTCAGCATATTGCAAAAGGTTAAAAGAATTGGCGGACTAACTCCGCAACGTTGGTGCGCCCGTTAGTGAAGATCGTCTTGTTCTATAGATGGTTGCTGGCCTATCCGAGGCCTATAGTGGCGTTGGAACACTCCTTCATCAAAGTAATCATCTTCCGAAGTTCTATCAAGCCCGCTCCATGCTTACTTTGGAGAAGCCGGCTTGGCTAAAAAGGCGGCTACGAGTGCTAGTCCTGTGGTTATGATGACGTTCTCCACTATTCTCCGAATTCTGGTGACTATTCGAACCAAAACCAGTCTCAAGAGGGCGGCAAAAATAGTCTGAAAAATAATGGCAAAAATCGCGGGGGCAAACACGGTGGTTCCGACAGTGGATCCCGCCCCAACAGTAGTGGACCACAACCCAGTTGGTCCCAGCCTTGGGCCCCTTGGCCGTGGGCCTGGACCAGTGGGCAGTGGCCCAACAACCCTTATTTTGTTGGACCTCCATATCACGGGCAGTGGGCTGGCCAGCCTTTCAGACCCAATTCGCAACATCCCAATTTTTTTCAAAGCAGTGATGGGTCGGGGCAGCAAGTCGGGTGCTTGGGCCTCGGCCTCTGCAGGCCCACCATTAGGGATAGCAGTGGGTCGGTTTTGGGGAGCGTTTTGGGATTCCCGTACCTTACTCACCCTCCCAAATGTGCCACTCATACCCTACCCATTATCCAGTGGGTATATAATTTCCATACCCTTATTTGCCCCTTTCGGGTATTGGGTACCCGCGGGTTATACACTTCCTCTAATAAAACACAAAAATTCTACAAATTTCATAAAATATATTACCAAATAAGTTTCATAATTATCAAATACAATCAAAGTTCTATGAAAAAAATTGTCCAAACACTAATGTCATCTAAAAAAATGTAATTACATCAAACATGTCTTCAAGGTCTTCAAACTTTTAGTGTGCTTCTCCATAAATCTATGAAAAATAAAAGAAAAATGATAAAAAAAAGAAGAAGAGATTATATAGAAAAAATTATATCTCAATATAAATGAAAAAAATTTATTATCTTTATAATTATAATTTATAGGGTAGGGTAGGGATCAACCATATCCTTACTCGCCCCTAACCCACCCTCAGATAGTCAGGTTAATACCCTACTCGACCCATGGGTCGGTCAAAGCGGGTAATTACCCACGTTGACCAGGTCGGGTCATTTTTGCCATCCCTACCCACCATACAGTGGGCCCCACACAAATCGACATTGGAGTCGCAATGCACACACTTGGATTAAATCCGCCAGACCCGAATTGGTACATGGACACCGGAGCCACTGCCCACATGACATCCGATCAAGGTACTCTCTCGTCTTATTCCAATTTGAGCATCAATCGTGGCATAATTATTGGTAATGGTAATTCAATTCCAATTTGTGGTTATGGTCATAAAACGTTGTCTATCCCCCCCCCTCCACCCCTTATCTTGAAAAATACTCTTCATGCCCCTAAATTGATTAAAATTTTGGTGTATGTCCGTAAATTCACCACTGATAATTCAGCTTCTGTTGAATTTGATCAGTTTGGGTTTTCTGTGAAGGATTTCAAGACGGGGAGTTCTCTCATGAGGTGTGATTGTAGGGGAGATCTTTATCCTACTGCGCCATGTTCCGGTCTCTCGAGTCAAGCCTTGCCATCAATTTTTGCAGCCCTTGCTCCTTCCTTATGGCATGCTCGTCTTGGTTATCCGGGGTCATCTATTTTGTCTTCCTTAGATACAAATAATTTTATTTCATATAAGGGTACGCGAAGTACTCCGAATTGTCAATCTTGTTCTTTAGGAAAAAAAATGTTAGGTTGCCATTTGTAGACTCTAATTCTCATACTTTAATGCCATTTGCTATTATTCATAGCGATTTATGGACATCTCTTGTTCTCAGTTCTTTAGGTCATCATTATTATGTTCTATTTTTGGATGATTATTCGATTTTTTATGGACTTTTCTTATAGCAAAAAAATCTCAAGTTTTTTTCACCGTCTTAAAATTTAGAGCATTCATTAGAACCTAATTCGAACAGGAAATAAAAAATATTCAATGTGATAATGGCAAAGAATATGATAATGGGGTATTTCAGGAGTTTTGTGCTAATAATGGGATCAATTTTCATTTTTTTCTTGTCCTCATACTTCTTCACAAAATGGGAAAGCCGAACGTAAAATTCGTACCATTAATAACATTGTCCGAACTTTATTGATTCATTCGTTTTGACATCATGCTCTACAAATGGCTACTTATCTTCTTAACATTCTTCCTATCAAAGGTTTGACATATTCGTCCCCTCTTCAAAATTTATATAATAATGTTTCTTCGTATTTACATCTTAGGGTCTTTGGGTGCTTATGTTGTCTGTTGTTTCCATCCACCACAATTAACAAACTTCAGGACCGTTCTACCCCTTGTGTGTTTTTGAGTTATCCGTCTAATCATCGTGGTTATAAATATTTTGATTTATAGTCTAATAAAATCATCATTAGTCGCCATGTTATTTTTTACGAGTCCCAATTTCCGTTTGCTAAAGTGTGTAGTCTCGTGCCTAGTTCGTATAATTTTTTGGATGACGATATCTCCCCATATATTATCCACCATTTATCGGACATGTCCTTCGCCCCGAATCCTCCAGCGGGCCCACTGCCCGCTGGTCCTTCCGTTATGATGTCGTCTACAGTTTTGGGTCCAACAACTAGGCCATTTATCTTGCCCAATTCTGGCCCAGTTCCAGATTCTGTTACCAGGTCAAATATTGGCCTAGTCACTGGTTCCAGTTACCGAGTTGGGCCAGCAGGCCCACTGCATGTTGGCCAGTCCGTCACAAGTCCCGATAATTCCCAAAATCCGCCTAATTCTCCCCCGAGTCATAGACCGATCACTCGTAGTAAACGGGTTATTTTTAAACCAAAAAGCCATTTTAATTTATATTCTAATGTTCTTAAATCCCATCTACTCCGTAATCTTGTGTTTGCTTTAAATGACCTGAATTGGAAAATTGTTATGACCGACGAATATAATGCTTTTATTGATAATAAGACGTGGGAGTTGGTACCCCGTCCATTCAATGTTAATATTATTCGGTCTATGTGGATTTTTACTCATAAGGACAATTCTGATGGTTCTTTTGCGAGGCATAAGACTCGTTTGGTAGGTGATGGTAAGACTCAACAGGTTGGTGTGGATTGTGGTGAGACATTTAGCCTGGTGGTCAAGCCGGCTACCATTCGCACTATGCTCAGCTTGGCTCTTTCGAAAGCATGACCCATTCATCAGTTAGATGTGAAGAATGTTTTCTTACATGGTGATCTCAAGAAGACAGTCTATATGCATCAACCCTTGTGGTTTAGGGATCCCAAATATCTTCATCATGTCTGTTTGTTGAAGAAGTCCTTGTATGGGCTTAAGTAGTCTCCACGGGCTTGGTATAAGAGGTTTGCAGACTATGTTTCGACTATTGGGTTCTCTCACAGCATGTCTGATAATTCATTGTTCATATATCGTCGTGGTTCTTCCTTGGTTTATATACAATTATATATGGATGATATTATCTTGACTGCCTTTTCTGATGTATTACGCCAGTCTATCATGACAATGCTCAGTTCTGAGTTTTGCTATGAAAGACTTGGGGCCTTGAGTTACTTTTTGGGGATTGTTGTCACTCGTCATGCAGGTGGGTTGTTCTTATCACAACGGAAGTATGCAGCTGAGATCATTGAGCGAGCTGGTATGTCCTCTTGCAAGTCTACTTCCACTCCGGTTGATATTAAGCCCAAGCTAGGTGCTGCAGCTGGCTCACCTTACGAGGATCTGACCCACTATCGCAGTCTTGTAGGGGCTCTTCAGTATCTCATGTTCATGAGACCAGATATTACGTATGCTATACAACAAGTGTGTTTATTTATGCATGATCACAAGGGTGATCACATTAATGCACTAACACATTATTCGGTACATCTAAGGGACACTTGACTTTGGCTTACATTTATATCCGTCATCGACGTCTACACTTGTCTCGTATACAATTGCTGATTTGAGTGGTTGTCCAGACACCAGACGCTCTACGTCTGGCTATTGTATGTTTCTTGGTAATAACTTGGTCTCCTGGTATGCAAAACGTCAGTCGACTTTGTCCCGCTCTAGTGCAAAGGCCGAGTATCGAGGGGTAGCCAATGTGGTCTCTGAATCATGTTGGTTACGAAATCTTCTATTAGAGCTTCATTGTCCTATTCAAAAAACTACCTTGGTTTATTGTGATAATATTAGTGCCATCTACCTTTCTGGTAATCCGGTTCAGCACCAGCGCACTAAACACATCGAGATGGACATTCACTTTGTTCGCGAAAAGGTAGCTTGTGGACAAGTACGCGTCTGCCATGTCCCTTCCAGGTATCAAATTGCAGGCATCTTTACCAAAGGTCTTCCGTCAGTACTCTTTGAAGATTTTAGGGACAGTCTCAGCGTACAAAGACCGCCCGCTATGACAGCGAGGGTGTGATAAATATAGAAGATATACACTTAATGTATATCACTGTTTTGTACATATTTTTGGTATAGTCCAGTCCATATATTCCGTGTATATAGTCCATATATAGCCCATGGTTTTTGTAATATTGTACATTAATTAGTGTTGTATACTTACCATAATTATAGGAGTTTTGTACTACTAGAATAGGGTTTTGGGATTAGAGTAGAAATAGGTTTTCTATTATGAAAAATTATAAATTGTATATATATTCTTTCATTAATGAAAATAATCAAGGGATTATTTCTTTCATAAATAAAAGTGTGAAGTTAATTGAGCGTACCTGTGAACAACTTCATGTTTTGGAGAATGAATCACCATGCGGGTATAATCCTCCGAGTCTTCAATCTCTTCAAGAGAAAGGTAGGCGGCAAATCCATGCTTACGGCATATAGCATATTCAGATGAACTTGAAACTAGTAATTGTTTGGTGGTAGCCAAAACACAAGGCCGCAAAAAACTAAATATTTCTCCAGAATATCTTGAAGAGCTTTCTCCAATATTAATTGGTAGACGAGTATTAATACTGGGCGGATTAACGATAAAGCCATGCGTCATGTTTGTATTACAATTATTAGCTAAATAATTATTACTTCTGAACATTGCACTTGCTGCAGCAGCTTCTTGCTGAAGTACCACTGGTACAAGTGATTTTCCCTTGAAGGCATCTAAAAGGCCTGTTCTTGATCTCACATTGACTACATTATTTCTGAATCTATTTGTAACTGTTGACTTACGATCAGCTGAATTCTCCATGAAGATATACGTCACTTCAGTCTTGTATCTATCAGAGAAATTTATATATAGAAGTTTATGATCATGAATAAAAACGCATACATACATATAAATAATCCAATCTATTTTCTAGAATCTAGACAATCCATGAAATCAGTGAGAAGGGTAACACAACAAAAATGCAACCAAAAGAAGAGGAAAAAAAACACATGTCTAAGGGTGTGTTTGGTATGAACCAAAAATGTTTTTTCACAGAAAATGTTTTCCTAGAAAATAAGTGATCTTATTATTATTTTCTTGTGTTTGATACGCAAAACACTAGGGGCTAGATGGTGGAGGGTAAGGTGTGGAGTAGTGGGGATGGGAGCTATGGGGGGTGGGTTGGAGGGGGAGAAGAGACAAATAGCATGAAGTAAATTCAGCTAATCCTCTTATCCCACCAACAAAGAATCTTGTATAAAAACATCTATGTAAGCACGATTATATGACCAATCATATATGCCATTGAGAATTTTGTCCCACAACATTTTCTTAGGGCCCTTTTTAACAAAAGAATTAATTAACTCAAAAATTTTTAAAGAAGAATAAGTGAGTTTATATAAAAAGGATGCTATAAATATTCCGAAATAAGTTATACTGACTGAAAGAACTGCATCCTTTAAAAATTCATTCCAATCCATCGAATTATTCGACTTTTGATGCAAAAAATTTATAGATGGAGCTAACCATTTCGATAATATATCCAAATTCACTCCCTCTTGGTTGAAAGGAATTCCTATAGATCCAACAAACAAAGTAAAGAGTCCTAATACAAATATTGGGAATAGGATAGTATTATCCTCATTTTTAAGAAACTTGTTTCTTAGAAAAATATTTTTACAAAATTTTTGAGTAACGTGGGAAAATAGGAAAATGTTTTCCTCTATACCAAACACACCCTAAAGTTCTATATATCAAAACAAAAGATTCATCGAGGTAACGAGTTAGTTTTAGTGTACAAAAATGGAAGAAATTTTAATGAGAAATAACAGTAAATGAAAGTGGCTTTAATTCAAAGCTCGACAAGTTGTGTACATCTTTGTTTTTTCATTTTTTTTTCAAGTTGTGTACATCAAGCACGGAAAGATTTGACTAGCATTAGGGTTGAATCCTTGAAAACATATTAAAAAACACTACACAAAAAATATGATTTAGCTACAAAATTGGTCGCTAGTTTATCGCTAAATAATCATTAGCTAACATAGATTTTTGATAACACCTCGTTATTAACGATAGATTTTTATTATTTAGCTACAGAAGTTTACAAATTGTCGGTCACTAATTCTTTTTTTTTTCATGTGTGTCGATCTATATGTGAATGTGTGTTTGGTGTGTGTGTGATTAGGATAATTATGGGGCCATCTCATAATTATCTCAAATCATATATTTTGTAATATCATGATTTATTATGATTAGAATTTGATTATAAATTAGTATAACTTAATTTAGAATGATTAGATTAGTCTTTCTTAAGGTTAGCATTGTATACTTGTATATATATTTCAAGCTGGCACTAACAAGAAAATCTGGGCTACCGATAAAGTAGAACGTTGTTCCATGAAATGCAGCTCAAATTAATTTTTTTTATTTTCTATGGAACGGTTACAGCTGCAAAAGGGTCTGAAAATTACCGAGTAAACCTGAAAAAGATTTGGACATCAGCAAAATAAAACCATGGGAGGACGTATAACCCCTGCAAGAACATTTATTTACTAACATTCTTGAAGAAATTAAATGCAGCTTGCAAGTTTAAATTTGTATAAATGAATGAATTTCCAGAACTGAACTGATAGACTTACCAAAAAGTGTCTTTGATCATTCATCATCATATGAAGAAAAGAGAAAGAGTTCTATAATAGTTGCAAACCGTTTCTTTTTTGCTACGTGCCTTTGCTCTCATGAACAATATTGCCTTTAGGTAGCACACTAATAAATACTAAACGCTCACCTGCACCAGATAACTACTGATTTTTAAACTCACGTAACCCAACCTGTCTTTTGGAAGCTATATAAAAAATAAGGACAAAAAAAAAAGAGGAGGAAAAAAAAAGAACATCTATTTCTGCAAATTTCCCTATATAACCCTATATAACACAATTAGCTGGTAATCGTTATTAATCACTAAGCCACACTTTTGAATGCATATAAATTTGTTAATTAGATTAATGATTATTTTCCTCTCCTTTTCCTATTGGTGCACTCTTTTTTCCCCCTCAAAAAATCAGTTTCAAACACTTAATGAAGTATACTACTACTTATTAACTACTTTTAATCAATCAAACCAAATAAACTCTAAATTAATTAGTTTGAGGATGCAACAGTCACAAGAATTATAATTCACAACATATTGGACATATTAGTAATTAGCTATTCACAAAATGCACATTATGTGTTTAAATGGTGAAATGGGGAAACGTAAATAATTTTTAAAAGTAAACATGATTTGTGCAATTAGTCACACGTACGTTGCATTAAGTGAGTGTTCCTTTAAAAGACAAAATTAGTTGGTTTCAGAGGTGGGAAAGCTTCCAAAAGTTACTCAGCAACACACGTTTTTTTTCTTCATTTGATGATTCTTTCTTGTTGTTTCATTACCTAGGAACTATCGACGAGTTCAAGTTCAAAACATCGCCTGACTAGATAATCGCTAAAGTAGAGTATTTTTTTTTGAAAGGGTTAGGGTAAAGCATGCTGAGTAATGCTACAAATTTTTTATATATTAATTTAATGTAATCATCATGTACCGATAGATTTTTTCTTTATTTATGATGATTAGTAGTATGGACAATTAAAACTCGGTTAAGTTTTTCTTTTTTGGAAAATGGACTTACAATTGAAAATTTAGAGATTTAGTTAATACGGCGTAATTAATTCATTTTACGTTGTTATGTCGACGATTTGAGAATTCAAAGCAGAAGAAAATCTAATTATAATTGTTTTCTTTAATTACTAACAATTTTTAACTGTTAAATTTATTCGTTAAGTGACTAAGAACTCTCGGTAATTAGGTCAACGATGATTTTTTGTCGTTGTAGTGTTAACGATCATTTTATGTCGTTATTATGTCAACGATTATTCATGTCGCTCTGTCAACGATCTTTTATGTCGTTATTATGCCAATGATTATTCATGTCGTTATGCCAATGATCATTTTATGTCGTTATATTGTCCGTGATCGCTTTATGTCGACGGACCACGACTTTGCCCCCTATCTATTTTAATCACCCCCAAGTCGTCTACTATTCCTAATGCCTCCACTACTTAGCATGCAAACCATAATATATTGCCACCTATTTAGTAATTTAGGCTAGTCATTAGTTAGCTAATCTTAAAGACTACACGTGCATAACCCCCACTAAGTCTTGTCCCCCCATCAAGATTAGTTAATCCTACAATTAATCAATCGCACACATAATTAATTTCGTGATCTCAACTCACTTAAATCTTGATAACTTATAAGACCTTCATATACTCAATGTCATAACCTTATAGTATGACACAAGTTCATAACCTCTTTGGGGATATTCAACTATTATTTTCGATCCCCGTCGTCACACTTGTTATGTCCAAAATTATTTCGGGGTTTAATCCTTTTATATACTAATCTCTTTATTAGCATACGTAATTATAACATAAATTTTCTCAACGCTCGGGTCTATTTTCACACGCCTAGTGATTTTACATACGCTTAGCGATTCAAACCGTGACCCGAAAGTACATGACGTTATATTTCCCCCCCTTAGAAACATTCATCCTCGAATGTTGGGGTAACATATCTAATCCCCATGGCGTAGCCCGAATACACAATCGTTAAACATCATAACATGAATTGGAATTTACCTTAGGCTTCTCTTGAAATCTCGACATTAGTCTGGAATAGGTGTGGATATTTGCGCATCATTCCCTCTTCCGCTTCCCATGTCATCTCTTCCACGTTCCTATTTCGCCACAGAATTTTTACAGAAGCTACTTCCTTAGTCCTCAGCTTGCGGTCTTGTAGATCTAGGATAGCAACAGGAATTTCTTCATATGACAAATCCTCTGTAATCTGCATATCCTCAATTGGTATAATCCGGGAAGGATCTCCAATACATGCTCTCAACATGGAAACATGGAAGACCGGATGAACAAACTCCAATTCTGAAGGCAAGTCCAATTCATATGCTACCTGACCGATTCTTCGGATTATACGATATGGCCCAATATACCTTGGACTAAGCTTTCCTTTCTTCCCGAATCTCATCACACCCTTTATCGGTGAAATCTTCAAAAATACCCAGTCGTCTACCTGAAATTCTAAGTTTTGCCATCGTACATTTGTGTATGACTTCTGACGACTCTGAGCCGTTAACAGTCGCTCTTGGATACGCTTCACTTTTTCTATGGCTTGATGTACTAAGTCAGGCCCAGATAACTCTAATTCACCTACCTCGAACCATCCAATAGGAGATCTACATCTTCGTCCGTATAAGGCCTCATATGGAGTCATTTTAATACTGTCGTGATAGATGTTATTGTACGCGAACTCAATAAGGGGTAAGTGATCATCCCAACTTCCCTTAAAGTCCAACACACAAGCTCGTAACATGTCCTCGAGCGTTTGAATCGTTCGCTCAGCTTGACCGTCTGTCTGAGGATGGAAAGCCGCACTTAAATTAACTCGGGTGCCTAACTCTTTCTGAAATAATTTCCAGAAGTTAGCTGTAAACTGAGCACCTCGGTCAAATATAATAGAGATAGGCATGCCATGAAGTCGAACGACCTCCTTAATATATAACTTCGCGTAATTTTCGGCAGTGTAGTAGTTTTTACCGGCAAGAAATGAGCTGATTTGGTCCGTCTGTCAACAATTACCCAAATAGAATCAAATTTCCGATAGGAACGAGGTAATCCCGTAATGAAGTCCATATTAATCATTTTCCATTTCCATATCGGAATCTCAATGTTCTGAGTCAAGTCACTAGGCTTTTGGTGTTCTATTTTTACATGCTGACAATTGAGGCACTGAGCTACAAACTCTGACACGCTCTTCTTCATGTCATTCCACCAATAAATACTCTTGAGATCATGATACATTTTAGTTGATCCTGGATGAATAGAGTACCGTGAATAATGAATCTCCGTCATAATTCTACCCACAATCCTGCTACATTTGGAACACATAGACGGCCCTGGTGCCTGAGAGTTCCCTGTTCGTCAATCTCAAATATCGTGGTCTTCTTTTGTTGAATGCTCTCTCTTATATTCTTCAAACTAGGGTATTCCCATTGACGTTCCTTAATTTCTGATATAAGGGATGATTTTGATACATTCTGGACCACAAACCCACCATCTTCCGAATCCACTAGTCGGACTTCCAAACTAGCTAACTGATGAAGCTCTCTTACCAATTCATTCCTTTTGACTTGCACTGGCATCGAACTGACCATTGACTTACGGCTGAGCGCGTCTGCTACAATATTAGCTTTGCCAGGGTGATATAAGATGTCCACATCATAATCCTTCAATAATTCAAGCCATCTTCTTTGTCTCAAATTTAGCTCCTTTTGTTTGAATATGTATTGCAGACTCTTGTGATCCGTAAAAATGTCTACATAAACACCATATAAATAGTGCCGCCAAATCTTCAGTGCATAGACTACTGCAGGTCTGCAACCAACCCAGACCAATCACATTCCCAAACCATCTGAAAATAATTGATGTTGATATGAACATTTATGAAGTTGAGCATGCGCCTATTACTCGAGACGATAAAGAACCATAAAGTGAAACACAACAATTAACCAATGGGATCAATCTTAAATTGAAAATTCAAGAACTTTGGAAGCCATCTGAATCCTTCCCACTCATAGATCTATGGCACGATTTCTACATCGTAAAGTTCACTAAGGAAGAAAATATGATTAATGTTCTGAAGAATGGGGCCATGGTTTGTCAGTGGCCACTTCCTAACAATCCAAAGATGGATACCTAGTCTTCTTCCTCCGACGGAGGATCCAGTATCCATGCAACCTAAATTCCACTCTCCTATGAATAGACCTACTTGTTTTGTTGTTTGGAATGTACGCGATGCTAACTATGATGCCTTTATAAGGAATCTTAGGGAGTTAATCACTAACCATAGGCCTTGCATGGTTGCTTTACTGGAAACCAAAATGAGTAGTCATGGTAGTCTCAAAGATGAGTTTGGTTTTGATGAGTTGATTAAGGTTCCGGCACAAGGTAGGGCTGGTGGTAAAGTTTTACTTTGGTCCACTAACGTGGTTTCTATCACTTGCATCAATCAATCTGACCAGGAACTTCACACTATGATTAAGGTACTCTCATTCCCCCTTGTTTGGACTCTTACTATTATTTATGCTAGCACTAAAGTTACTAATCGGAACATTCTCTGGGGCAACTTAGAAACTATTGCGAAGAGTATAAATGGTGGGTGGTTAGTTGCTGGTGACTTTAATGAAATTTTAAGCCAACGGGATAAATGGGGAGGGAACCGTATGAACACCTCTAGGAGCTCTAGATTTTGGAATTGGATTAGCAATTGTAACCTCATGGACTTAGGCTTCAAGGGTAGCAAGTACACTATGATGCACCAAAAATGTCTTATTTTGGAGAGACTAGATACATGTTTTGCCAAAGAAGAGTGGTTACAGACCTACCCTAATGTATCCATCACCCATCTGCCTAAAACATGTTCTGACCATAACCCTATCCTTGTCAATCTTCATAACAGAGGTAAGGTTATCACTAGAAAAAAAATTAGACTAGAAAATTATTGGATCTCTCACCCTAAATTCAAACAAATTGTTCAACAAAGCTAGACTAATAATGACTACCACAGTCCACAATGAGCAAGCCCTTAGTTGGAGCAAGCACACTTTTGGGGATATTTTTACTAACAAGAAATGAATTTTAGCTAGGCTTAATGGCATTCAACAATCTCTGGCTTACTACCATAGCCAATTCCTCCGAGACCTAGAAAGAACCCTTACTAGGGATTATAATCAGTGGCTAAAAGTTGAAGAAGACCATTGGAAAATTCGATCTCAAATTAATTGGCTTAAGGGTGGCGAAGCTAACATGAAATTCTTTCATGTTTCCGTTCTTAATAGGAGAAGAAAAAATAGAATCGTCTTTTTCAAAGATGATACTGGTAATTGGATAAATGACCATGATATGCTCTCTAGATAATCCGTTACAAAACCACGAGATCATGAAAGCTTTATTTTCCTTCAAACCCTATAAGGCACCAGGGCCGGATGGTATACACCCATTTTTTAAATTAAAAATACTGGTTCACTGTGGTTAACACTGTCACTTTCTATTATCAACACATTTTCAACAACCAAAGCATACCCACAGACTTTAAAAAGACCTTATTATGCCTTACAAATTCCACAACGTCAATAATCTCAAAAAAATTTGCCCCATTGGATTGTGCAGTACTATATAAAAAGTTGTTACAAAAATTATCGTCAATCGTATTAAGCCCTTCCTCCCCAACCAAGCAAGTTTCTTGAAAGGAAGGAGAGCTTGTGACAATGCTATCTTAGTGCAAGAACTTTTTCAACGTATAAAAAAAGGAAAGGCTCCAAAGGAAGTTTTATGTTGAAAATAGACCTTGAAAAGGCTTTTGACCGGCTATAATGATCTTTCATCTATCAAACTCTTTTATAATTTAAATTCCCTCATAAAATTACTAAACTAATTATGAATTGCATCACCACTAGTAGTATTGCCATATTAGTCAATGGAACACCACCAGCTATATCTCCATATATCTTTATCTTGTGTATGAAAATGTTCTCTACCTTTATTAACTACCAAGTAGATACCTTATAATGGGATTACCACCTCGGGACCTAATTTCTTTCATCTGTTTTTTGACGACGACCTCACCCTAATGACAAAAGCTCATTTCAAATCTATATACACTATCCACCATTGTCTCCAATTAGTTTGCCAACAATCTGAGCAAAAAATCAATGCCACCAAATCTAAAGCTATATATTCTAAAGGTTGTAGTGCTAATATTCGTAATTTAGTACTCCATCTCCTCAATATTAAGGAATCGGATAAATTTGGCACGTACCTTGGTTTCCCTATTTTAAACACTTCGCCCAGACCTAGTGACTTCCAATTCCTAATTGACAATATGAAAAAAAGGTTGTCCAACTGAAAAATTAATTTTTTATCCCCTGCGGGCCGGCTCACTCTTGCTAAATCAACTCTCAATGCTATCCCCGCACATATCATGCAATATTTCCACCTTCCTAGAGCCACTTGCAAATTAACTGATAAATTGCAAAGAGATTTCATATGGGGTACTACCAATAAAAAAAAGAAACTCTACTACGTCAATTGGAACCAATCTTGCATGGAGGTATCTCTCATTAATAAGTACTGTTATAATAGCAATACTGCCTCTCATTCCTTTGTTTGGAAAAATCTTGTAAAAGGTGGTAATGTTTGTGCTCGGCTTGGGCTCCTAGTAACGGCAACACAATCAATTTATGGGATTATAAATGGCTCCCCGATATCATCAAAGGCCCCCTAAACATAAGAGAATCCTCCCTTACCTTAGTCGGCCTTTGGAATTTGGATCACCTATCGTTTGATATCCCTCATGAAATTCGTGATAAAGCGTCCTTAATGGTTCTTAGTAACGATATGATTGACACCCTTTATTGGAGACTAACCTCTAATGATATTTTTACTACTAAGTCCACTTATACCCTCATCCACAATGACCAACCTAGGTTTACGAGTTTGACTGGATTTGGAAATTAAATACGCTCAATAAAATTAAATTCTTCCTCTGGCTATGCTCCCATAGCAAGTGTCCTACCTTCATCATATAGGAATTTAACTAGACCCTATTTGCAGTATTTGTAATGTTAGCAATGAGAATATCCATCACATTGTCAAAAAAAATTGGGCTGGACCTATGCATTAACATTCACCAAATCCCAACCCACTCCAATAACTGGCTTACTATCTTTAAAAACCTCAACATCCCCATCCACACCAATCTCTTGGATTGACATGAATTTTTCCCTTTTGCCTTCTGGCACCTATGGCTAAATCGTAACAACAATGTTTTCAAAAACAAGTCTGATACCCTTGTTAGGATTTGAGTCCCAGGTCCCAAATCCTACCTAATCAGAAAACAGTAAATAAATGAAGAACAAATAACACACATATTTATAGTGGTTCACCCTCAATGCGAGAGCTACGTCCACTTGCCGATGCATATTTTACTATAATCAAATAGGGAGTTTGAGTTTACAATTTTCTCTTTTTCTCTTTTTCTCTTACACAACAGTCACGACCCAAACCGTAGGGTCGTGACGGATACCTGAATCCCACCCGCCGGGTACCGCCATTCTTACCATGAACATCTAATCATAATTAATTACGGACTAAGCCGAAGAAAATTATGAACCACCAGGTAACCAACTTATATATATACATGTACCAAGACCGACAAGGCCGTACAAGTCTACTACTCACATGACATTTGTCTACAAGCCTCTAAGAGTAGCAACATCAAAGGTCGGGACAAGGCCCCGCCATACCCATATAGACACGCAAAAATGTATCATACCAAAATCAGACTGACACACCGGAAAGAGAGAAGTGCTTCCAAAAATTCGTTGAAAATCTGCAACCTATTCACGTGAGCCTTCGTCTTGCCTATACGAACCTGCGGGCATGAAACGCAACGTCCCCCCGATAAAAGGGACGTCAGTACGACTGATGTACTCGGTATGTCAGGCATAACAAACATCATAACATGAATATACTAATAACTGAAACATAAATAACTGACCAACATGACCTCATCGGGCAATTTCCGTACCATGACAGCCTCTGTGGGCATCATACCAGGTAATGGTTAACGAATATATGTATGATGCAAGTGCGGTATATATATATCAATGTTGCGAATTGTGCAACCCGTCTCAATATATGTTAGTGTTGCGGATCGTGCAACCCGTCCCAATAAGCCACACATGCATCACATCACATCATCACATCATATTGGCCTCTTCAGGCTCTTTTGTGATAGTGTGTACCATCCCTAGTTTCATTGTTGCATACAACATACGAGTTTTTCAAACATCTTTTTTATCCATATAAAAGAAGCTTATAAAATATTTCATCACTCTAATATTTAGTCAAGTTAGCTGAAAGTAAAATTATAACTATTGAATAGTGTAAATTTTCATAGAAATATTTTAATTCGACTTTGAATGGTTTTATTTTGCTGCATAAGTAAACTATATATTTAATCTTTACATTGTATTCCACATTTAAAAAAAATATCAGTCAGACATTTATTTTTTATATAATGATTCTCATATTATAATCCCGCATTACTTACTTTTGTGAACGAACGACCTCTTAAGAAATTGTTTTAAACCTACTGAAACATAAGGACTACTTTTGTCATTTTAAACTTTGGCCATTATATTAACGCGTTGAGTGCACCGCCCATCGCCACGCAAGTTGCCAATAAAAAGACAATCCTATCGTTGATTCAACAAAACCAAACGACGCCGTACTTAATCCTGAAGAGTCAAGAATATGGCGGGAAAACCTCAAAGGCTTTGCAATGTGATAGAGTCATAGGGTTCGTCGAATCAAAGGATTTTTCTTCAGTCGAAGCGAATTCAAGAAGATGCCGACTTACAAAATTAGGGGAATCGATGTTGATTTCCCTTACGAAGCTTACGATTGCCAGATCGTTTACATGGATAAAGTCATTCAGTCGCTTCAAAATGTATATGTTTCCTTCATTATTCATTGATTTTAAAATATTTAGGTTTTTGATACAAATTTATCGTTAATCCACTGGTTTATTTAATTGTTTTCTTAGGTAAAGTTGAATTTCTTATTTTATTGATGAACAAAGGTGAATTTTCTTTGATCCTTGATGTAGACCATATTCAGCTGATAGCTTGGGAATTAGTGTAGTTGAAGTTAACAATCACGAAGCTTCTAGATTTTTTTTGAAGTATTTAGTGAGTTAATATTTCAATTAGTGACCATTTGACATTAGATACTTCAATCATTGATTGAATAGGGCTTTTGTTGTTGGGAATAAGGAAAATCACCCGTATTGTTGTAGTTTCCTGATAATCACACGTGGTCCTAGTGACGGAGCTACTAATTTTAACAAGGGGATTCAAAAAATTCGAACCGCAACCTAAAGAAATTTTTTGTACTACCTTTACCACTACAATGGAAACTCCCCTCATGTCAAGTGGATTCAAAAGTTTTTATATATATATACGAAAAAAGACTTAGTTTTTCCCCAAGTGTGTTTCCATGTCTGTATTCCTTTTTTTTTTTTTTCCGCGTAGTCTTAAAAGTTTCTTGTTTTACTTAATGAATGCTTGTGATATGCAGAGATGTAATGCATTGCTTGAGAGTCCAACTGGGACAGGGAAGACCTTGTGTCTTCTTTGTGCCACATTGGCTTGGAGGAGGAGTTTGGGGGGTTTCTCAGTCCGGAAGAGTGGAATTAGAGACCGTATTTCCAGTAGCCAGCAGTCTTCTGAGTCTTCTCAATCCGAATCTTCAACATTACCGAGTATTGTATATGCATCACGCACGCATAGTCAAATTCGACAAGTGGTGAAAGAGTTAAAGAGGACGAATTACAGGTAGAGTCAGATTGTGATTGCATTATTTAACATGTGGCATTAGCCCTATGTTTCCCTATGTTTTACTGTTGTTAGCATATTATTGAATCTTTCAAATAGTGTCCTAGTTCAGTGGCAGCGTGTTGTTAAAAGGATTTCTTATTTGCAAACTTTACATCTATGTATTTTGAAGTATCTGACTCTGTCGATATAATGTGATGTATAGGCCCAAAATGGTAGTCTTAGGGTCTCGGGAACAATTGTGCATTCATGAAGAAGTGAGTCTGCTGCGTGGAAAAACACAGACAAATGCTTGCCATGCACTTTGCAAAAAAAGCAAAAAACGTTATTGTGCCCATTTTTCTCGCGTTGCAGGTATATTAAGCATATTTAACTTGTTCTCGAACTCTTCGTGGTTGAGCTAGATACTGTATTTGGTTATATTGATTCATTTATAAATGTTCCTTTGGTGCTGTCTATGCTTCAGTCCTCCCGCATTCTCGCTCCCTCATTCCCAGATGTATTCTTCTCCTAAGGGAGGTTATTGTGCTATTTATGTCATTAGAAAGTACATTTACCTGCATAGTTCAGCTAAAAAATTTACGCGCTCTTTTTGGTGACTCACATCGCTTCTCAATCCCAATGGAATTATGTAAATAGAAGATAAAAGACCACATATTGCATCCAAGGGTGTGACCTAATGGTCAATGAATTTGGAAAGACTGTGGGCAACGAGGGTTTAAATCCTAGTAGAGACAAAAAACACTAGGTGATTTCTTTCCCATTTGCCTAAGCCTTGATGGACATAGTTAGCCGGTACCTTTGCTAGTGGGAGGTAACAAGTATCCGGTGCCTTAATCATGACACATGCAATCTGGCGTAGACACTACTGTTATCAAAAAAAAAAAGAGAAAGAAAGAAAAAGTATTAGACCAAATATTTGTTGATCTATTGATTTCTTGTCTTGAGGTCACAAATAATATTCAAGCAATTATTCTGAAAGCTAAAACTGGTTTTGCACAGAGTGATGGGTGTTCAATGTCAGCCCGGTGTCTCTTGCATTTTATAAATTTAAATTACTTTCAAATTTTACACTTATAAGACCGCTTCATGCTTTAATTTATTGTAAAACAAATAAGCAAAGATGCAAATTACTTGGTGGGACATGTGGTACACAAGATAGGGCTAGGAATATTTCGATTTCTAGTTAATAAAGGTGTTGTATGTCCTTAGAAGATCGTGAATAGTCGATTGTTTGTTTAAATAACCTGTACTTTCTTTGTCTTATCATGGTTACATTTTTACTTCATCTGTATATAAGCTTTGTGATCAAGAGACAAACATCTGAACCTTAATATTATTTTTTGAGAAGGTAACAACTATCTGAACCTTAATATTTAAGCAAATATCTTTGAAGAACTTAGGCAACTTTTCTCTTGAATTGTATTAAATGGCTGGTCGATTGCTTGTATGTTTAACTTACTTTTTTTGTTCTATAACGCATGTCAGGCATATGTTCTTTTTTGCATTTTTTGATAACCGAACATCGTGAATAGTTGATTGCTTGTATAATCAACTCGTACTTTCTCTCTCATCATGGTTGCCATTTTACATGTTTTTGTTGAATTTTTAATCTGGAACGATGTGAATCATTTTCATTGTGGCTGAAGGCTCTTGTAGCCCTTTAACAAGAGAGATTGGATAGCTTAATTATTGTTTTTTGAAACTGAAATTATTGTTATATAGCAACAACTCAAATAATAGTTCTTTATTAATTTTATGGTGATCTAAGAAAGATAAAATATTTCTTTTGATGTGGTAATATTCTATGATGCTTTCGGACAATAAAGCCTGTACAAGTAGTAACAGAAAGTAGATAAAGTATGAAAAAGATTCTTCAGAAGGAAGATGCTATTCTTGTGTGTCTTGGTTGTTCTTGTTAGCTTCGGTTCATTGAGAGCCTCATTTGACGGGCTCGGCGGCCAATCGCAAGGCTGACCAGATGCATATCTTGTTTAGCATGAATAATGGCGGGGAAGCACTAGTATTCTAGAAATCCTTGATCGATTATCATGATCTCATTCCCCTAACCAACTCGTTCTCGCTGAAGTTAAGCACTACCCCATCTGGACTGAGATCCATAAAATGAATTATTCCATTGTTTTTGGTTTCATTGAATACAATGCAAGAGAAATGGCTTACTAGCCTACATTACAAAGGATAGTTGTTTAGAAATTTCAAAAAGATTCAGACAAAACTTAATGGCACTTTATGTACTGTCCCTTATAAAAAAAGGTACATTATATAGTGTCAAGAGAAAGTTGTAAAAAGAAATAAGACTCCTAAACTAGGGATCCAAAAAGCTTACCTTACATTGTAGAAATGTTTGAGAAAGAGGCACTCTGCTACCCCTAAGCTAGCTTTGGTGTTCGTTTGTAGCACTTGCCTCCCACCAAAAGTGAAGGAAAAATAGAAGTCTGTGTATAAAAAAGGGTAGCCCAGAGCATGAAGCATCTTGCGTTCCCCATGGTTCGGGGAACGGCCGCACTCCAAGGGGGTGTGAACAAGCATCAGGGTAGGCTTATGACTGTTTGTCGATCTTATACAAAAATATAAACTGTGATTGTGTTCTAAGCTCATGACTTTTTTGTTTCTTTTTGTCTTTATTGTAACTGGTAAAGTTGCTGCCATGTGACCAAGAGGTCATGGGTTCAAGCCGTGGAAACCGCCTCTTGCAGAAATGTGAGGTAAGGTTGCGTACAATAGACCCTTGTGGTCCGGCCCTTCCCCAGACCCCGCGCATAGCGGGAGCTTAGTGCATCGGGCTGCCCTTTTGTCTTTATTGTGCTTGGTGATTTATGACTGTTTATGCTGCCTTATTATGTACAGAGTTCATTAAGACTAATCCTACTCTTGGAGAGGAGCCTATTGACATAGAGGATTTGGTCAACATTGGAAGAAGCAGCGGGCCGTAGGTTTTTCTTGTGAGTCTTGTCATTTGATGCTGATAATATGACTGTACTTACTTCTGGTTCTTTTATAGGTGCCCGTATTATGTATCACGAGAACTTCACAAGACTGTGGACATATTATTTGCGCCTTACAATTATCTTATTGATCGCGGATACAGAAAATCTTTGAACATTCAGTGGACAAACAGTATACTTATATTTGATGAAGCTCATAACTTGGTAAATTGCACCTTCAACCGTTGCGTCAGTATTTTCTTAGCATGCTCACCTTTGCATCATTCTTCTGTTTGTAGTTCAAGATTCAATTCTAATTTTTTGGTGGTTTTCTATTTTTGACCAGGAAAGCTTGTGTGCTGATGCAGCCTCTTTTGACCTTTCTTCTGGCCTTCTGACAGCTTGCATCTCTGAAGCTAAAAATTGCATAGACCTTTCGATAGCAAGGAGGGAGATGTCAAGTGACAAATCATGTAATCCAGATAACTTCGCTATACTAAGAGGTAAATTCGTTAATTGTTGAATGAAATTATGATAGATGCATTTGAACATGTTTTTATTCATGGGTATTGAGCGTATAGTTCATTGCCTTTAATTGTTCAAGATGTGTCTGTAAGTGTCCATTGCAATTTAAGAGGCATTTCTCATTAGAGTTCAATCAAGTTGCCTCTTACTTTGATTTTATTGTGTTTGTTCCTCTCAGTCATTTCATACTAATTTCCTTATTCAACTCCTTTGTATCTGAGGTTGTATATTGGTGCCGCATACTCTTTAACAGTGTGCATCTCATGCAGCACTTCTTTTGAAGCTTGAGAAAAAAATTGCTGAAGTGTCCATTGATTCAAAAGAGCTGGGTTTCACAAAGCCTGGACCATACATTTATGAGTTTCTTGCTGATCTAAATATCACACAGAAAACTGCCAACATGCTCATTGATATAATTGAGGAAGCAACTGTACTTCTTGAAGAAGGTGAGTTCTTACTGCCTTTTCCCTCTGAATGTAATTTTACCTTGTAACAGATTTACTTTGGAATGACTGGTTTGTTTGCGTCACTGTTTAACTGGAAAGAAAATTAATAATTTTGCTTTAGATTCATTCATTATAGTTTTAGTGGTCGAAAATTGTTAAACTAGAGTTGAGATTTGGTTATGAAGTTGGTTTCATGGGGAAAACATATAATGTTGTCCAAATTGTATTTGTTTGAGAAAATGTGCTTAATGTTTTTGATGTGCAAAATCGGAATTGTGTCCGAAGCTAAAAGTACATTTTTGTATACCAAGGTTTAACCCCTTTTTGTGCAATGGAATTCACTTATTTTGAAAAAAGGAAATGTATTCCATGAAATGGAAGGGGGGCAGAAATTTTTTGGGTTGTTTTTAGCTTCTGTAGCCAGGGGTGAATTGTGTTTTATAGTCTTTTTTTAAAAGCTTTGTATGGTGCTTCTCCATTTGCAATCACTGTATTCTTGCTCCTTTAATCAGATGCAAACACTACCGAAGGTGGAAAAACAAACAAAGCAAAAAGCACGGTCTGCAGATTAGAAAGCATGGGTGACATTCTACAACAAATTTTCAGAGATGATGGAAACCCTCATGCCCAATACTATCGTGTAAGTAAGGAGATTATGTTTCCTTTTTTCTTTTGGGCTGACAGGTTGAAGAAAGATATTTTTGGGGACATATGATTATACTAAATCCTGATTCTAAGTCAGTTGTCTAATTGAAGATGTTTCATGTCTTATCAGGTTCATGTTCAGGAAGTTCAAGGAAGTGGCATAGATTCCTTTAAAGGTAGTGCAAAAATAGCATTAGTTCTTGGGATACTTATGTCCTCCATAGTTTTTTGTTTACTTAACCATTAACCTTCCTCCTTCCCCATCCATATTTAAAATCATTGATTTTGTGCTGCAGGCAAGGCATCTAGGACACTGAGCTGGTGGTGTTTCAATCCAGGTATTGCAATGGAGCAGTTCTCCAGATTAGGTGTTGGATCTATCATTTTGACTTCTGGCACATTATCTCCGATGGATTCATTTGCCGAGGAATTGAAGTTGTGAGTCCAATTTATCCAAAAATGTTTTTACTTACATTTTTGTTCTGGTGGACTTTGCTTTCTATCTCTTTTTCGTTCTGCTGCTTGTAGGGATTTTCCAGTTCGTTTAGAGAACCCTCATGTTATCTCAGACAATCAGATATGGGCTGGTGTTGTACCGGTGGGCCCTTCTGGTCATACATTTAACTCATCATATAGGACACGTGATTCCATTGAATACAAGCAAGAACTTGGGAATGCCATTGGTATGTGGAATGTGATGCCGGAGTGTGGTGTATGCATAACTGTGAAATACTGATGATTTTTCCAGATAATGTTTTTGATGGAGGTTATTCTTTCTGATTTTATGCTTTAGTCAACTTCGCTCGCGTTGTACCAGATGGGCTTCTTGTATTTTTTCCTTCATATTACATTTTGGAGCAATGCATTGGTTGCTGGAAAACTTTGGTAAGGATCTAGAACATATGAAAAAGGACATCTGCTTGGCATTGGTTTCTGTGAGCCTAAATGTTGGGTATGGAATTTTCAGGGGCATTCAAACTCAATGGATTCAAGAACAATATGGGAAAGAATATGCAAACACAAGCTGCCTGTTGTTGAACCGAGACAATCTTCTCTTTTTCCAACAGCAATTGAAGTACGCCATACAATTTTTGTAACTTTTCTTTTATCCATTCTGTGTCTGTATTTGACTCAGATATGTTGGGCCTCGACAGGACTATATGACCAAGTTAAAGGACAAATCAGCATCTGGGGCTGTATTTTTTGCTGTCTGTCGTGGAAAAGTAGGTTCCTACTTTAAGAATGTTTCTTAACTCTTGCTATCAGAATTATCTGTTTAGCTTTGTACGTTTAATACAAGCTCATGTTATTAGCGGGTAGCAGATGCTTCTGGAAGTCCTTAACATAGTTTAACTAGTAGCGCTTTGACATGATGGGCTGGTTGAATCTATGTTCTATCCAGCTTTCCTTTGCTGCTTCTTGAATCCTAATATGATTGTCTTTGGCAACATGCTATTATGATTCTTGGAGGAGTTTGCGGAGGACCTTGACTTTGGACCAAAGTTTGCTGTCAAAGCTTTTGAGCTTGTACCTGCATATTGTTGCTTAAGTTTGACGTTCAATCTGAGTATGATAGCCTTTATGACAAATTTATGCTGGGTTATTAGTATGTGATGTAGATAACAGAGAACTAGATGGTACGAATTTTGGTTATGGAGGTGTTCGTGGCTTGTTTAAATTGAATGTTACAATTTTCAACCCAAGTATTTTAAGCAAATATGACCCAGGACTTTGGTTAAGTGGTAAGGATGCAATGCATGAAGTGTGGGTTAGGCTGCACATCATGAGTTTAAATGCTGCCATTGACTTAAGCCTGGCATTTAAGTGGAAGCAGGGTAGAGGGGTGGGCCCATACTCCTCCGAGTTGCAAATCTCTAAGCACAATTGGGATTTGGCAAGCTAACTTACACGGGGGGTTTCGGTTATAAAAGAAAAAGAAAAAAGTTAAAGCAAATCTTGTGTTAGTATGTTAATTTGACAACCATAGAACTTTACTGGATGTCTGCTTCTTTTCTTAGAGATATTTCTATTAGGTAAGTTGTGGTATTGTTTCTGCTTACTAGGGAAAGCCTACCTTCTATCTAATATATAAAAAGGGACAGCTTAGATGACCAATATATCTTATTCCTCTATGCACACTGTTTTACAAACTTATGATAGTTGTACATTGAGAAAGTATTTAACTTAATTGTGGAAATTTCCTAGTAAAAATGGACATTACTCGTTGAACTTATAAATATAAGTTATTCGCTACTGCATAAGATGAATCATACAACTGGGTATCTCATAAAAGATGTGTCAAATGAATTAGAGACCAACCAAATATATTAAATGTTTAAATGTAAAATTGTAGTGCCTAACTGCCTATATGTTCCTAAATTTCTTATTTAATGGTATACATTAGGTTATCCTAGATCATTGATAATAGTGTTATAAATGGCACTCTTGATCATGTTTCCTCATTATTGGTTGGTTGGTACAATAGGTGAGTGAGGGGCTGGATTTTACTGACCATGCTGGTAGAGCTGTTGTGATCACTGGCATCCCCTTTGCCACAAGGACTGATCCTAAGGTTTGTGAACATACTCGCTGCTATAGTGTCAATCTTCTCTTTGGAGTTGTTCACTGATTCAAGCGTCTCCTGGTTTTGTTTTATCAAAAACTTACATCTCAGTCACTTTGCATAGCGGGAGCTTAGTGCACCGGGCTGCCCCCCTTTTTTTTTTACATCTCAGTCACTTTGCATCATAACATATCATATTGAACAACGAATGTTTCTAATTTAGCTTCTTTCCTGGTATCACTTGGTTTGTGGTAATTTTGTTGATCCAAATATATGAAAGCAACCAGGGGATGGAGTACTTTGATCTTCAATTCGTCTGAAAACTTTGATCTGAGGCTGTAATTTCCTTTGGAGAAAAATGTTTTGCACTTGTCAACAATAAAAAAAGATGTGTTGCACTTGTCTGATAAAAGAATGTGTTGAACTTAGTCTGTCACCTCTTGTTGTCTGTTCATACAAATGTTAAATGAAACCTTGTGCATCGTATGTCTGAATCAGGTTCGTCTGAAACGTGAATTCCTGGATCAACAGATGAACTTGCAACCAACTGGATCTAAGGTACAGGGCAAACTGAAAAGGTGTTTAGGTACTTCTGTGCTTGTTCTTGTTGTAACCCACCTTTCCCAAGGGTTGAGCAGTTTCATACTAAAAAGTGATGTAACAGGTCCTAACAGGAGAAGAATGGTATACTCAACAAGCATCGAGGGCTGTAAATCAGGCTGTGGGCCGTGTCATTCGTCATAAACATGATTTTGGAGCAATTATTTTTTGTGATGAAAGGTATATACCCTTTTGACCAAATTGCTGTCATATATTGTCCCCTTTTTTCCTTATACACTTGACCAGAGTGCTGCTAGAGTTTATTCACCTAAGTTGTAGTGAACTATCACATGCTTACAACTTAGCCAAAGTTGTGATACAGGATAGATAGTTGAACGACTTGGTTTTGATTGCTGAAGCTTATTCTAATATTGAATGTCGATACACACACACACACTTTCATATTGTTGGAATTGAGGCATCGGCATGAGTCAGCTGTATTTGTTAAAAAGAAGTTCACAGTAGGTGAGTCACCCACTGCATATTTACGGAATTAGAGTTGCGTCATTTTGGTCATCATTCTGCCTGTTGCATAGAGCGATCTATTAAATTTGAAGCATCTGTCTTTAACTTCTCCTTTATCTTAAGCAGATTCACATATTCCAACCGTCAGTCACAAGTATCACGTTGGATACAACCCCATATCAAGGTTGATTTGTTTAATTGGTATTTTTTGCTCTATTTTTGTTTTTTCTTTTCTTTTTCTAAATATTATCCTTCGACTGTCCAGTGTCATTCCAAATTTGGGGAAGTAGTTTTTTCATTGACGCGCTTTTTTCGTGATGGAAGAATTCGTGGTCCTACAAAGCTAGAATTGATGCAGCCAGATGAGAAAGGTAAAGTGTAACTAGTTAAAGAAAATCATATCACCCTGTTTTGGCTTATTATTGTTGCACTCTCTTGCTCGTAGTTAATGATGCCATTTACCCTGAACATCCTGGATCACTTGATGATACAGATGTTATATTCTGTGGGAACAGTCCTAGGTTGAGAATACTTCAGGATTTATTCAGATAGATCTCTGTAGATCAAAGGTTGTGATTGACAACTGGTTTCTTTTTTCTGTTTAGTTATGGTTCAGATATTTTGGCATGTTTATTTGTAGGAGTGGGTGAGAGCATTTGGTTGAAACCAAAAAGAAAATTAGCAGTTCAGTCTGGTTTTTCGGTTTTTGTTTGGTTTCAGCATTGAGGAAAAACACCTGATATTTGTTTGGTTTGACTGAAAAATTAAGCTAATCAATGGGTGTGTGCGCACGTGTTTAATAATTTATTCTCTAACCTGCTCTCGCTCTCCTCCAACTGGCAACCGCTGGGAGCACTTCGTGCATGGGTAAGCCTTTAATTAATCCCTATTTTATCCTTCTACTTTGTGTCTATACACCTATGCATATATGATATACCAGCTCGTTGTCTTTCGGAAGAGCCAAAGTTCCATGACCTTATTTTCCTAAATAAAACATCATTCTGAAATAACTAATGAATGAGCCTATTCACATTTAGTTTTTCTTGGGCTTAAGTGTACCCGTCAAATTTTATTTGTTTTATTTCATATTTCGAATTTTAAATGCAAGGTAAGGCTGCGTACAATTGACCCTTCTAGTCCGGCCCTTCCCTGGACCCCGCGCATAGCGGGAGCTTAGTGCACCGGGGTGCCCTTCCTTATGAATTTGATGTTATGCTCTTTAGCTTGCCTTTGGTTCCAAATTATGACATAAATGATACGATAGAGTAGTTAGTCCGTATATATAAAAAATAATAGGTAGTTAGCTCATGACAGGTTTGTCCTTGTCATGCTTCTGCCCTACAGATGCACCGGTCCATAAGTGTGAAACTACAAATGCACCGGTCCATAAGCATTACTGTCAAATATATGTTGCCTTTTTAATTGACTGTTGATTTCTCAGTACATGTATACTTGAGTAGATTGGATGCTATCTTTTTTGTTTTGGATACAGCACTATCTTTGATGTGATAAGTCAATTGAGGGAATCCTTTAGACAAGCTTCGTAAATGAGTTTTATTCAGATTTAATGACCAACTCTGGTGTATTTTATAAAAGACTGCAAATTGACATTGATTGCATAAGTCACCTATTTTCGGTAAGTCTGTATTCACTCTGTATAAATTGGCTGAGCTCACCTCAACTGGAACGTCGTTTAAACCAGTTCAACCTCATGGATGACTCATAACTGGGTGCTTATACCAATTTTGTAGCGTGTAAGTTATTACTGTATAGAAATGAAAACAAGGAGAGGAAGCAACTTGTTCTTTTCTTTTTCATGCTACTCAGTGATTTAGTCAAATTATGTGCATCTCTGCCTCCTTCCATTAGTTGAGTCAAATAATACTTCCTCACTGAGGTAATTAAATTTGTAATTGTTATGACATATGATTATCATTGTTGTTTTTGGTAAAGTATGATTGTCATTGTTGTTACCTATCGATATTGTCATTGTTGTTACCTATCGATTCTGGTTGTTTTTTCAAAATATATTATCTATTCTCTCTTGCAGAAACAGTAAAGAGAGTAGGAAGCTCTCAGTCTCAACTTCACTTTGAAAAGCTTCTTACCTCTCTGGTAAGCTAATTTAGTATCAATACGTCTTTTAAAGTTAATATGACAGTAATGCACACTTTTTCTGATTTCTTTCTTCACTTGATTCTGTTCTTAGGTCTCACCAGTGGATCCTTGCTCTACTAATCAACTGTCTTCCTCAGTTAAGCAAGGCAACAGCCCTGGCAGGCTGGAAGACATACTTCCTGCTAATAAATCATCTCTTAGATCTGATAAGCTAGCTAAGAATCTGGCCGTAAAACATGCAAGTAATTTATTGGTCCCTGGACGTAAAGACATGCTAATTAGCAATCAAAAAATAATTGACTTGACGAAACATGAATTGTCTGATGAACGACCAAAAGATGTTATTGCACCTTGTTCTCTGAAGAGGCCTCGGTTAACATTAACAGGACCTGATTGTCAAAGAGATCATTTCCGAAAGCCTCATGATAGTCCTGACCGTTCCTCAGTTGCCCATCACCTGCTGTCAGAAAGTGACTATAGATATTTATTGAAGAATAAGAAGTCACAGTACTCTGAGGAACGAAGTACACAAAACAGTAATTTAGATAGAGCAAACCTGCTTGAAGATGAGATGACATCACGAAAGATCGCAGGGTTAGTTGACCTGCAAAACGAAAATGGCATTCGTAGCTCTGCACCTTGCAATAATGAAGAGAAAGGATCTGCTTTTCTTGTTCAGGTAAATGCTGGAAATTTACTCTTGCTTTATCAGCCTCTTTATGTGTACTTGCCCGCTGGACAGCATTTGTCTTTCTTGCTTTAACCGCAGTTGTGGAGTTTCTGTCTTTTGGTCATTCTCAATATAGTTGTTAGTGATGTTGAGGCTAAGCATCGCCTCTGTATATCACATAAATTGCTAGTTATTTAATTTATGGTGATATTTTTGTGTTCTGTTTGATTCTCTTTTGAAAACACTTTGCTGATTGATAGGAAAACGTTTCATGGTACTTTACTATCTTTTATCTATTTCTTGTCGCAATTTTTTTTTTCAGTTTCTGGTTTCACAGGTAACTTGAAATCCTGGTACATTAAATAATCATTGACTATTGAGTGAGTGCACAAATGTGACCACGCTGAAGAACCAAGTTGACAAAATTATGGAGCAGAAGGAAATTTGATACATTTTCACTTTATATGGCAGTGATTTAGATAAAAAATGTTTTCTTTGGTGGTTGGAGATTCCGATTAAGATGAGAAGAATTAACAATTCCGGTGTGTGAAACAGAGTCTTTGTCAGTCACTAATGGATAAACTGGGATACACCAGTCACTTGGATAAGACGAAATAAGACTTACCGTACGAGTAGGTTAAACACGATTAAGTTCGATACTCAAGCTGCATTTGAGGGCTGTCCTCAAACTTAATAAAGAACCTCTTCGATCTTGAAAAGTGTCTGAAACAGTGAAGTAATGGTGTTATATGAATGCTAAGTTGGCTTAGCATAGCTAAACAGAACTTGTGACGTATTCTTTTAATGTTTATGAACTGATGTTTTTTCTTCTCTGGAGTTGTTTCTATTCTTTTTAGGAAAAATGTCCAGATTTGTCTCTGTACTATTCGAAATTGAGCAACTTTGCCCTACGTTGAAACTTTTGTACCATTCATAACCCTTCAGTTAGGAAAAAGTCTCGTATTTGCCCTTGCTATAATGGAGTTCCAGCGTGAAATAATAGGTGGTCTCCATGTGTCCAAATTTTTTTAGTAAAAAGGTTAAAGTTTACCACTTAACATTTGACTATGGATTAAAATTACCTTCAAGTTGAAGCTCCCTTAGGGGTCAAGGGCAAAAACCAGACTTTTTCCTAACGGCAAAGGTAAGATTCGACCAAAAGTATAAAGGGGGGCAAACTTGATTAGTTTTGGATAGTACAGGGGCAAATGTTACCCTTTTCCCTTCTTTATATTGTTGGAGTTTCTTAACATCAACCTTTTTAGTTTAATTTTACAAGCTCATTGTTCATAAGTTACTAATCATTGTTTTACCAGAAAAGGCAGTATTCCATTGGCCTTGAGATTTTCCCCATCTGCTTGAATTTATCTTTTGCAACTGGCAGAGAGACTTCTAAAATCTATAAGTAACAAAATTTGGGGTTATTAGTTGACGTTTCCACTGTGACTTCCGATGCAGGTTAGAGAGAAGCTTACTGATACAGAATACCATGAATTCATCGGGTATATGAAATCGCTCAAGTCTAAAGCAATGAAGATAGGCCAAGTTCTTCAATCTATCACAAGATTATTTTCTCTTCCAGATAGACTACCTCTCCTTCACAGGTATGATCTCTACAGTTAACTATTTTCTTCACAGCAAGCATCTGAAATTTCAATCTAATATTGTTGGTTGTGTTGCAGATTTAAGGATTACGTTCCTGCGAAGTACCATTCCTTGTATGATCAGTATTTAAAAAGGAATCATGAAGTAGCTGACTTGTGAAGTGCAAAGTCATCCTAAAAAGGTCAATGAGTCTTCCATTCTTGTAAGGAAAACTCTCTTACTCCCCGCTCCCAGGCAAGATACACAGCCATAAAGTCAACCAGTGAATAGTATGTCCATCTGGTGGATTAGGCAAGGAACAAGAGAAGAGAAGCAGAGCATACATCTCTTGCTACGTACGGTATACTTGTAATATCGCACTTAAAGAAAAAACGTCAAGTGATCTCTTCTCATTTGTTAATCTTTGGCGGTGTGCTGGTGGAAGGAAGCAGGTATCCCATGAAATAGTCGGGCCACCATTGTTGTAAAAATGGTGTATAGAAGCTTAATGTGGAATGCTCTGTAGTTGGGAGTTCCAGTCACGAACTGGAATACCCTACATAGTATTTGATTTTGAGGCCATTTAATCCTCAAGAGGATCAAATAGGAGACGTGTAATTTATGTGGAGGACAATTGGACTCATAACTGGCAGGTTATTTATTTATTTGACCTGTCGAACAATAGGAGTCGTGTTTTGTTTCCATTTTGTGGTCTTAACTGTGTATAACGTGACTCTTACTCCAGTAGTTTGCGTAGATACATTTGTCTCACATGCATTTGAACAAGTAATGCCTTCAGAGCCTATAGTATAGCTGAGTAGCTAAGAGCTTTTGGTAATTTAAAAACGGAGGAATTGACTTGTTTTGCGTTAATGGGGATACCATTGGATTATCGTAATTTATAAATTTCTTTACCATTTAAGTTTATTCAGAGATCTAGAAAATATAAAAAACTTTTGTTCTTTTTATATTTATATATGTAAGAATATAATATTAGTCTGAAATGTAAATAGAGTAACATGATCATTGAGAACTCATAAAATCGATGCTCTCGTTTGAATATGAGGTATAGTTGTAATTTGTCTTTACCATTTGTGGTTTATTGCAGTTCAAGCAAATGAATTTCCGGGACTCTTGGCAATTTCAAAATGAAATATTTCCAACTCTCCAATAAATGGAAACAATTAAAACTTGATGGAGCATGGCACATACAAAAGGTATTCTAGATGTTCGCTTGGTCTCTCGAATGAACACACAAAGGATTTACCTTGTTAAATACAAATAATTTATACTATTAGTATATTTTAACTTATTACAGTAGGTTGTCTTATATTTCAGATTTCTAACTTAATACTTGCACTGTATATAAGTTGAATTTAACCCACTAATGGAAAAGATTAACTTAAATCTTAAATAAAGTGACATAAAGAAGAAAATTAATATTGATATTTGCATGTGAAGCAACAATAATCAATACATTGACTACAAATTATAAATTAAACCTGTAACAACTTTCTTACGTTACGTATTCCCTTGGTTTAATCCCCACCCAAATCCAATTGTCGAACACTCCGTGATATCGCCGGTACTCCACCGGAATTTTCACGCAAAACGATGATCTGGTCCACAAACGCACTAAGTATGTATTTGTACGATTTCTTATCGTTTAAATTTAGATAGCAAAACAAAAGCTCTTCCATAAATTCCCAATTTATTTTGCCTTGATCATTCATCCGCGCCTCCATCATCTCCTGCATCGATTGCCTGAAATCGTCGTACGGACTTGGAGAGTACGTTACAACTGTAATAAAATCATCCGCATTCTGTGTAATTTCCTTTGAACAATCTGTACTAATTGCTGATGATTCATTTGAAGTAGTGTTTGTCGTCGTGGTGGCTGAGGTGGATCCGCTGTCGTCGGAAACGGTCATGCTTATCCGTGCTTCTTCAATTAGGGAGCTTGACGAACCAGGTGCCATAAAAAACCGACGAGAGCAGCGAAGATTTGATGGAGGTATGACATACCTGTTGAAGATATAATTCAATACTAATTATCGACGGAGTCAGGATTTTCATTAAGGGGTTAAGAAATATGAAGAAGTAAATAAACGACGAAGGAGTCAGGAGTTCAACATCGACTATATATATCTTTAAAATAATTTTAACATTATATATACAGTATAATCTTCCGACACCCTACCTAGCTCTGCCCCATTTAGAACTGTATTATATATGATGAGATGTTAACACAATTATTCAGAAAGGTATCTAAGCAGGCAGAGGTATTGATTCAAATGACTGCTAAAAAAAGAAATTAACGATCGACAAATTAGGTAGTTAAACAGTAAAATCAATCACTATTCCTGTTTAGCGATAGATTATCAAAATAATCTATTAGCAACAAGCAATTTAGCAACAAAATTCGTAGCTAATTTTAGTTGACCAGCACATGAGAGGTAATTGAAGGCATAATTAAGTAATAGAAATGTGTTATATATACCTCGGGGACTCAGACGAACCTCCTGCATTTTCTTCATTTTTTGGAGGGGTAATATCTTCTTTCTTGCCTTTCTTCACGATGTTGTTGTTATTGGGTTTATTACTAGTATTGGCTTCAATTTCAGTATCATCATCTTTGGAATAAAATGATTTGAAATTCTCAAAGAGGAAATGATCAATATCAGCAAGTGTTGCAGCGTCGTTTTGGCCTTGTGCATGCTTTTCTTTGCGATCGACGGCCGAAAATGACAGCGTTTTGGGGTGCCTACAACCACGAAGCAACCAGCTAGTGGAAGATGAGAGAGTCTTATTAGACGAATTAGGAGGTTGTTGTTGTGGGGTGTGTTTGTTTTTTCTCTTTGAGAGGTAATCTGAAAGAGATTTTTGGAGTTGCTTAGGCATTATGTTTGATGTGCTTTGTGTGTGTATAACTTAATTGAAGCAGGGATGAGTAAATACGAGAATGGTTGAGTGTATATTGTCTCCAAAAAAGAAAAAAGAAAGTATAAATAAATGCAAAAGATTAAACGGTTTAGACATATTAATTTATCTAATTAATGAAGTGAGTAATGGATGGTTATTAATTACGACGAAACGTACTAGTAAGATTTTGTCTTTGTTTATGTTAGTTTGGGGATGGTGGGGAAGAGTTTAAGAGTGCACTAAATCAATTTCTACATTTTATTTTATTTTATTAATAATGTAGTCCTATTTGACAAATATAACCAAGATTCCCTTAAAGCTGAAAGCTTGAAACAAAAATAATTTATAAAGTATCTATGAAGTTGCTGTGGGTGTGTGTATTTTTCTTTTCTTTCTAAATTTTAGCTAATGAAGTACAAAAAATTCAAATATAAGACAGTATGCTTACAAGTTACTTCCTCCGGATCAAAAAGCTTATCCACTTAGTACTTTGCAAATTCTTTAAAAAAAATACTAATATGATTACACGTTACTTCCTCCGGATCAAAAAGTATGTCCACTCAGCCATTTACCTATCCTTTAAGAAAATATTAACTCTTAAATAAAAATAAGTAATTTGACTAAAATTTCATAATTAAATATGTATTGTAATTGAGTCACCTAACACTTAATAAGGAAAAATCTGAAGAAAATAAAATTAATTCTTTCATAATTTAATAAGTAAATACTCTTTTTAAACTAAAAAATAAAGGCTAACTGGACACTCTTTATTATACGGAGGGACTAAACAAATAGTAGAACAAGCTTTCACTTGATTGGAACCCGTTACCTCAAAGACTTTGGAGTTTCAATTTTGCATGTTGTTGCTATATATAACTAAAACGGTCAAATGAATCTTGCTAGACAACATATAGTGGGTATTGTCCAAGTTAATATAGGGAGTTCCAATTTTCATTTCATATCCGACGTGGCTTAACGCTCCCCACACGCCTTCCATATCCGATGTGTGACTCTTTTTGTATTATGATATTTGAATATAGGTGCATTTGGTTCTCCTGCATCGTTAATTTGCATGGTAATTAGATATTTAACTTTTCGTGATGAAGTGTCTTTGCAGGAGTTAGCACCCTTCATATACATTCTAAAATTCTATAGGTTTAGCTAAGATGATTTTGGAAATTAGAAACTTATTCCTTTTTTACTTGTGCGAGCTTAACTTAAGCTATACATCGCCTTAGAAGAGCTGTTTGGGTGCACCCAAACATCTATCTATCAAGAACTTGTGCCTGATCAAAAGATAAAATTGGAGTCGCCACACTTCTGTTTTATTTTTCTTTTTTTCCTTTTAATTTGCTGTATTATTTTTCTCTTTAATGAGCAAGGTATAAAAATTCAAACTCGGGGAGATTTTACAACTTTTTATGATTAAGAAGCTTGCAAATTTCCATCTTTGGCAAAAAAATAAAAATAAAAATAATTTCTGGAGCCTTGGAGCAACGGTAAAGTTGTCTCCGTGTGACCTATATAGGTCATGGGTTCGAGCCGTGGAAGCAGCCACTTATGCTTGCATTATAGTAGACTGTCTATATCATACCCCTCTTGGGGTGCAGCCCTTCCCCCAACCCTGCTAACCCGGGAGCTTTGTGCACCGGGCGGCCCTTTAAGGTGGCTTCCCATGCTTAGGACTGTTAGGAGTTGCCTCATTGCTCATTTGGTTGAAGTTCACTAAACATCAAGGGGTTGTCAACAGATTTGGAAGAAATGACCTTTCTAATTCTTAAAAATGTAACACACTGATTTTTTCTTTCCATTCCAATGGGAAGTTCGGCCTTAAAGGTCAATTTCCAAGTAGAAGAATATGGTGAATAGTTCAAAATATGTTTGGTTTATTGGTGTTAAGACTGCTAGTTATTATTTGAGCTTCTTTAGCAAATAGTAGGTGACACTGCTTTATCCCTTTGATTAGTGACATGTGGTATTGTTTTACTCTTATCAGATTAGCTTCTCTTTACTAAGCTCCATGACATGCGATATTGTTTTACTCTAAATCGCCTTCTCGCTACTTAAGTTCTTTCCATTAAGCACTGTGATTCTATCAAGCTCAGGTATGAGCTTCATCAACAAATGAAGTCACCTTCCATGTTATTCACCACAGTTGGAACATTCAAGAAGAAGAGAACAAGCTGTGCGCAGCAAAGGTACATTTTCTATTATGAGTGAGTGAGTAAAATGAGTACATGAGCTTCTATATATACAATGCCAAAAATATCTAATCCTAAACACCAACACTAACCGACCTATAGCTGTGTTGACTGCTGGATACAGTATAGGGAATAACAAACTAACTACCTACATAACTACCTAACAGAAAATGAACTTAACTGCTGTGCTAATTACAATTAGAATAATTAATTAATCTCAATACCCCCCCCCCCCCTCAAGTTGGAGGTGAGGGAAGCACTGCCAACTTGCTAAGAACTGCAAAGTGTTTAACACCAGTAAGGGCCTTTGTGAGGATGTCAGCCAGTTGGTCTCCAGTGCTGATATGATGTAATGAAATAAGACCATCTTGTAGCTTGGATCGGACAAATAGTGGCGGAGTCAGGATTTTCACTAAGGGGGTTTAAAATATAAAAAAATAAACATACGAAGAAGTCAAAGGGGTTCAACATCTACTATATATGCATAAAAAAACCATGTATAATTAGTATTTTTTCCGCCGAAGGGGCCCTATGTGGCTCTGCCACTGCTGACAAAGTGTCAATCAACCTCAATATGCTTGGTTCTTTCATGGAACACATAATTTCTGGCTATATAAAGTGCAGATTGACTATCACAAAATACAGGAATTGGAGTGGTGAATGGAACAGTCAATTCTTCAAATAACTGTGTAACCATACTACTTCCTCAACCACTTTCCTCAATGATCTATACTCAGCTTATGCTGAGGATAAGGAAATGGTTTCTTGCTTCTTAGATTTCCAGCTAATAGGGCTATCACCCAAAAGAACAATGTATCCACTAATAGACCTTCTAGAGTCTGGACAGGCAGCCCAGTCTGAGTCACAAAAGGCTTTAATGGTATAGTCATCTGAGTTAGACATAAAAACTCCAAGAGTGGGATCTTTCTTCAAATATCTAAGCATGTGAAAAGCTGTTTGCAGGTGAGGCTCTCTAAGGTCTTGCATAAACTGGCTCAAATGCTGCACTCCATAGGCAATGTCTAGTCTGGTATTGGTAAGGAAGTTTAGCTTCCCTACCAATTTTCTGTAGTAAGTGGGATCAGCAAGAGCTGCCCCTGCCTTTGCTTAAAGTTTAATAGAAGGATCAAGAGGTGAACTCAAGCTAGAATACCGGTGACAGTCAAATTCCTTGAGAAGGTCCAGTGTAAATTTTCTTTGAGAACACCATCTGGTCTGTAGAGTACTTCTAGACCAAGGAAATAGTGCAATAAGCTAAAATCTTTCATCTTAAATTGGTGATGCAAGAAAGTGTTGAGACTAGTGATTTCTTCAACATCAGTACCTGTCAGGAGGACATCATCTACATACACAGCAACAAAAACAATAGAAGTCCCTCTTTTTTTGTAAAATAGAGAAGTCATATAATGAGTGTGTATATCCCCTAGAATTCAGAGCCTCTGTAAGTTTAGCATACCATTGTGTACTGGCCTGCTTCAAACCATAAAGTGACTTATTCAGTTTACATACTAATCCTTTAGTAGTTGACTCTAAGTCTGGAGGCAAATCCATGTATACCTCCTCATGCAAATCTTCATGGAGAAAAGCATTATTAACATTTAGCTGGTATATGTTCCATTGTTTCTTAGTAGCAGTAGCAATCAAAGATCTCACAGTTGTCATCTTGACAACTGGAGAAAAGGTCTCTGTATAGTCTATACCAGCACGTTGAGTGTACCCTTTTACAACTAGCCTAGGCTTAAACCTTTCAATGCTTCCATCTGCCTTAGGTTTTATTTTCTATACCCACCTTTATCCAATGGCTTTCTTGCCAAGAGGTAAAGGAACAAGATCGCAAGTGTGATTATCATATAAAGCTTGGAATTCCTGTGTCATAGCTGTTTGCCAAGCTGGATTAATAGCTGTCTCCTCATATGCGTTTGGCTCACTATCAAGAGATACATTCATCACAAGAAGCTGACTAGTAGGATCCAGTACATCAGGAGTAATGTGGTTGTTGTGAGAAAAGGATGCATTGAGAATATTAGAGGAAGAAGTATGTTGAGGATGATGATGTGTGGAGGTGCTTGGTATACTGCAGATATAGTCATACAGATATGTAGGTTGTTTAGGGGTTCTAAGTGATTTTCTAGATGCCGGATCTTGTGTAGGTGCAGAATTTTGTGCAGGTGGATTCAAGTCATCACAAACAGTCTGTGGTGGAGCTTGGTGGGATGATCAATGGGGACACCATGAATATTATTTGGTGAAGTAGGCAGGGAAATAGGCTCAGGCTGTGAAACATTGTCATCAGGTGATGTTGACAAAGGTATTAGTACAGGTGGTGAAATGGCATCTGAGTTACTGGTACACCCTTGATTACTTTGCACATGATCAGTACATGAAGTTACAGAAGAAGGAAAACTTTCCAAAGAAGCAGAAGCATGATGAAAATTGTCAAAAAAAGAAGAATGATTTTCAAGTTGTAAAGCAGAAAAAGGCAAAATTGTCTCATAAAAACATACATCCCATGAGATATGAATCTTCTTGGTGGCCAGACTCAAAACCTTGTACCCTTTGGTTCCAAAAGTATATCCTATGAAAATATGAGGTAGTGCTTTGGGATCAAACTTGGTTCTGTGGACTTTTGGTATAGTAGGGTAGCATAAATATCCAAAACTTCTTAGATGTGAGTAGTTTGGTTTTTGGTTATACAAGATTTCAAAAGGAGTTTTGTTTCCAAGGACTGTTGAGGGAAGCCTATTGATGAGATATGTGGCTGTTAGTACACATTCTCCCCAGTACTTCAAAGGTAGTTTGGATTGGAAAAGAAGTGCCCTGGCTGTTATATTTATGTTTTCTTTCCACCACCATTTTGTTGTGGTGTGTGTGGACAACTTTTCTGATGGAGTAATCCTTTGACAAGAAATAAGAGGTAATCTCTGAATTGGTAAACTCAAGGCCATTGTCTGATCTTATGATTTTGACAGTTGTTTTGAACTGATTTTCAACCATGGATATAAAAGCTTTAATGGTTTGCACAGCATTACTTTTACAAGTCAACAGGTTTGTCCCAGTACACCTGCTATGATCATCCACCATTGTGAAGAAATACCTATATCTGTCATGTGTTGCCACATGATAGGGTCCCCATAGGTCAACATGAAACAAATCAAAACTGGCTTTGGTGTCTTTAGTTTTAGTGGGAAATGACAATCTAGTTTGTCTAGCCATAGGGCATACTGAACAAAAAAATGGTTGTTTAGGAGAGAAATTGAATGGAATGGAGGATATTTCTTTCATCTTGACAAAAGGTACATGCCAAGTCTGTAGTGCCATAAGAGATCAACATTGTTTGTATGAGACACACACAAATTTTCCTTAACAACACTGTCTTTATATCTGGAAGATGCATTATTTACATGAGGGCAATGGGAATGGGAAAGACACTGACAGTGGAAACTATCAACAACATCATTAGAAACAGGTAAAGAGGAATTAAGACTAGCAGCAGGGTAAGTAAAAGAACTCCTTTGAAGTAATTGATGTACTCTTTTTCAGGCAGTCTGAACAAAGAAAGTAGAGTCCATCATATACTTTACCAATCTCCAGAGGCCTCTTCAGTGAAAAGGCCTGCAGTAGACAAGAAGTCTCAGAAAAAGATGCAATGCACTTGAGGTGAGTTGCTAATGAACTGATAGAAATGAGATTATATTTGAAAGAAGAAATGAAAAGAACTCTGTACAAAGTAATCTTAGGTGTAAGTTTCACAGTCCCAATCTCAGTCACCTTAACTTTATAACCATTTGGTAATCTAACCAATAAGGGATATGGTAAGGTCAGTACATTTGAAAGGTGATTTTTGTCAAAGGTCATATGGTGTGAAGCACCTAAGTCCAGGATCCACATATCAGTCCTAGCTTTAAAGCATCTACATGATAATTTGTCAAAATCAATTAAGGAATTGCAGACTACAATACCTGCAAAGTTGACAGCTCCACTGGTATTGTCGAAGCTTTCTCCTGAATTGTTCAACTGAAAATGCTGCAATAAACTTGCTATCTGTCCATACTGCTCCTTTGATAACCCAAAGTTTGGAACCTCATTATGTGCTATAGAACCTTCTCCTTCGTTATCTTGTGGCAATGTAGGTGGTGTACTATGAATGAGCTGCATTCACCCTAGCTGCTTTTCCCTTATTGTAGTTATAGTTTTGATTCTGATTATTCCCTCGGTACTTCTGGTTGCTTTGGTTTGGATTGAAATTTTGATTGTTCTGTCTCTGAGGATATCCATGAAGTTTGTAGCACTTGTCCTTAGTATGACTAGGTCTTTTACAGTAATCACAAAACAGTCTAGAACCAGAACCGCTGCTTCGAAAATTTGTATTGGCCGAGTAGTTAGTCCTAAAATGTCTTCCTCCTGAAGTGCTTGCATTTAGAGATGTAGATTCATTGAACAACTGATTGTTTGGTTTGATTTCACTCTGCTTCTCTTCTCGTACTAGCAAATCAAAAGCTTGTCCCATGGAAGGTAGGGAATTCATCATTCGGATGCTTCCCCTAATCACAGTATACACCTCATTCAGTCCCATTAGGAACTGAATGAGTCTCCTATCTTGCTCTGCCTTGTGTATAGAATCCTTGGCACCACAAGTACACTCACAACTACAGGTTTTTTTTGAAGATCAATGTGCTCAACTCCTCCCAGAGCTACTTCATTTTGGTATAATAACTAGTAATGTCAAGAGATCCTTAGACTAGGTCATTAATTTCCTTCTGAATTTGGTAAAGTTTTGCCCCATTCGTTTGATCATACCTATCTTCCAGTTCTGACCACAACTCAAGGGAGTCAAAAATCAAAAACATACTCAAAACTATCTGCAATCTACTTAGACAATGAGTTTAGGATCCATGTTATGACCATATCATCACACCTCTCCCATTGTCGATACAAAGGTGATTTGGAATCAGGCCTCTTGCACTCTCCATTCACAAAACTTACTGTTCTTCTCCATGTTCTATATCCAGTACCATCAAATGGAAACAACACCAAACTAGTTCCCGGACTATTAGATGGATGAACATACAAAGGACTACTTACATCAATCGTAACCTCTCCTGAAGTTTCACCAGTTTCTGCCATTAATTCTTAACAAAACCTTACTTTCAACAAACAATTTTCAGAGAAATTGCACTAAATCAAAACCAAATGCTCGAATAACCTTAGATTGTACTGAAAGCTAGACTAAAGTGCTCGATTAACCTTCGATTGCACTAAAAATGAAAGAAATTTCTCTGCATGTAACGATCGCACAAAAGGAACGAAAATGAATGATTCGAAATTGAAAAACGAAGTTGAAATGCTTCGATCAAAGAGCTAACCTCTGCTCTGATACCATAGCAAGCTCAGGTATGAGCTTCATCAACAAATGAAGTCACCTTCCACGGTGTTCATCACAGTTGGAACATTCGAGAAGAAGAGAACAAGCTGTGCGCAGCAAATGTGCATTTTCTATTATGAGTGAGTGAGTAAAATGAGTACATGAGCTTCTATATATACAATGCCAAAAATATCTAATCCTAAACACTAACACTAACCCACCTATAGCTGTGTCGACAGCTTGATACAGTGTAGGGAATAACAAACTAACTACCTATATAACTAACTAACAGAAACATAACTAACTATCAGAAAATGAACTTAACTGCTGTACTAATTACAATTAGAATAATTAATTAATCTCAATAGATTCATTTCGTCAATTGTTCTCGTTAATACTCATGAGGGATGGATATTAAATCTTGATTGGCTTTTATGGAGGCCTTTTACTGGAAAGGATTGGAGATACTATTTTGGTTCTTTATAGACTTTTTTTAGTCTATTTTGGAGCACATAGTTGCAACTTCTGAGAATTGTAGATGGAAAGGTAGAAAGGGTTTTATCAGCGCATCCTAGCAAAGATTGGCCGTGCGTCCTGTGTGTAACATAGCAGGATTCTAATTCGTTGTTCTTCTGCCTTTTTTTCTTCATAAAGTTCCTTGTTTTATTCTTGATAATAAGGATTACAGGAAGATGCTGAAGTGTTTAATATTAGCTTCAGTTAAATAACTTCCTTTTGTCGATCTATTGCTAGGAGAAGATCTTATAGTTACAAGAACAAGTACAACAGGGCATATGTTGACATAAGTTCAACCAGAATAAACTAAAATCATCTTATATAGTGGATTTTTGTTTGTTTTTCAGCTAGCTTGGAAGGTGCAGAGGATTATGAGATTGAAGAAATCTGTCAACCGAATATTTCTAGTTTACGGACAGGAGAAGAAATATCTCAAGTGAAAAATTCTGATGGAAAAGTTGGAGCTAAAGGGGCTACAATTGCAAAGGCTAAGAATGAAGTAGAATCATTGATAACAAAGCCAGTGGCTAAAAGCATCAGAAGATTCTGAGGCTCTTCCAAGAAAACGCGACGGTTTCCTTCATTTATTTTCTCTTAGAGATATCAATTCTTGCATTCTGATATCCGAAAATAAACGAGTCATTTGTTCTGTCATGATTTCATTTTTAGTGGTCCTATCTTATGCCCATATCCCACATAGTATAGCAAGGTCAAATAGCTTCATTGCCGCAAGGCCCCTTTACATACTGTTGCTAACTGATTTGACAATAGTGATTGCGCGAATAGTTCGCAAGGAAGTAGTTCCTGATGAAGAAAGGGCTGAAGATAGAGAACGTGCGAAGGATTTCAGACATAATTGGGATGGAGCTTTATCGATATTGGAATATGGTTTGGTTCTCTATCAGACAATTCGCGCAATCTTCATAGACTGCAGTTTCTATTTGGTCATTGTCATATGTGGTTTGTCTCTCATATAGTTTCCATAGAGCTAGTCTTGCTAATTCTTTTGAATGTGGTGAAGATAAGTTCAAGAGATTTTTTAAACTATTTATTGACTAACTTTTTGCTTGTATAATATGACATGAGACCTCATGTTATATGTAGTCGGTTCTGTTTTCCAATTTTACTTTGTAAATTAATATTCGAATTGTTTATAGAGGTGATCAAGGTGACAAGGTCTATGTTATTTTTATTACTCAGTTAATATTCAATCAAATGAGTATCTTGCATTAGTGATTGTGTTTGTATACGACATACGTGAGGTAGTGTACAATGGTGAATTCAACTATGGGTTATTGGATTCGGTAGCATTCGCTATTTTGGTTCGAATCTTATATGCAAAAAGACAAGTCTATTCATAGTTGGATATGCATTTTCGCAATTTAGAACTCACAACGTCTAAGTTCTGCATTGAAGCCACCTGTAGTGTGTCAACCTTTATATCTTGAGCTTGAAGAGTTGTTGCTAGGTAGTACTAAATGATAAATTGATAGATCAGATTGGTGGGTGTCAAGGTTAGTTGCAAGTGTCAGATTTGTATAAGAGGACAAGATTGTTGGTAAGATTTCCAGGTTTGATTAAATGAATAGGGGGACCATTAGAAATTTATAGGACAATTCAAGTTGAAGAATGGAGCTTCCATCTATGTTGCTTTTCATGTTGGACAGTGCAGAAGTCACTTAGGTCCGTTCAAACGTGGTCAGTTGAACACCTTTTTAAAAAAAACTATATTGTATATAAAGATCAAATATTACTTTTTGTACATATATATTATAAACCTTAAATTTTAAATATTATTACTGAAATTTTTAGCTTCGTCACTAATGATGACGAGTGACGAGAGTATTGATAAAAGGGGAAATAGTGACATTAACGCTATAAAGTTGCTGGTGAAAAGTACAATGAGAAATTCATACATTTGAACACCTCGACAACAAGATACATCTATGCAGTGAAATTGAAACTGGGTGGCAGGAGATTGACTTTATTGAGCTATGCGGATATTATTTAGTACTTCCTCTGTCACAATCTAAGTGTCTTATTTTTTTTGATTTGTCCTAAAAAGAATATCTCTTTCTATATTTAATAAGTTTACCAATTCCAAGCCAAGTTTAAGATCACAAAATTTTAAAAAAATCTCACATCTTTAATTTAAGATCACAAGATTCAAAAGTCTCATTTTATTTTTTAAATTCTGTACAAGTCAAACTAAGACACTTCAATTGAGATGGAGACTTAAATTGGAACGGAGGAAGTAGCAAATTCATTATAATTGCATGAAGAAAGAACAAATGTGGTAGTTACTGGAGTCTGGATGCAAGATTATTGCTTGATATACTTAATTGTGATCAATTACACTCTTTTCGTCTTATTTTATTTATACACTATTATTGTTTTAAAAGTCAGGCAACTCTTTCTGCAATTTGTTAAAAATACTTTTTACCCATTGATAATTGTTAAAACTTTTTTTAAAAAATAATCTATAATACTACCTTTTATTTAGTTTTAAGTAAAAGAAATTACTTAATTGAAATTTTGACCTATTGTACTCTAAAATTCCTCTTTTTTCGAGTTGGAGTGGTAGCCTATGTGCATGTTGGTCAGGAATTGCTAATGTTCGCCCATTTTCTGAAACAAACAGGTCCCAGGTTGTTAAGCAAAATGCAAAATACTTTTCCAGTGACATGTGATGTTTTATTTTCTTAGGATATCAAAGAGAATAAATTTCAAGGAAAAACAAATCCAATGAAAGCCTTATCTTCAAAGTTCACAGGAAAGAGTGAGGACCGTGGACAAATAGACACTAATTACTTAAACTGTGGTACATGATCCCTGCGACCTGCATCTCTGGTCACATTAGGCTAAAAAATATAAATGCAACATGAATCTTTTATATACCCTTTTATATTAGGACGTATTAATATGTATTCTTATCTAATTTATTACTTCTCATTTGATTTGATGTAAATATGTGTGTGAATAAGTTTTTGTTGCACCCAATTGTGCAAAACACAGTTAAAGGATAGTTGTAAATGACCTTACCAATGTATTGGCGGATTAAGGGATGTCAATTAACACATCTTCATGAAAAATTATACTGTGTATATAGATAGATAATTTTTGTTCCATGTTTATATACTATATATTGAATTCCCTTAATTTTTTCTCATAGTTATTTATATTCTTATCCTCTATAGTGAAAATTCTGATTCTGTCACTACATCAACAAAGCCATATTCTTCAATACAAAGGATTAGAACTTAGTAGCCATTAGTGGCTTTTCTAGTTAATCAAAGTTTAGTCTTTTCCCAAGTTCAAATGCATGCATAATGAGATTTAGGATGTCAAATCTTATGAAGTTGTTACCTAGTAGGTTGACAAATGATTAAATATAAGAATTCTTCTCACAAGAAGAAACACTGGGTCATGCCTAAATAGTAAATAACCCTACTCTTTAAGGAAAACGTCAAGTTCACTGAACTTGGTTATTGTTTGTTGCCTGTTGGTCCGATAGTGATGAATAGCCCTTCTCATACTTTTGTTTTTGTTCCTTCCATTATACCAAATTTCTCAAAATAGTGCAACTTGAATGTCCATTAACTTCCTATGTGCTACTAATACCTATATTCAACACCTAGTATTAAATTCTAAATTAACCATTTGACCAAAAGAATTCATTCGCCTCTTAATTAGCCGATTAATTAAATTGGGCTCTACCCTATATGACTATGAGATAATACTAAACAAGTACACCTTAGATTAAATACAAATTCAATGGTCACGACTCGTGATCCAAAGATTCCATCATCACCTAATCTTGTTGAATACTTTAATATAGGCAAGAATTCTACTTACCGGCGAATTAGTATTTGTTGTGTTTTAGACTTCAAAATAAGAAAATGAAAGTGAAAAAAGCGACTTTGAAGATTCTCGTTGACGTTATAGGTTGATATAAGGGGTGAATTCAAAATTTGAACTTTATGAGTTTCTACGATGATTTTAAGATAATATGATTATAATGATTGAGTTCACAATCAAATATTCATAGATATTTAATAATATTATCTCTTAATTACCTATTCTATGCTCGAGAAGGTCCCCTCAATTCCTTTACATTCTTGATATATACAAAATTTACTCAAAAATTAATGAGTTGACCCCGTAATTGACTTTGTATCTGCCCATGGTCGGTTCCTTAAACATCAATTAAGAAAAAGTAACCACTAAGGAATAGGGTAGAACAAACATGATTGTTTCAGAAAATTCGAGTTAAAATTATGAAAATAAAAAACTATGAGAATATTTTTTCCTTTTAGTTAACTTTAAAAGGTGCGAATTTGAATTAATTGGATAAAAAATTTCAAACAATCGAATGGGTAAGAAGAAATTGAGAGTAACAGTTAAAGATAAAGAAGGTCAAGGCAAATATCCGTGTGAAAGCATCTGGTAACACATGAAGACAAAAAAGAGAAATCAAAAGAAGATTTTATCTGTAAAGCATCTTTCGTTGCTTGTCAATGAAGTTCCCCAACGTTAACAACATAGTCACACACATTTTCTAACATATTTTCATTAACGCCGAAATTAAGGAAGAATTACAGTACTGTTACAGCAGAAATGACAATAATGCCACAAATAAAGGTACTTCCATTGCTATCACATTTTGCTACTATCTCCTTTCAATCATAAAGCACCAGTTGATTGTAAAACTTCCAATTTCTCCATTCTATTTTCCTCCATTAAGCCACCACGTCATTTTTGCTGGGATTGAAAGCATTATGCGGAAGCTAACAATTGCAAATCTCAAAAAAATAAATTAAATGACTCAAAAATTATATTAAAAAAAGTATAATATTAATATGGTCGATCAAATGACCTATATATTGAAAAAATTAATATAAAAAGCATAAAATTTATTAAAAGAAAAATTATTTTCTAAATAAAACTATCTAAATGATTACATTGTAGATGCTATTGTATTTTTATTTATAGAAGTTCAAAACTTCTTTAAATAAAAAATAAAAAAATGTTGGAGTTTTCTTTTAAAAAAGAAAAATTAAATATAATAGAATAAAATTCAAATAAGATAGAAAATTAGTACAAACCTAAGGACTTTTGGAGAAAAATTCTAGAAGGAACAGCAAAACGAGCAGAGAATGATCTAGAAAGTTCATCGTCATCATCAAAAATAGAACTCTGATCGTCAAAATTCTGTGAATAAGAATGCGGATCATAAGTAAACCGCATTGAATTCGAACAATCGTAAACTCGTTTCTTCTCTTTTCTGATCTTCCTCCATACCAATCTCCATATCGGTCCTTTGTTCGATCTGTTCACCGGAAACTTATATGAGACGAATGGATCGTAGTCTTTGCCGGAGTAGCTCCGCCGCCAGGAGATGTTTCCGGCATCAGAATCGCACCATGAACCGATCTCCATGAGAGTAGATAAAATAGAGTGTGATTTTTGTGACTGTTGATTTGAAGTTTTTATGAGTGACTTGGAGAGTTTTTATGGCTTATAAAAGAGGGTAAATGCTAGGTGGGGAAAACTATTTATAAAGAGGAAAACGATGTATCTCTACAGTCCAACTGTATGGTTCTTGTATAAAATGGTCCAACTCACAAATAGCATGTGAAATGTTCAGTGGTAAAATAGTCAATTTTGGTAGGTTGTTCTATGGTTCTTAAGGATCGTTTGGTTCAAAATCATATAATCCTGAAATTATAACTAGAATTATAATCCCGTCTTCTATATAAAATATATAATTTCATGATTGTGGTATAAATTTGTCATGGTTATAATGAAGTATGTAACTATCTAATTTAAAAGTTTAAATTATTAAAAAAAATTATTTACTTAATTATATTATCAAAAAATTTTAACTAATATCTTCAATCAAATACATGATAGATTTAAACTTCAATTTTATATCGGGGTAACACACTTTATTCCTTCAATCAAACGGCCCCTTAAGAGTAATTATTTTTAAAACAGTTGTGAATTGTGATGAACGAAGATTAGTTGCGATTATTTTTAAGTTGTTGAGCTCTAATATATTTAGTGTCAGTAATCATGCAGATATCATGCAATTAAATTGATATGTTTGACTAGAACACTTGATGAGATCACATGGCCTTTAATTTAGACAACTCAGATTATGAACCTTAGTATTAACGTATGTTCACTAAATATACTTCATATATTTTATAATATTTAGTGTTGTATAATTATGATAGATATAGAATCCTTATTATATTAGGGTTCCACATTGTACACACTATATATATTTGTATTAATGAGAAAGACTCCCAAAGGAAGATTAATACAATTCTACATGGTATCAGAAGCCAACAATCCTTCCCAACCAAAAACCTAATTTTGGCCGCCCATTCCCCTCTTTTTCCGGTACCAAACCGACCGCCTACCGCCAATATACCTTCGATATACGCTGATATACAACTGCCCAACCCCCAATTCTGCTAACAACTATGTATACCCCTGGTATACTGCTGATATACAACCTTCCCTCATTCCCTATCTCTCCAACATGTCGTATACCCTATGTATACAACATATACATTCCGATATACACTTGTATACGACTGATATACCATCCCTGCCACTGTATACTACCGTATACAACATCCCTAAGCCATTATACACCTCGCATACGGATGTTTCTGCCTCATATACGCTTCGTATACATCCCATCCTTATTATTTTCTCTCTCCTATCCAATCTCCGGAAGCCACCATAGTCAGAAACCACCACAGATATGGTTGTGGACAGAGGCGCAGGGGTGGCCGCAGGGATCGAGCCGAACTGGCTTCGGCTTAGGCCCAACGACCCAGATAGAGCCCGGCGGTTGTAGCCACGGATCTGACCAAAGGCTGCGGCCCAGTTAAAGAGCAGTCACGGCTCGCCCCAGACCAGCTGTTGGGACATGGCCATCCGGCCCACCATCCTTTAGCCTAGAAATGGCCTAGTAGTCTGGATCACGTCTGACGGCCCACAGAAGACATGCCCAAATTCCTGGGGCTCACCTCTCTACTCCGGACCTTCCCCAATCCAGTTTGGGCAAGGCTATTAGCACATTGACTCATCGGAAGCCCGATAATGCGTGGGATATGGATATGGGCCCCACGTTTCACCTCACTAACAATTCTAGTAATTTTTCTCAAATGCATAATTTAAATACTCCGCAATCTATTCTGGTTGGAAACGGTCATCTCATTTCAATTCAGGGTTTTGGCCACACTCTAGCCCCACCACCGCATCCTCACTTTTCACAAATTAACGTCCTTTATGCCTCACACATTATCAAGAACCTAATCTCTGTTAGAAAATTTGCCACAGATAATTCAGTATCAATTAACTTTGACCCGTTTGGGTTTTCTATAACAGACCTACGTATCGGGAAACTCCTTACTCGATGCAATAGTGAGAAGGACCTTTATCCTTTCCTATCCACATCTGCTACCAGTGTCACCCCTCTCACATCTCTAAATCCTAAAGTCTCTCCTCCCACAGCTTTAACAACAATCTCTTCGTCAACCTGACACAATAGAGTTGGACATCTAGGAGCTCCTGTTTTTAATTATTCTTCGGAATAATAATTTAATTCGTTGTCCTAGTGGAAAATCTGCCCAACCGTATTTTTCTTGCCCTTTAGGCAAACACGTTCGCCTCTCTTTTCAGTCTTCCTTAAGTATTACGTTTTCTCCAATTGATATTGTTCATGCAGATTTGTGTACATCTCATGTTATTAGTTCACTGGGTCATAAATTCTATCTTGTGTTATTAGATGACTTTTCTAACTTTATCTTGATTTACACTCTAAAATTCAAGTCTGAAGTTTTTACCAAGTTTATTGAGTTTCGTAACTTTATCAAAACACAATTTGAAAAATCCGTCAAATCATTCTAATGTGATAATGATCGTGAGTTTAATAATTCCGCGTTTCATAATTTTTGCACCAATAATGGCATGGTCTTCCGTTTCTACTGTCCCCACACCTCACCCCAAAACGAAAAAGCCGAATGAATCATTCGTACTATCAACAACATGGTTCGTACCTTTCTTTTCCATGCCTCTCTCCTTCCCCCCTCCCCCAATCGTTTTGGGTCTATGCAGTTAAAATGGTAGAATACATCCTTAATATTTTACCCACCAGTACTCTTCACAACAAACCCCCCACCGAAATTCTCTACCATCGGATCCCTTCCTATGATCACCTTCGAATTTTCGATTGTCTTTGCTATCCAAACTTTTCCTCCACCGCCCCTCATAAATTAGCACCCCGAACCACTTCGTGTGTCTTCGTAGGTTTTCTGTCTAATCATAAGGACTATTTGTGCTATGACTTGTCCACTCGTCAAATTCACGTCTCTCGTCACGTTACGTTTGACGAGATAATTTTTCCTTTCGCCAATATTCAAAAATTCCACAACACGGACTATACCTTTCTAGACGAGTTTGACACCTCCCCCGTCATACTCACCGAGCTCGCTCATGCCACCACCACTGCTATAGTAAACCCATCTCCGCCACCTACCACTACCACTGTGTCCGATCAGTCTCAGTCACCTGGCCATCCTATCGTCCCTCCGACCGATTCGCCATCCTTTGTGTCCCGTCTGTCAATCGTCGTTGTTCCCATCACCAGGACCAGCCCAGACCCAGTACTGTTACCCACCTTCCACTGCCCCGAGTCAGAACCCAGAACTAACACCGACACCAACCCATCCCATCGTCACACCCGTGACCTGTCATCTTCGGCAACACATACATCCTGGAAACCCTCCCCGACATTAAATGATACTCACCACATATTGTCGCCATCAATCGATATTCACTACTTATCGTTGCCATCAAACCACCGTCGACCCATCACCCCGACACCATTCCAAATCGACACTCAAAACCTATCACCGACTTCGGTAACCCAGATCGTGCCCTCACCAAATATTACTTCACATGTACTTGCCCTGTCACCCAAATCGAAAACCACCCGACTCCATCACCACATCCCGTAACCCATAACTGACAACCCACCCTACCCCTACCCCACTCACCACATAGAAACTCGTGCCCAACACGAGATTTTCAAACTCAACGTCCACTTTAACCTGTCTATACAAACCATATCCTCAATTCCCCAAAATCCAAAATTAGCCAAACAAGACCCTAATTGGAATGTGGCATGCGCAAGAAATTTAATGCTTTAACAAAACAGAACACTTGGGATTTGGTTCCTACACCGGAGGGGGTGAATGTGATCCGATGCATGTGGTTTTTTTTGTCACAAATACAAAGACAGTGGTAAGCTAGAGAGGTATAAGGCGAGACTTGTGGCTAATGACACTAATCAGCAGGAAGTTATTGATTGTGGTGAGATATTAAGTCTGGTTGTTAAATCGGATACTATTCGCATAATTATGAGTATTTCTATGGGTAAGCATTGACTGATTCATCAGCTTGATGAGAAAAATGCATTTTTACACGGGGATTTGAAAGAAACTGTTTATATACACCAGCCACCTAGTTTTGTCCATCCAGCAGCCTCTCCATATGTATGTCATCTTCGTAACGTAAGTCACTTTATGGTTTGAAATAGGCCACTCGAGCATGGTATGATCGCTTTGCTTAGTACATTATGCAGATTGAGTTCGTATGCAGTAAATGTGATAATTCTCTAATTTTTTTCATAGAGGTAGTAACATTGCTTATTTGTTGTTATATATGGATGACATTGTGCCTACTACCTCCTCCGATTTGTTGAAAAATGAGATAATTGCATTGCTTAAAACTGAATTTGCTATGACTGACTTGGGGAAATTGAGTTATTTCTTGGGAATATCAGTGACTAGATCTGCAGAGACTATGTTGTTGTATCAGCGTAAGTATGCAGAGGAGATAGTGTACATGGCTAAAATGGCGAACTGCAAGATCGTGTTCACTCCGGTTGACTCTAAATCAAAGCTTAGTGATGTTGACGGTGATCCGGTATCCGATCCTACCATCTACCGGAGTCTTGCAGGTGCACTTTAGTATCTTACTTTTACCAGGTATGATATTGCTTATGTTGTTCATCATGTGTGCTTATTCATGCATGCCACTAGAGAGCCTTATTTTACTGCTCTTAAACGTATCATTTGATACGTTAAGAGCACATTTGATTATGATTTACATTTATACCCCTCAGCACCGACCAGATTGTTATCATATACGGATGTTGATTGGGCTGGTTGTCCGGACACGCGACGCTCCGCCTCTGGCTACTGTGTGTTCTTAGGGGATGATCTCATTTCTTGGTCTGCGAAGAGGCAAGCCACTTTATCCCGTTCAAGTGCAGAAGCAGAGTATAGAGGCGTTGCAAATGTTGTTGCTGAGATCTGTTGGCTCCGAAACCTTCTTTTATAGCTTCGGTGTCCCTTGCGTAAGATGTCTTTGGTTTACTGTGATAATATATCCACCATATATCTATCTCATAATCCGGTTCAGCATCAACGAACCAAACACATTGAGATGGATATACACTTTGTTCGTGAGAAGGTTGCTCTCGGTCATGTTAAGGTGTTGCATGTGCCTTCTTCGTATCAGTATGCGGATATCTTCACAAAAAGGTCTTCCTAGACAGCTATTCCTCGACTTCAGATCCAGTCTTAGCGTACGACCTCCTCCCGCTCTGACTGAGGTGGTGTATTAACGTATATTCACCAAATATACTTCATATATTTTGTAATATTTAGTGTTGTATAATTATGATAGATATAAGATATTTATTGTATTAGAGTTCTACATTGTATACAATATATATATTTGTATTAATGAGAAAGACTCATCAGAAAAGATTAATACAATTCTACGCTTAGTCTTCACCTGAGCGCTAGATTTTACTACAACTGATATGTATGCTACAACAACTATGTTTCAATCTCAAAAAATATAAAATTTGCTATATGATTTCTTATATTTCCTCCATTTACCTTGAGCTAATATTATGTTAACAACGACTTTGTAGTTCACTATAAATTTTTACTGTCTATATCGCTCCATTTAACTCGAGCTGGTATATTTGTGAGAAAGGAGAAACTGGAATCCAAAGTGTTTGGCCCAGTGGCCAATACATTAGGGTATTGCTGTCTGAGGTTCCGTGTTCGAATCCTCTGATCAGCGAGAGTGGAACTGTGTTCCCCCAAAAAAATCCCTCCATATGCGTAGGGCCAAGCGGTGTATACTAATCCGTAGGGCCAGGCCGGAGGTGGGATTTTCTGGGGTATGGGGCCGTAATGCGGTGGGACCAGTCACTTTAAAAAGTTTACCCTACCACAGTTTTATCCAAAGTGTTTGGCCCAGTGGCCAATACATTAGGTATTCTTTGCCTGAGGTTCCGTGTTCGAGTCCTCGATCGTGAGAGTGGGCTGTGTTCCCCCAAAAAATCCCTCCATACGCGTAGGCCAAGCGGTGTATACTAATCCGTAGGCCAGGCCGGAGGTGGGATTTTCTGGGTATGGGGCCGTAATGCGGTGGGACCGATCACTTTAAAAAGTTTACCCTACCACGCTTTGTCCGCTTAGGCGACTCAATTGATTTCAAGGGGATATTTGGAATAAGAGACCAGGATCGAATCCGTCGTGGCGGTGTGGGGTTTCTTCTTGAAATAAAGGAGGGCCCTTGTGCGACGTGATGCTTGGTCTAACCTTTGAAATCAATTGAGTCGCGTGATTCACTCCTCCATGAGGCACTGTTGGGCCAAGGTGTGGAAAGGCTCAGGGTGGGAGATTCCACCTTTTGGAATAAGAGAAAGGAGAAACTGGATCTCGCATTCATCTTTGTTTTATTCACTTTCTTTTGTACAGTACTTGATCTTATCGTATATTTTCTCTATTTCTGTTTCGCCTAAAAAAGAAAAAGAAAACGAAAGGGCAAAAAGCGGGAAATCATTTACAAAGAGTCTTTTGCCAGGGGCCCGGAGGAAGAGAGAGAGAGACAAAAAGAGAAGGAAGAGAGAGCTTAATCAATTATTCCATCCGTTCATTTTTTACTTTTTCACATTTTAACTTTAACAGCCTATTAAGAACAAAAAAATAGAATGATAATTTTAATATATTATCTATAATTATTGTTAAGTAATTTAATGATTGAAATAAATAAAATATATTTTAAAAGTTATACAATCATTAAAATTTCTTTGAACTTGGCAACCCAATAATAAATGATAAGGTAAAATAGGCATGAAGTAGTAAATTATCTCTTGATTTTCTAAAGTGGACAAGTAAAATTTGACAACTATTTTTAATATAGTAGACAAGTAAAATTGGACGGAGGGAGTACTATCAATTAGGGCTACTTATCGGACGGACCGGGCGGATAATTACGCTTAATGATTCGACTTATCGGTTATGGACTATCGGCTATCGGCTTTTAAATATACTAATCCACTAGCCAACCGATAAGATATCGGTTGGTTCGGTATCGGGTTAGCAACTATCGGACGGTTATTGGGCGATGTATCGGATAAATCTAAGATAAAACAACTAAACCTTGTACGTAACAACTATCGATTTAAAATACCTCTAGGCTCCATGGAACCTTTTTTTTCAATGAAATTTTCCCAGCTTAGTAAAAAAGGACTTCTTTTTATTGTGCTAATTCCTAAATAACAGTTAGAAATATCAAATTCTGCTAACATTACATAGATAGATGGGTAGAATCCCCGAAACTACACAAAAATTTGTTGTGCTCGTTATTTCCTAAGAACTAAAAAGTGATTAGATTATAGAATATTCAATAGTGAACATGAATGTGGCTTTAGTTTTAGGGTTTTCAATAGAAACTTTATATATCTAGAGATAAAATGTAAATATGATCATTTTTAACGGGTTAACGGTTTACCCGTTAAGAAAATTGAGTCATCCGCTCCCGCATTGATAAACCGTTAACTATAATTTTTTAATTCTTTCACCAACCGTTAGTCTGATAACCCAATACCAATGAGTCAATTTTATAGTTGGGTTATCGGTTACCGTTTGGATTTGAACAGCGCTACTATCAATTGAAATTTGAATAGGCCCGCGTACGTGGTCCTTGCAGAGAGCAGAAGCCAGCCAGAAGGTATCAACAGTAGAAGGGTAGAGTGTAGTTTTTACTTGGGCTGGTGAGAGCTGGTCCCAAATGAATTTAATAGGCTTTCTCCAACCTTCTTTCTCTTTCGTGTATCCAAGGCCCATTGTCAGCATGTGGGCCATGGTAAGATTTGCACAAGGAGGATGTTTTGGTAGTACAGTATTGAATTCATTAAAAAAAGCTTGTAAAAATATACTTGTGGTATGTATTAGGTAGTAAAATTCTAATAATTAAATTAATAGATAAAACTTGTCTTAAAACAAAAGGCGGTGGGATTTTTGATTATATTTATACCGATTCCCAAAATTTAGCTACAAATCTTGATGAATTTCAAATTAATGGGTGAAGCGTGTCTAGTGACAAATTCTAACAAATTACTAGAAATTTTGATCAAAATCGTCAGAAGTTTGACCATAAATCCTCACAAATTACCAAAATTTGGCTACATAATCTTGACGAATTGCCAAAATTTTGACCACATTGATGGACTGACTCAAATTTGCACCTCAACCATAAAAAATAGAACAATTTGTTCCCCGTTTGAATTTAGTTCCAACTATACCCTCATTGTCGAGGAACTTGCTCATATTTATCCATCAAAATTTGAACAACGTGACCTGATTTATGTCTTCTTTTTTTCACATTGAAAAAGATTAAATAAATTACTTACAATCTTTCATAAGTAAATGAACGCCACAAGTATGCATAAGATTTGATAATTTGAGAAGTTGCTCCGCTCCCAGATTTATGTCATCATTTTCATTAGCAAATATTCTCCGTATATTTTGTAATTATGATAGATGTATATTTAAAATAATTAGGATTCTAATTGTATTAGGAATCAACCTTTATAAGGTAAGTTATGATTCATACCATATTAGGAATCAACCTTTGTACAACTATATATATTGTGAATAATGAAAGAAATCTCTAAGAAAAATTATTCTATCTTTCATGGTATCAAGAGCCTAAAAAACTAATCCCTTCTCTTTCTCCTCTCGGCCAAAAACAAAAAAAAATTATGGTTTTTTTTCCTCGGCCAGAAACTATATTTTTGTCTTCCGAAACAGCATCAAGGCAGCCACCATGTCTTCCCCCACAAATTTCGATTCCTCCACTGGCACTTTTGACAACTCATCTCAACGTTCATCGTCTTCTTTTCACCCGGCATTCGGCGTTACAAATATCAAGAATTCTATCCCTATAATTCTTGACCACGAAGACTGTCAATATTCCATGTGGACAGAACTATTCTATATTCATGCATGTGCATACAACGTGCTCGACCATATTGATGACTCCGTTCCTCGTCCCACCGATATTGCCGAACCAACATGGCGTCGCCTTGACGCCATCGTCAAACAGTGGATATACGACACCATCTCAAAAGACTTATTGTGCACCATCATGAAATCAGGTGCCACGGCACGTGACCTTTGGGTACGGTTGGAATAAATATTTCAGGACAACAAAAATACTTGAGCCGTGTATTTGGAGGAGCAATTCAACAATACGCGTCTCGAGAATTTCAACAACATGTTCGAATATTGCAAAAAACTGAAACTCATAGCCGACCAACTATCCAACGTCAGGAATTCTATTTCTGAAACCAAGATGGTACTCCAATTAGTTGTGGGTTTACTGAAAGGTGAATACGATACACTTGCAACAATGATTCAACAAGCCGACCCACTACCAAGTTTCACCAAGGCACGATCACAATTATTGTTGAAAGAAACCAGACGTGCCAAACAAGAGGAACATAATCAAAAGGCGTTAGTCGTTGACGGGATGGCACCACCGGCAACCAACACCACCCCGCCACCACCGCATGTCCAGCAGCAGCAGCATAGTAGCGGAGGTCGTGTCACAACATCAAAGGCAAGGGCTAACGCAACCAGTGGACTGGACATCAGCCAATCCTGCAGCCTGCGACTTTCCAGTGGGCTGGACATCAGCCAGGGTGGCCCAACCAGCAGAACTAGGCCTCGCCTGCAAGCCCATACCCTACTGCAGGTGCCCAGTTCCAGCAGCCTTGGTCACCTAGCCTCTTGGGCCCTGCCCTAGCCACCAGGCAGGCCCACCAGCAGCAGCAGGAGGCCCACCTGGTTGCATTCCAGTAGCAACAACAGCATCACCCCAGTAGCCTGGCCCCGACTGATTTGGGCCAGGCCTACACCACCGTGAACCTTCAATAGCCCGACGACAATTGGTACATGGACACCAGAGCCACATCTCACCTCACCCAGTCGTCAGGTAACCTATCTCAACTATGTCGGTTAAAGTGTCCTCAATTTATTACTGTCGGCAATGGTCATCGCATTCCAATTGAAGGTTACGGTAACACACACACCAAACATCCATACCCGTCTTTCTCCCTAAATCACGTCCTATACACACCTAACATCATTAAAAACTTAATCTCTGTTAGAAATTTCACTAGCAATAATTCTGTGTCTGTCGAATTTGACCCTTTTGTTTTTTCTATGAAGGAACTCAATACGGGGAAAATTCTTACACGCTGCAATAGTGTGGGAGATCTCTACCCATTCACTCAATCTTCCGCTGTCATACCGTAAGCACATCTATCCCTTGCGGCGATCTCTCCTCAACTTGGCTCAACAGACTCGGACACCCCGGAGATCCAGTTTTTAATTTTCTTAGGACCTCTAAGCGTATTCAATGTAATAATGGGAAAATTGCCCAACACTATTTTTCTTGCCCACTAGGCAAACATACTCGTCTTCCATTTATGTCATCAAACAGTGTTACTTTTTCTCCATTTGATAGTATTCATGCTGATTTGTGGACATCTCCAATTGTTAGCTCTTTGGGTAATAAATTCTATATAGTATTCTTGGATGATTTTTCACATTTTGTCTGGATTTACCCACTGAAATTCAAATATGCAGTTTATGCAAAATTCCTCGAGTTTTAAAAATTCATTCAAACTCAATTTGAAAAATCTATCAAATCATTCCAATGTGACAATGGACGTGAATTTAATAACTCGGCATTTCACAATTTCTATTCTAAACAAGGCATGGTTTTCCATTTTTCTTGTCCCTATACTTCTTCCCAAAACGGAAAGGCTGAAAGAATTATACGTACCATCAATAACATGGTTCGCACACTTCTGTTTCATGCCTGCCTACCACCACCTTTTTGGGTCTATGCTGTCAAAATGGTAGAATCCCTTCTTAATATTTTACTAACTAGCACACTCCAAAACAAGACCCCTACCGAAATCTTATATCGTAGGCTACCATCATATGATCACCTACGTATTTTTGGATGCTTATGCTATCCCAACATAACCTCCACTGCACCTTACAAACTTCCCCTCACGCTCTGTCATGTGTCTTCCTTGGTCTGTCTCCTAATCATCGGGGCTACTTGTGCTATGACATTGCCACTCGCAAAATCATCGTCTCCCATCACGTCATCTTTAACGAGACAACCTTTCCTTTTTCAAACCTTCAAAAATTCCAAACAACGGATTATACATTTCTCGATGAGTCTCCTGTGTCTCCTCTACTCCAGTCGATGTGTCTCCGGCAAAAGACAAGATCTTCTTATCTGTTCGACAAGAGACACCGCCTGTCCCCCACCATCGCCGCCTCCGGTTCCTCGCTATCGCCCATCGCACCCCTGGAAGTATCTCCTGCACCCACAACAACCAGTCCCGCAGCCTCCAGTCCCACAGTCTAGAAACCAGTGAATTGTTGCCCATCGTCCGTAACGATGGACCAAAGAACCTCACACTCGACCCACCACCACTGCCTTCTCATCGCATGGATACTCGTGCACAACACGGGATCTTCAAACCCAAGGTTCACTTCAATCTCTCCACACAAACCTTATCACCCATTCCAAAAAATCCAAAACTAGCAAAACTGGACCCAAATTAGAATGCGGCCATGTGCGAGGAATTTAACGCTTTAACCAAGCAGAACACTTGAAATTTGGTACCTAGACCAGAAGGTGTGAATGTTATCCGGTGTATGTGGCTATTTTGGCACAAGTTCAGAGACAATTGTGACTTAGAGAGGTATAAGGCAAGACTAGTTGCCAATGGCACTAATCAGCAGAAGGGTATTGATTGTGGTGAGACATTCAGTTCGGTTGTTAAATCGACCACTATTCGGACTGTTCTCAGTATTGGTATGGGCATGCATTGGCCGATTCATCAACTTGATGTCAAGAATGCATTTCTTCGTGAGGATTTGAAAGAGACTGTGTGCATGTATCAGCCTCCTGTCTTTGTTCATCCGGCAGTTCTGCAATTTGTATGTCGTCTCAGGAAGTCATTGTATGGATTGAAACAGGCACCCCGCGCTTGATATGATCGTTTTGCCAGGTATCTTCTGCAGATTGGTTTTGTATGTAGCAGGTGTGATAACTCTCTCTTCACTTTTCACTGAGGTAGCATCACTGCATATTTGCTATTATATGTCGATGACATTGTTCTTACTGCCTCATCTGACGGTTTGAAGAATGAAATCATTTCTCTATTCAAAACTGAATTTGCTATGACTGACTTGGGCAAGCTGAGTTACTTTTTGGGTATATCGGTGACCAGATCTGCAGCCAATATGTTCATGTGTCAGCGTAAGTATGCAGAAGAGATAGTGTACAGGGCCAAGATAGCAAATTGTAAAATTATGCCAACTCCGGTGGACTCAAAATCCAAGCTTAGTGCCAATGACGGTGCGCCCGTTTCTGATCCTACTCTATATCGGAGACTAGCAGGTGCTCTTCAGTATCTTACATTCACTAGGCCTGATATTGCATATGTTGTTCAGTAGGTGTGTTTGTTCATGCACAACCCCCGAGAGTCCCATTTTGCCGCCCTCAAACGTATTATCAGATACGTTAAGGGCACACTAGACTTTGGATTACACCTATACCCCTCTGCCCCAACCAAGCTACTTGCATACACGGATGCAGATTGGGCAGGATACCCCGACACACGTCGCTCCACCTCAGGGTACTGTGTATTTCTTGGGGATAATCTTATCTCATGGTCCGCCAAGAGGCAGGCCACATTATCCCGTTCGAGTGCTGAAGCAGAATATCGCGGTATTGCAAATGTAGTTGTTGAGATCTGTTGGCTCCGAAATCTTCTTTTGGAGCTCCAGTGTCCACTCCGCAAGGCGTCTATAGTCTATTGTGACAACATATTTGCCATATATATGTCTCATAATCCGGTCCAACATCAACGGACTAAACATATTGAGATGGATATCCACTTTGTGCGAGAGAAGGTTGCCCGTGGTCAGGTCAAAATATTATACGTGCCTTCCTCTTATCAGTATGCAGACATCTTCACAAAAGGGACTACCGCGACAGTTCTTCACCGACTTCCGATCCAACCTTAGCGTTCGGCCTCCTCTCGCTCCGTCTGAGGGGAAGTATTAGCGAATATTCTCCGTATATTTTGTAATTATGATAGATGTATATTTAAGATAACTTAGGATTCTAATTATATTAGGAATCAACCTTTGTAAGATAAGTTATAATTCGTACCATATTAGAAATCAACCTTTGTACAGCTATATATTGTGAATAATTATTCTCTCTTTCAATTTCAACTTATTATTATGTGCTTACCCGATTAACGGTAAGCTCACCTTATACAAAGTAGTCGATAAGGCTTCTGGAACCTTATTCCCACTTTGGCAATTTCTTGAAATTATTTTCAACACTAGAAACTTCTAAACTCAGATATCAGGCTGGGCCAACGAATAGCAAAATTTTGGATCAGCATGAAGTTACTATAAACAGACAACAAGTGGTTAGAATCTCCGGCAGCCGCGTCACCAAACAAACAACCCAAGCCTAGCCAAGTGTACTCAAACAGATAAGTCTTCTTAACAGAAAAAAAGAAAAGAAAAGAAAAGCCACTTGATTCCCATTTCATTTTCCTCTAGCGAGTATATTATGCACAAAAGCAAAACCATATTTCCCACTTGCAAAAGCTAAAGAGATCAAAAAAAGCAACCGCCAGTCCTTATCCGTGATAAATATGAATCAATCTAAAGCTCCTTTTTACTAATAAAAATATACGTTCCACTTTTCTACTTTTCTTCTCCTCCCTCCTTTCCCTTGCGATACTCTTAAGGTTATATATTAAGTACGTTGTAGTTTAATGTGAGTCAGGACTTTCATTGAATAGAATATGTGTTACTCTGGGGTACCTTATTGGGTTGGTAGCTATGACAAAAGAGGACAAGTTCCGGCACAGGTAAGTGAAGCATCAACTGGAATCAGAGGAGGTGGTGGTGGTGGAATGAGGAAGGTTCAGTGTGTTTGTTCACCGACACACCACCCAGGCTCCTTCAGGTGCAGGCAACATCATTCAGATTATAAATGGATTGCTCGACTGGGAAACAAGTCTAATCAGTTAGGTGCTTCTATGACAATTCCGCTGTACAAATTCGCATTATCCTTGTAATTTTCGTTTTGGATTTCATTTGCTCTTTCAATAAGACCTGGATGATCTTTGTTCATACCATCTCAGTCTTCAGAGATCATTTTACAGTATTTTTACTTTGGGAGCAGTTAGTTAGAACAATCACTAAAAAGAAATTGGAATTGCTTATGAGCTTAGTCGCTACTCCGTCTCGTAGCTAATACGAGTATAAGTATCTTTTAATTTTGTGGTTATAAATTTATCACGTAGATAAGTGTAGAAAGAAATACTCTTTTTAAAACAGATAAAAAAAAAGAAACAATTAAAATGGAACTTAACGGAGTAATTTTTTTTGATAGTCTGTCCCTAACCCGTCCTAAATAGAACTAGCATGAATTTTGCTATTTAATTAAATAATTTATCCGACGCTAATTTCTAATAGCTAAATAAAATTAAAAACATTTAGTAGTAAGCAGGCTACAAAAACATCTTGTTCTCATCGTTTTGCATTATATTGGAGGGAGAGAGTGAGTTGTGTATAAAACAGAGACAGAGATTATCCTTATATTACCATATTATGATTTCCCTAAGATCTAAAGTAAATCTACTAACATGACTAACATACTCATCTCTATAGTAATTATAGTTAACATTTAAATTAAAACATCTGAAGATCATACTGAGAGTAATATCTCCATCTTAAAGAATAACTTCTGCTCGAGGTGATGGCTTTCCAAATTTTGTAACCTGTTTCATTATATCAATTCATGTTTGCGTAGATACATGCTTTGTGCAAGGCTCAATTAGCATTGTCTCCAACATGAGAGACTTAGCCAACGGAAACTTGATCAGTTTTCTATCCCAGACCTTTTGCCAACTAATTTCTTTTAGCTTAACTTTTCTAAGATGATTTAACTTTATGTACGGGTTGTATTGAGCTTCCGAAAATTCTTGGGCACTCTACTTCAACATTAAACGGCTAAGAAGAGATTACCAAATTGGGGGAAATCAGAACACATAAACTAGAACATACAACAAGAGTAAACCGTTAATGTTGGGTTTGGTGTTGTGACATTTGACCCAACATATCTTCTGAAGTACTGATTTGAATGCATAAGAATGTTGGGACAAATGTCATAACATTCGGACCAATATCTTCGAAAAACAGTTTTGTCTTACTTCACGGTAAGTAGTAATATTTTACCGTGAGGTAAAAACGAATTAGGCGTGGTGAATTGGAGCTGTGTAAAACGTGAGAGAAAGAGTCAAATCTTGGGGAAGAAGTCGAATAAGGAACAAGTCAAAGTTGTTGAGATTTTCACTCCTTAATCATCTACCACAAGTTACTCATCTTTTCCTCAACTTCCACAATTGATCGATGAGCCTTTCAAGGTAACTCTTTACTATAAATAGAGAGGCCACAACAGTGAATCGAGGATCCAGAATCAGATTGCAAAAATATCAAGAGAGCTCTCGGGATTTCATCTCAGAAATCTGAATCACAAGTGTTGTCTGAACGTGTCGATAATATTCTGTCAAACATTACAATTGATGTTTAGATTCTAGATTAGTTTTGTATGGAGCGATTGTAATGAGATGTTGTCTATGTCTATTTAGTTAGATTTTTCAAGCAGAAGTCATCTGCGACTTCAACTTTTAATTCCTTTCCATTTTATCTTGTAAATCTGTAAAGAAAGAAATTTGTAATTTTGTATATAATATGTATACAATGCATTTAGTCATTGACTATTATAAGTTATATAATATATATAACTTATGAAAATTTTAAACATTTATGTTCTTTAAATTCCGCTGCACTTACTCTTTAAAGTTACTATTTTATTAAGTGTTGTTACTAGTGTCAGATGACATAATTGACGACATTCTGAAACAGAATTGGCATTCGATTTATTCCTATCTCTAGTTTTTATTTTCCCATAGCATTTGACACCCTTCGTAAACAAAAAGAAAAGGAGAAAATAAGTCAAAATAGTTATTCCAAACCTCAAATTTAATTTCTTTCAAATTTGGGGAGCTTCTAATCAAGCAAAGAATACAGCAGACTTCACAAAATAAATTCCTCATGCGTAACAACTATGAATCAATCTAAAGCTTCTTTTGAGTAATTATATTGTACGTTTCCACTTTTTTTTCTCCTCCCTTCGTTGCGAATTGCCATACTGACTAGATATATATTGGTGCTGGTGAATTATTCTCCACTATTAAATATCAGCCAGGAGTTTCATCGAATAGAAGATGTGCTACTCGGAAGGTCCTTATTGGGTTGGTAACCATGAAAAAAGAGAACGCCGAGGACGATATCTTCCTGTTATGCGGGCACAGGTATGTGCAGTATCAACTGGTAGCACAGGAGCTGATGCCTCTGGAATAAGGAAGGTTCAGTGTGTTTGTTCCCCCACAATCCATCCAGGCTCATTCAGATGCAGACACCATCACGCTCATTATAAATGGGTTGCTCGACTTGGAAACAAGCCTAATCACTTGGCTACTTCTGTCGTCAAGGCTCTATGAAAATACCGTTGTACAAGTTTGCCTTCTAAATAAAACTTATCGTCTTCTTCATACCATCTCAAAGATCATTTGCCTATTTTTAGCTTGGGAGCAGTTAGCGAGCAATGGGTTTCGTTGCGTTTGACACATGGTTGTTTTTCTTTTTTTACATCAAGCTGAGGATATTTATTGGTTGTAGTGCTAGTTAACCGATCCAACATCTTATACAGTAACTCTTTTTAACATTTTTTTAATTATTAAATTGAAGTTACATAAAAATTGACTCACAAACCGTCTCCCCGTAGAGATTGCAAGATTATTGTTTTTTACATGTGGATTAATGTTCTGCGTACTTCTTGTCTAACATAGAACATGTCAATATTAGAGGGGCCTCGTGGAATTATACGAGGGTAGGGACAACGTTGTGCTCTGGTGAACTTCTGAAAGAGACCCCAAAAAAGAGAGAGAAGAGTGTATAAACAGAGACAGGGATTAACTGCACGTGAAAACACTTTATGTCGTTATATTACCATGGTTTTCCTAGAACGATGGTAAATGCTACTATTACAGAGAGAACACGTCAGACGTGTCAATATTGTTCCCCACAAACACGAAAGGCTTCATAATTACATTAACGGGGGAGTCCAATATGCAGTTTACAAAATATCCAAATCCTTGAAACGTAATCAAATGCACAACATGAATTGAATGACCATAGAGAATTTACAAGGCCTCGAGAAGAGTTGGATATTTGCCCTATATTCATTTCCATAATTCACAATTCCATCACGAACCGAATCACTGTCAGCAAAAGACAACAATGTTTAGTTCCGAGCATATCCGGCAATTACGTTATACATATGGTAAATGCGCAACAGCTATTGTACATTTGGCTTCACACAACAATGTGGGGTTTTGGGTCATTGATGAGACTGATTTTATAAGTTAAACAAGGAGTACTTGAGCAGAAACTTCTTGGAAATAGCTAACCATTTCCAGCAATTCTCCTAGTTTTGGTCAATCTATAACAAAACAAAAACCACTAAGCTATTAAGTCACAGAACAGAATATCATACCTCAGGGTAGCAGTTCTGATGAGAGATCGTTTCATTGCGCGTGTCCACAACAATTTCACACGACACTTTCCCCTGCAAAAACATGATGAAAGTATATAAATATCTTATCTGATTTGTTGACTAGAATATCTCAACGAACAGAATTAACACATTCCCTTTGCAGCGTGCAACTGCGGCCTGCGCACCAATAAATAATGTGTTGAGTATGGGTTCCAACACAAAACAATCCTTCTCACCAGAAAAAGAGTTTTACTATTTCAGAATATTGCAGAATCATCAAGTTTAGGAGCTTCTGATTAGCCAGATCAAGATAACTTTTTCTTTTCTAGAAAAATAATATGACTGTTCGTGTTGAAGAACGCGGAAAAGTCTATTACTGTTGAATTTTATTAGGTACTTATTCAGGAACTAGATTAGTTGCTAAGAAATGAAATGAAAGAAATTCACCCTTGCTCGCACTAAAGAGCAGAAAGCCCGTAAAGGGAGTTTTTTCAAGATCATCAATTAACGGGTGATCTAGATAGAGTTCGTCGTTCAAGATGACATATCTGAATGACTAATTGAGGCAACAACCCCACAAGAAAGATATAGAATTACCAACATGAATCAAGTAGAGTACAACATCAAAATCCACCATAAGAATTGTTAGAATCAGATCCATAGAAGAACGAAATCTTAAGACGTTTGTCTTGTACCCAATACCCAGTACTTCTACAATCAAAACCAAAGTTCATTCTACTGGTAATAATTTTTCAAAGTAGAGATCAGGTAAAAAATGTGGGTTCACTAGAGTACGTCAAAACAATAACACCAGTAACCTTGGGAAATAAGAAATCTTTAACATCAATAATTCATACAAGGAAATAATCAATAGTGCTATCATGTAATGTCAAGTTGTCAACTTCAAATTACTTCTTCTGGTGCAATTAGGTTGGTCACTTCTATTATGCATGAATATTAGGAGAAGGGTTTACAATATGATAATTTTGGTAATATTTGAGAAACACCTAAGGGTGAATCATGATTTTTTGTTGTAAAATTGCAGAAAAGACGACCTTATGTGGAGAACAGTAAAAATGAGGCTCTTGAAACCTTTTCTTATGGTACTTAAATATGCAAAAACTTTTCTTTTAACAAAAACACACAAAGATGCATTTTGGGTCTAAGAGAGCATACACGACGGAAGGGATCTTTTAGTAGACATAATAAGCATTTATCAGACTGAGGAGAAGTGAACATTTACCATTCTCATGAAATATCTCAAATATTCTAGACACCATGGGTGGAACTAGGATGGCGCAAGGGGTTCATCCAAACACTCTTCGACAGAGAATTACACTATATATACAAGGTCAAAATTAGTTTTTATGTATATATAGTAGATAATCAATCCCTTAGCTTCTTCGTGTGTTTACTTCTTTATATTTTGAATCCCTTTAGTGAAAATTCTAGCTCCGACACAGCTAGAAAACCGGAAGCAAAATCATGCGTTGACATAGTTCCCCAATGTAAACTACTTACTACAGTTTACTTCCTTTTTTTCTTCATCCATGCATATCTACACATAATGAACTTCCAATCCTGTTAAGCACAAATGAAAGTTTCTCCTTGCTAACACTGTTTCTAGATTCTTTTTTAGTGAAGCAGCTGTAGTCTCATTTCACATATATCATTTAGCCAGCAAATTAAGACAACAGTTAAACTATAAATACAAGATATAGTTTACTTAACCCATTACATGCTTTTTGAGAATTGAGTACTATTAAAAAGAACTACTTCGTTAAAGTTAAAGGTATAGTTGGAAATAATTGCATCTTGAAGTCCTAATGTGTTAATTATTTTGTGCCAATTTTTGAGCTAAAATGGCAGTTAATTAAGTTACGCAATGGCATCAGAGAGTTTGAAGAGTATACCTTTATGGGAATATCAAAGAGGACCAACCCAAGCTCACCACCAATCTGAGTTACAGTATCAAAAGTAATAGAACCCCTAGCCAAATCCTCAATCAATGGAATTATATCAGAGAAAACACTAACATCAGTCAACTCAAGCGTGGCATTGATATAGGAAGACGCCCTAGCCTTAATCCGACCATAATCAGATATGACGTAGCCCAGCTGCTTTCCCCTGTACCCTATAGAAATCAATACTGAACGAAAATTGACAGAATAGAAGTCTCTATTACGAATCTTAACAGTGACATCTAGGGTAACGTCGATTGCAATTTTAGGGAATGAGTGGATTTTAAAGTGACGGAGATGGACCCGGGAAACGGAGAGTTCCGGATCGGATGGCCAGAGAAAGAAGAGTGCGGTGACGAGGAGGATGCCCACGGCGGCGCAGTAAATGTAGCGACGGAAAGCGCGGCGGAGGAGTTGACGAGGGTTACGGTAGTAATGAGGTAGGAGGAGAATGTATTGGGGTTGTTGAGGGGGTTGGGGGTAGGTAGGGAGGGGGTCGTAGGGGGTAGGGGCTGGATCGGGGAATTTAGAGGAAGTCATTGGTGGGGAATGAAGGGGAATTAGGGACGGGAGATATAAGGAAGGAGAAGAAGACGACGGAGGAGGAAGGTGCAGGGAGTCTTGCGTCCGTCGCCGTCAGAAATTAAGTGTTTCTGTCGGATTAGGAACTCTCTTATTATACTCATCATGATAATGATTGATGTCTTTCAGGTTTGCTGCAATAACTTAGGGATTAATTTGCCTTTTTGGCTGATCTAGTACTCTATGTTGCCTTTACTTAATCTAATTCTAGTATGAGATAATTTTCAATTTTGGAGTATACACATTTTTCTTTTTAGTTATTCAATATTCAAAATTTACTAAATTCTTCAATTATTCTTATTCACACCTCGTAATCTTCAGTAAATCCAATAGAAAAAAATTATTCCCATTTAATACGACTTTGAGCCCTTGAACTTTGCTCAAGAACGAAAAAAACCATTCTCCTTAGTGATTTTGAGTCTTTGACTGTACGCGCGATAAAACTAACAAATGTACCAGTCTTGGCAGTAAATTCGATGTCAAAAGTTTGGTTCTTCACTCTGTCCGGTTTTAGAGCTTTAACATTTACTCTTGTTCCATTTTGTAACTCAAAATTTACTTAACATCAGACCCAACTATTTGTGTTAATTTGGGGCATAAAACTGGCAAACAAAACCAATGAAATCGGCTCGAAGATAAGTTTCCTTAATGAAAAACCTCTATATTTTACATCAACTATTCAAAATTCTCAAGCATTTATTTGGACCTCTAATTTCTATAACATGTACCTCCTTGAGATGATTTAAGTCAGGCACTTGTAGGCCAATGTCATTTATAGACAAGAAACTGTTACGGAAGTTCCCATTGCTCTTTCGCGTTCATATGTCAAGATTTTAATTGGCACAACACCGTCCATGGAGAGCACATAATTCTGAACTTGCTGGCTTCTTGGACAAATTCTGCCAGAAACTCAAATCTTCTTTGATGCATATACGAGAACGGTACAAGTAATAAAACAAATCACACCTCTCAAAGATGTTCTACAAAGGGCAATGCAAGAAACACAGTTTATACTACAACTTGCATACAGTATCATCAATCATGAGTTGCCATTTCTATTTCGATGCTTTGAGATAGACCTCAAGTCCCTGTACATATCCGCACAGGCAAGAGAAAATTCTGACATTGCCCTGAAAAGCTCAGGCAAGCGGTTTCTCAGACTTGTCAGAGACTTGTCTCTCACCTGAAGACATTGCCTCTGGTATGCGTCCTCCTCGTCTTCCAGCCTCTTCCTCAGCGCCTCTAACTGTAGATGCCGATCAACCACAAGATTATCATCCTGGGGCCCTTCTGGGTCCGTTTCATCTGAGGGCATTCTGCGCTGCATATGCTTATGATACCAATCCTCATATTGCCTAGTCTTCTTGTTAAGCTCTCTTCGAGTTTCCTCAGACCTGTCCCCTTTAGCTTCATCTCCTCCTTTTGGTTTTCAAAGATAGTATTTATGACAGCTGAAAAGTTATAAATAGCAGTTCTAGCTAACTCATCAGGAAGCTTCTCGAGATTATCATGCCAGGCATGTATAAGTGCCAAAATTGGCGGATTTTGGGGTCTTTGTGGTGACGAAACCTTTTCTTTCGGATTTGTGTCTACAGGAATGAGATTTAGCTTTAACCAATTGTTCAGAGCTTTGATATACTGTTTTTGGTAGATAACCAATTTGTCAAACTGTGAATGCCACTCTTGGACAACAACATACAACTGCAATGTTGTTCATGATAATGCTCAGTTGTTTCTTTAGGGGATTGAGATATATCCAAAGACCTCAGCGCTTGCACAATCTTAAGACTGACTTACATGATATCCTCTCACGGTCTCCCACATTATAGCCATCCTGCAATTGATTAAAAAAAATTCAGGACAAAACCTAGGATTAATATCTATGAGTTGGCAGTTTTGAGTGGCAAAGGTGGAGAAAGGAACGAACATTTAAAAAGAACAGCTGCAACAACTTGGCCTTTTTAATGTCTCATTCTTATTGACACAAATTACAAATGTTTCGGGACATACCAACATGGGAAGGGATATAGACCTTGACTCAGAGAACTAGCCAGTCAGGCCAAATCAACTCAGATGAAAGAGATTGTCAAAAAGAACAGAGAAAAGTTCAGTGGAAGAATATTCTGCTTTAGGAAACAGCTGTCAAACAGGCAGAGTTCTATCCAGAACAACAGATTGCAATATGGCTTGGCCTATGCACACATCTAAAAGACTTGCCCATCAACCAGAGCAACCAATTTTGGATAAAGTTGCTCATCACGTAACCGATTTATCTCTGAAACAGTAGAATCCATTGACTGCATGTCGACAATGTATCTTGTGTGTAGATGACTTACTGTAGCTTTCACTCTCTCCAAGCCTTCTGTATTGGTACCGCATTTCTTGAGCTTATTCAATGAAGCGACCTTTCTCTGATTTCAAGTTTCATTTGTTCTCCTGCCTGTGGAGGGATCACCAGAAATCCATGAGAAACAGCATATCAGATAGCAAAGTTCAAAACTCAACTAGCATTATATAATTTCCTTAACATAATATAATTTTAAATGCCACAAGTAAACTTGAAGTTACTAACTTTCGAAAAACCAATTACTAATAATCAGGGACACAGACTCCTGACGTGAAACTTGGCATACTAAATCACTTTTAAGACTTACAAAGCACCTTTAATACACTAAAATAAGAGTTCCAAAACAGAAATGGGTTCATGAAACATAAGGCAATACATCCTTGATGACCGAGTTGCTACATAAGGAAATACACAGCACCAGAGGACATTATCCTAATCTGAAAGGGCTTCTAGTAGCTACTTGTCAGAAACCAAAGATGACTCAGATTCTAGAATTTCGAAGTAACAGTTGATAAAGATAATTTGTTTAAGACAGAGTTAAAGGAGAATTATGCTTTACAGCATCGTCTTTGACATTCATTCAGGGCCTATCATACCCATTCAACATCTATGGGTGAAGGGCCAAGTTCCCATGAACTCTAAAAAGATTAATGACTAATCCAAAGCTTATTCTCAGAAAAATTGCACCTCACAAAAGCAATTTTCAACAGTGAACCCATGTCATGGTTGGGAGTTAAAGGAGAATTATGCTTTACAGCATCGTCTTTGACATTCATTCAGGGCCTATCATACCCATTCAACATCTATGGGTGAAGGGCCAAGTTCCCATGAACTCTAAAAAGATTAATGACTAATCCAAAGCTTATTCTCAGAATAATTGCACCTTACAAAAGCAATTTTCAACAGTGAACCCATGTCATGGTTGGGAGTTTCTTCATTTCCGACATCTCCACATTACCACCCCAGAAACTCAAGAGCGTTCTTCACACTTTTCCATCCCAGAAGCACAGAGGCGTCTATTAGCTTACTCTTCCCCAGTTCTCCCCAGGAAAAAGATTTTTAAGAAATGCCATGATAGGGCTCAGCGTCTTACCATTTTTTGAGAAAAATTGAAAGAAACTGCAATAAGAAACAAACATCACCTTTTTCAGGATTTGTTGGATTACTTAGTAAAACAGATGCAAACACCGAATTTCTGCTGGAGAGAGAGACAGCATTGTTCCACACCTTATTGCTGTAGTAGATGGGATGAGCAATAAATGATTGTTTCACTTGTTCACTGGATATGATAAATAATGACATATTTGAACTTATCCGGAAGGAGAAGGGTAACAAATAGAAGCCTTTGTTAAATCTAGTGGTTGCTATTCTAGCCCATAATTTTGTAACCCTCCCAACCCGTCCAAACTAGGGTGGGCTGGGCGAGAAATTATACAGTAGATGGGTCAAAATGAGTGAACCCAAAATGACCATCAAATTATTGGGTTTTAATGGCTTAACCAATGTAAACCAGGGATTAAAAACCAACTCATACCCTATGGGACAACTCTTAAATAGGAAAGAGCGGGAAAACGGACGATGAGTATCATTGAAGAAAATATATTAATTGAAAAAAGGTTTTAGTTTGTCTGGATTGTACTAAAACCCATTGTTTAGCCCATATTGCCCCGAGCAAACTTCGGGAAGGTTGGTTCCTGACCCATTTATTTACTTGACTCATTCTGTCCCACCTAAATTTGGCCCACCCTCCCCATTTTATACCCCCACCCCACAACATAAACTTTATGGTCTTGGATACCCCGATATAAAGCACTCTATACAGTAGCAACCAGAAACAGGACAGCAGCTTTTGGGAGTAACTCTAACGTGTCATGCTGACCTGGCATGTTCAACCTCAATATAAAAGGCTAAGAATACATTTAAGTGGAGCTGCTTCTTCAGATCTTCTATTAGGACACCTTAGCTTAGCAGGAGTTTCATGCTAATTGGCACTTGTCAACACCATGGTGGAACTCATATACCCCAATATTGATGCGATATTACAAAAAAAATTAGATTCTTGGAAATGTTGACATATGTTCTTGAGTCAGAGGCCTTTTAATTAAATTATCATTTTGAGGTGCTTTACAAGTGTCTATAGACTCCTACATTAATTTTTGAGATTTCACACACGTTGCTTCTTATCTTGATTAGTTTACTCTACACTAATTGCTAACGGTATGTATATTTAAGCATGCTTAGTTCATAAACATGCTTACACTCTACCCTCCCCAGACCCCACGTTGTGGGATTTCACTGGGTATGTTGTTGTTGTAGTTCATAAACATATATGATATATCATCATCTGTCATGTCCTATGTTTGTGTTTGTACTTCACAAAAACATGAAACATTCAGAAAAATCTCCTAGAATCTCATAGATGAAGAAGAAAAAAACAGGATCCTATGTATTCAGACATTGCACCCCCCCACCCACCCCCCCCCAAACCATAAAAGAATATAAAAAGGGGAGAGAACGAAAAAACATAAAGGAAAAGAGGAAAAGAGTAGAACAAGAAGAAAAGAAGTGGATAGAAGGAATCTAAAAAGGAAAATTAGTAATAGGAAAAGAAGACAAATATACTAGAAGGAAGTGGAACCACCTTTCCAACTAAATAGAGAAGAACATTGAGCAAAAGTACATTTACTTGGCTAGACAGAATATCAAAATGAAATAATCACTCAAAAGATTGATTATAATGAGACAAAACACTTGTAGGGGGAAATGCTGAAGAATGAGAACTGCACCTAACAGATATTACTGAATGCATATGCAACAGAAAAGATAAGAAAACTACACAGAACTCATTCTCGATGATTGACTCAAACAAGAAAGTGATAAAAGAAACACACCTTCACTTCATCATACAGTTTTTTCTCCCATGCAAGCATCTTGTCTAACAGACTAACACTGTTGCATGAGTTTCATGTTCTTCTGAATCAAAGTCATCCAATCCATCATCGGCATTTTGCAAACCTCTGAAGGACCTATTCCATGTTATGACACGCATGACTCTTGCAGAATGATCAATGTGTCCTAAAATGCAAAAATTACAGAGCTTTAAACTCCAGGAACGAATGTTTATTTAAAGAGTTGCACATCTGAGAATATATTAAAAAGGATAGCAGTTTAAGGGATAGCTCTCGCTTTTCTTTTTTGATTAGTCATCAGTTTAAGGGATAGCTCTTGTATAACACTGTCATTGACATAATCCATCAATGTAAATTATGCGTTGACAACCATTGCGCCATTGACCATAAAGTAAGTCCTCAAAATATGTGTTTAAAATCACACTAAAACGTAGCCCATCAATTAACCATAATCTGATCAACGCTTGCAACTTAAGGAACATTTGAATAACAATGAAGATAATCCTGCAGATAAAGAAACCACTGATTAAACTGAATATTTCTTATAGAGAACTCTTGAATGTACCTCTATTATCGGTAAAATTTGAGTGATAATGCAACCGATTTGCCTCAAGCATCTTAGATACTTCCTGAGCACTCTCGGATGCATTAAGGAAACAATCATCCAGCTCAGAAAATATCTGAAGAAGGTTAAATTGACATCCCCTTTCTTTTTACTCTCTCCTGGTACAACATTTTCCACTCTTTTCACAACCTTTGTAGCAGCCTGAGGCGGAGGAGGTGGATGTGACGGTAGCGGCTCCGCTACCATTTCACCACCTCTGCCTCCTCCGGCATCTCATTTTTCCTCACTCTTTCAGTTTCATCAGCGCGGCTATCGTTTTCATTTCTCTTGGCCCTTTCCTCCATCGTTCTCCGCTCGAGTTCCTCTCTTTGGATCCGACTTTCGTCCTCCTCTGTTAGCGTCGACCCTGGTACGTTTTCCATGGAAGAGAAGAAAAAATCCCATGACATGGAGGACATCCCCTTGCTATCTGGTGGTGGTAGTGGTGGCGGCGGCGGCGTTCGATTATTCTGCGGCCGAGGAGGAGAAGGAGGCGTAGGCATAGGCAATTCTTCATCCTCCATACCCTGACGAAGGAAAATATTCTACTCATAAACTAATAAATCTTTTGAATTCTCTCTACAATTCTGAAATAATTCGTTTCGTAACACGGAAAAAAGAGCAATAAATTGTTTTCTTGTCAGAAAAACCTAAATATTCTTTTACAAAATCAGATTATTTTTAGTTGATAAATGTTCAAGTACCCATCAATGTTTTCGACATATCTTTACGTAAAATGATTTGTTTTTTGTTTTCTTTAATTGTTACATAAGGAAAATTGGAACCTAGAACTCACTACAAAAGGCAGTTAAGTTTAATGAATTTTCAGCTCTAGTGGTTACCGAAGGAAATCATTATTTCATACCAATAATGCCTATAACATCAATCTATGACTATGAATTTAGAAGACTAACCTAATCATATCCTAACTATAAGTTAATTATCTAGTCATACCAATTACATAATATCATCCTTAATTACATAGATAATTTTACATAATTAAGGATAATGATATCCATAATTATTCTTAACAGACCCCCGCAGTCTTAGCTGGAGGTGTGCATGCTCACACTGTTCCTAAAAATCATCAAACAGTATGCGCGGAATCACTTTTGTAAAGATGTATGCAATTTGATAACGGGCCGGAACATGAAGAACGACTTGTCCACGTGACTTTTCACGGACAAACAAGATATTCATTTCTACGTGTTTTGTGCGCTGATGTTGTACATAGTTACCTGATAAACATATTGCACTCACATTATTACAATAAATCACGGTTGCTTTTTCTATCGGACAATGTAGTTCTAAAAGAAGATTACGAACCCAACATGATTCAGAGACCACATTAGCTACCCCTCGATATTCTACCTCATCACTTGACCGAGATAATGTCGGTTGACGTTTCGATGACCAGGAAATGAGATTGTCTCCTAAAAACACACAATAGCCGGAGGTGGAGCATCGTGTGTCTGGGCAGCCACCCAATCAGCATCTGTATAAGATGTAATGTCAGTCACGGTGGACTTATACAGATGTAGGCCAAAGTCAAAGAGTACCCTTAATATACCGCATGATTCGTTTCAGAGCCCCCATATGTGCTTCTTTCAGATCACGCATATGTAAACAAACTTGTTGAACCGTGTAGGAGTTATCAGGTCTCGTGAAGGTGAGGTACTGCACTGCCTCTACTAGGCTGCGATAATGTGTCGGGTCACTGTATGGGGAACCTACTATGTTACTCGATTTTGCCTTTGTATCGACCAGCGTATGGGATGATTTGCACGAAGACATACCTACTTTTTCTATGATCTCCTCGGCGTATTTCCTTTGACTGATGAACAGACCACTTGCATATTGAGTAACTGCAATGTCCAAAAAATAGTTTAAAGGACCCAAATCCTTCATGGCAAATTCCGATGCAAGGAAGGACATAATAGACTGGCGAAGCGAGGCAGATGATGTTGTGAGAATAATGTCATCCACATATAGAAGAAGATAAGTCATGTCATGACTTGTAAATGAACAAAAACTGATCATACTTGCTGTGGGAGAATCCCAATGTAGATATGAATCCTGCAAATCTGTTGTACCATGCCCTGGGGGCCTGTTTCAAATAGGGGTGTCCAATGGGGCGGGTTTGGGGTGGAGCGGGTCCCGGTGGGACGGGACCCGACGGGACTGGGGGAGGGCGTGATCGGTCCTTCGGCGGCACTGGCGGGATCTGCCGATGTCCTGTTACCGATCCTGTCAGAAAATGGGATCGGTCTTGGCAGGGCGGGGTCGGAATCGGGGTTTTCCAATTTTTTTCCACTTAATTTTAAAAAATAACATATATAAACACTTCAATAATTGAACAAGATAGTGTAATAAAAAGATATCAATGCTATTTTTGTGCCTCTTATATTATTTAATAGAAATATAATTTTTTGTAATACAATTTCAAAATTACAACTTTGTGGCGTTTAAAGTTGCAAATAACATAGTAAAATTGCAATTAAAAAAATTACATATTTATAAACACATTTTTTAATTTCTTCACAATGTCTTGTGGTTCTTCGGTTGAAATTTAAATTTGTTGGTCAAATTGGTTGACGTCGCTTCCACATCCGCCGGACATGATTTCGTTGTAGTTTTCGTCGTCTTCTCGTTGATCTCCGGTTAACCGCACCTTCTACGCTCCGGCCGTATACAATCTCTGAATAAAACTGCAATCTCCAAGTTGTCTCCCGCTAACGAGTGTATGCGCTCTCCTATTTAAAATCTTCCGACAAAAAAAACGCTTTCAGACGTTGTTGATAACGCTTGAATGTTCAACACATCTCGGACCATCTTTGCTAGTGTCGGAAATGTCTTTTCATTGTCCCTCCATTATTTAAGCAAGTTTTCACGTCCTTCTTCATTGAGAACTGGTTGGTACAGTACAACACCCTGCAAAACAAAAACATCAAACTCGCTCACTTGATTAGTAGTGGAACCACTAAACATTCTATTTCTAAGGCTTTCAATACTAGCCGCAGAAATAACATATTTTTTATAAGGTTGTATTGTAGAAGATGAAGATGGTTTAGAAGCCGGTTGGTTGCTAGCACTTTCTTGTTGATAATGCGTATTTTTTTTTTTTGCATTCATCGTGTATGCTAGAAACTTCTTCTTTAGTTGGTTCCTTAGATGGTTGTTCATTTATGTTTTTTGGAGTTGGAGGTGAAAGTACTGCTATACAATCATAAATAGTTTCAATAAGTATTTTACAACCGTCTATTTTAATAGTCGAATTTAATACAACACCAATAATATAAATTGTGGGAATAGAAAAAAAATTAATTTGATAAACATTTTTTAATAGGTGCCTTATAAGATAATTTTTCCATATATTCATAAGTAACAAAAATATTAGAGTCAACTAACATAGTTGAAATAGTATGATAATATATACCAGAAAATTCTTTAGTTGTTTGAAAAAAAAATTCTAAAAATCCAACAAGTTCTGAATTTTTTCCCCAATCATTATCTATAAGCATATCAGTTGGATTTCGATTATGGACGTTAAAAAATAAAGTTATAGGTCTTCTATAATCATAAGAAACAAGTAGTTGTTCATATAAGAAATTCCACCTAGTCGCTACTGTTGACACCCAATTTTGTCCCATCTTTTATGATTTTATTTGCAATTTTTAATATTTTTGACACTTTAAAACAATTTTTTAATATAGGCATATATATGTATATATATCATTATTATTATTATTATTTACATTTTTATTGTCATTTGCATTTTAATAGCATAATCATACTTTTATCATAATATTATATGTTATTTTATTTTTCGCAAAACGGCATTGCATTTTTTATTTTTTATTTTTTATTTTAAGCATCAAGCATTTCACAAATATTATATTTTATCATATTATCATCTTTACAATTTATAAAATTTGCAAAGCTTTCTTTTTATATAATAAAATCCCTTTTTATATTTAAACCCATAACCCATTTATTCCCCAACCCAAAACATTCTACATAACCCAAGACAATACAACTCCCCCTTTTATTTTTCGGCCCAACTAATCACCCCACTTATCCCCAACCCGCAGCCCCAACCGGTCCCCCAAATCCCACACCCCAAACCGGCCCAACCCCACATCCCTTTATTTCCCCTTTAAACCAACTCATCCCTAAACACAAAACCTAAAAACAAAAAGAAACTCACCCTCACCAACACTCCCATCGCCGCACACCCCATATCGGCGACCCTACGTCGCCGGTCACCTCACCGACACCACCCACCATCATCTCAACGACGCCACCACTAACCCTCTAACCCTTTTCACTCTCTTCTCTTTCTCCTTCAACCCAAACCCGCGACCCTACACCCACATACCTTTCGCCGGCTGTCACCCACTGCCGCCACCAATCGCCGCACACACCACCACGACCCCACACCGTCGGTCACCAATACGCCGACACCATCACTTCACCCATATCTACACCCCATAAAACCCGAAACCCATCTATAAATACCCCATTTTGTTCACTGTTTTGGGGGTCGATTTGTGTGAATTTTTGTCCGAAAATAGGGAGTTTTGGTCGGAGTTTATGTCTGAAATCGGGTATTATTTTGCCCTTTGTTCACTGTTCCGGGTCGGGTCATTGATCGGGGTCGGGTCGACCCGGATTGGGTAAGATCTTCATATTTTTATGTTTTTATATCTTGTTGTTGGTTATCTGAAAATTTGGTAAGAAATCGATTCGGGTTGAAAACATCTGATCCCGGTCGGGTCAACCCGATTTTGTTAAAATTCCAGATTTATATGTTTTATATTTTGTTGTTGGTTATCTGAAATTTGGGAAGAAATCGATTCGGGTTGAAATGTCCGATTCGGGTCGGATCGACCAGGTTTGGTTAAATTTCCAGATTAATTGTGTTTAATATTTTGTTGTTGGTTATCTGAAATTTGGAAAGAAATCGATTCGGGTTGAAACATCCAATCCGGGTCGGGTCACTGATCCCGATCGGATCGACCGGTTCGAGTAAATTTTCAGATTTTTGTGTTTTATATTCTGTTGTTGGCTATCTGAAAATAAAAAAAATGATTCTGGGTCGGTCATTGATCCTGATTCGGGTCGGGTCAGCCCGGGTCAAGTAAATTTCATTTTTTGTATATTTGTTGTTGGTTATCTGAAAATAAATAAATAAAAATGCTTGATTTCGGGTCGGGTCGGCCCGAAATCCGGGTCGGGTCACTATTCCGAACTCGGGTCTGATTTTCAGAAACATTCCAAATCCTATTTCGATTTGAAATTTCAGAATTCGGGTCGCATATTTTAATTGCAAACTGTTGTTTATGTTGGCATTTAAATATCCATACACGGATATCTTACTGCGTTACTGCTTTAGGCGGATGAAATTAAATTCGAGGCCGCACTTTTTTTTCGTTTCGTTTCTCTCTTTTATGTTTTCTGTTTTAAACATCCGTGCAACGGATTACTGTTTTATTTGTTTTGACTAATACTGCATTTAGGCCGATGAAATTGAATTCGAGGCTGCGCTTTTTTTTCGTTTCTGTTTCAGTTTACTGTTTTGGCATTTAAACATCTGTATACGGATTATCTCACTGATTTATATAAATACTGCATTTAGGCCAATGAAATTGAATTTGAGGCTGCGTCCCTTCAGATATCATTTCTCAATTTCTGTTTTTCTTTTTACTGTTTTCGACACCATTTTACTGATTTGAATATTATACTGCATTGGCCGATGAAAAAATATCCGTCGATTTTTTAGGCCTCCACAGTTGGAAAGACGGAAAATAAAGCTTCTGGGCAAGGATGAAACTTAAATCTTTTTCACCCGAGAGATCAACATGTTCGATAGGCAAGGCAACTAAAATGACCAACGAGTCATATGTTCGCAACCACGACGTGATTGGATGATCTTTTCAAAGTGTGAACCCTTCGTAATCAAAACATTTACTGTTTTGGATACGGATTCGAAGTTATGTATATTCAATTGTTTCTAACTGTTTGTTCTTGACAGCTTGCAAGGGATAAAGTCAGAAAAGGCAAATGTCCCTCGGAGATTATTTATTTTGTTGTTGTTTTTACTTTCTTTAATTCTGCTTTATTTCATTATGTATTGTAATATTATTGTACTCCTGAAATTATTGGAATATTCAGAATAGGTAGACTTAGATTAATTAATAGGGTAGTCAAAAATTTGAAACCCATCGCTAGTTTATTTATTTTAGGCTCGGTTAGTTTTAAAATCGAAAATCGCTAGTTTACCTATTTTTAGGCACGTCGCCCATAAAAATCATCTTGCATATATTTTTATCAATTTCATACAAATGCATATTTATTTATTTTTCTCTCAACTTTACATGTACAAAATGCTATCATTTTATTATCTACTTGCAATATTATTTTTATACTTGTAAAAACATGCATTTTCTTAGTACAATAATTAACCTGAGTTTGATCGGATAACTGCAAGTTAGCGGATCTTAAAGGATGCCTAACCCCTTTCCTTTGGGATAATAAAGAACCTTTATTTAGAATCTCGTTAGTTTCGTAGACTATAAAATTGGAGTTACATTGCAACATTTAGTTTAATATTTAGGTGTCTTAATTTACCATAAAAATAATTAGGTGACGATTCCTTAATCATACCCAGGAATCACTGCCTATGTTGTGCTCCGCTTTGACCTGAGCAGGTCAAAATAGGGCGCGGCAGCTACTTCTACGGGAATTTTTTTAAAAGGTAATTCATAATTGTGACAAGTTTTTTTATATTCTATTATTTTTAAAAATAAAGTTTATAGCAAATTATATTTTATTAAGAATGTCTTCAAAAAGTGATAGATCATCTTTTACAACTAAGTTATCAATATGGCACGTACATTTTATATGAAAATGATTAGAAAAAGACGGAGTTAATAGATTTTTTAAAAGTCACACAACATAATTATTAGAAGAAGCATTATCTAACGTAACAATCATTATTTTGTCAGTTATACCATAATAATCGCAAACTTGATTAATATTTTCTGCAATAAAATTTATAGTGTGCCTATCATCAATATATCTATATGCTAAAATATTTTTTTGCATAGACCAATTATGATCTATCCAATAACATGTTACAGTTCAATAATCATGACCGTTAGTACTACAGCCTATATCAGAAGTGATAGATACTTTGCCAAAAAAATGATATAATGCATAACGTAAATATTGTTGATATTTGTGTGCAAATTTAAAAACGTCTCTCCTAACAGTTGATATAGAAAATCGTTAAAAGCAGGATTATACATATCTCTTATGTAATGAATAAAATCAGCAGAGGAAGGAAATGAAAAAGGCAAACCCTCTACTGCAACTAATTTTGCTATTGCTTCCCTATCTCTATGTTTATTGTATTTAGGACCTACAGTCCCTCCATCCCCCTCCATTTGATGCAACATCACATGGCCGTCGTGTAACTCCTCGAGAATCATGTCATTCGCTGACGTTGCCACCGGACCCCCCGTCGTCGGTTTAATTTGACCATGTACTTGATCTGGGACACCATGACTATAAATTTGGAAGACTAACCTAATCATATCCTAATTATCTAATCATACTAATTACATAATATCCTCTTTAATTACATAGATAATTTTACATAATGAAGATAATTAAGGACAATGATATCCATAATTATCCTTAACAGTTACGGTTGTTCAACGAATGTAGGAGCAACACTTTATCATTCGACATGTATTAGTACATGTTTTCTTCTTTCACTTCCCTTTTCCCTTTAATTATTTTTGTGTTGGAGGGGTTGAGAAGAAGCTTTCGATACAAGTTTAGGTAGGAATGGATAATGGTACACTTATTAAAAGCAGATATTCCAGTGTTTGCATCCAGTTGTTTTATTTATATTGTTGAAAACTTGGAATTACCTTCCCTCAACTAGTGATAGTGATTCAAGGGTATGGCTCGTTAGTCAATAATTGGGTGCAAATCTTGAAGAATATTTTAAATCTCGGCAAAAACAAAAATACTAGGTGATGTTTCTCTACCTACCTAAGCCTTAATAGATAAAGTTGTGTTGATGGAAAATACATAATAGCCCACCAGCCACCTAATGAATAGCCAAGATACGTGAAAACTAACCCGGACAACACAAAAAAGAGGAAAAAAGCTTCCTTAGCTAGTGACCAACGACAACAGAATGTAAAGGAGAGGGCTGGAAAACTTTTTGCTAGCTTTTACATAGCTAAAGTATAAAGTGGGTTCTCAAATGGAAACAGCACCATTCAAAGATTCTAATATTGCATGTGACGCATCTTCGGATATCAAAATCTGTATACTTTGCGAAAAGTCCAAACCATATTCCTGAAACTTCTACTATTCTTATTGACAGAGTTATTTATTTATACCTGCAAATTGCTTGCTTGCTGTTTATTTTCCCTTTTCTCCACATGAACAAGCCACTTGCAGTCTACGAATCTGTTTTGCAAAAGTGACAGATGATGCTTATAGAGCATGAAGATGAATTTATTCTTCATAGCAACTGCAGTCAAGGCCTATTGAGTATTGACTTTTACTCTTCTTAAGGTAAGTCACCGAAGATAAATGTTATCAATAAGTGTGTTTCCAAAATTCAGAAGCGTGCTCTACGATTTAACTTGATTTTCCAAATTTCAACGTCATGCCCTCTATTGTAATCCCTCACATAACATGGAATGAATCTCAAATCAATCTGCTCGCCAACGAAGAAGGGCTCGGATGCACTATCAAGCTGCTTAGACACTGCATCATCTGCTGCATAGTACCATATCATAACCATAGAGTGGTGCCGAATTTGCCAATAAGAAGTGAAAGGAACTTTTTATCTATTTGCAGCTTCCTGCTTACCTTCTCCAGTGATCATGTACCTGCGGAAGTGTGAATATCCATTTGCCACAACATCAAGATCATCAAGAGTGAAGTTGTAACGCTTTTCCAGAGCCAAGTATAGCACCTGAAGGAAAGGCCAATGCAACAATCAGTCAACCACTATGCTTTTATGATCTTCCACTCTTAAAGGTGACAACAGCATAATGTTTTAGAGGGTTTGGAGACACCAATATTAGAAATAAAAAATGCAGCAATTTCTTATGCAAGTGACCATGAATTACAATAAAAACAGAGGACCCAAACTGCAAAATATAAATGGCAAGATGGCAAGACACAAGGTTCTGGTGCCTCAATTGCCACTAAGGATACTTTACTCTTGTTTTAATGCACATTCAACGCCATCCAATGTTTCAAAATTCATGGAACATCAGAGAAATATGAACTGGCTCAAAGATTACCCTTCTCTCTTTGATCTCACATAATGAATGACCTGCTAGACAAATCTAAAGTTTTCTATTGATTTAATTCCAATTTCTGCCAAAGATTTGTTTAGGCCTCATTTGTTTTCATTAAGATTAACACATCTGAATGCACATCTGAATGATTAAGACTGTTTGTTTTTAAACATCTGAATATGCATAATAGATTTATTTAAACATAATAAATATATAATTCAAATTAAAAAGTAACAAAATATTATGACATATATATAAATTTAATAAAATAAAAATATTATTTGATAAAAAATAAAATATATATGTTCGCTAGTGGTGGTGATGGTTGGTGCTAGTCGCTAGTACTGATGATGGTGATGATTGTAATGCCAGAGGTGGTTAGTGGTGGGTGGGTGGAGAGTAGGTAGCGTGGGTCATGGGTGTGGTGGTTAGTGGTGATGAGGTAGGGGTGGAGAGTGGGTAGGGGTGGGTGGGTGGCGATGGTGGTGGGGTTGGGGTTGGGAAGGTAGGGGTGGTGGTTGTGATGACAAATGTGGTTAGTGGTGATGGGGTAGGGTGGAGATTGGGTAGGGGTGGTGGTGGTGGTTGTGATGACAGAGGTGGTTAGTAGTGATGCGGTAAGATGGAGAGTGGGTATGGGTGGTGGGGTGGGTTGGAGGGGTGGGGGTTGGGTAGGGCTGGGTGGTGATATTGGGGTGGGGTAGGAGGTGTGGGGGTGGAAGGGTGGAGTTGTGGACAGAACTGTGGTAGAAATTATTCATACAAAAATTACCTCTTAATATTAAGACTTTGTTCAAGATCTTAATGATTAAGACCTATTCAGACCTAATAAGTGCTTAGATCTTAATGTAAAGAAATACACTCAATGGTCAAGGTCTGAACCATTCACATTCAGACCTCCATTAAGTACAAACAAATGAGGCCTTAATCTTGGTTATAATCTTAGGGTGCAAAATGAAGTGGAGAACACATCACAATTTGTGCTGGTGCTTGTGGGTTGTAAAATGATGTCCGATGGATTACTCAAAGTCCGTGCAACGTGACCCCAATACCACCGTCACCCAAAAAATGTGCAGAGTACTCCAGCTTCATTCATGGTACCTTCTCCGGGTTGTCTGACATTAATTTCTTCAAGATGCTGAAGAATGCATCAGTCAAATCATCACTGTAAATAACATCAGCAGCTAGAAGCAAAGAAGATTTCTTGAGTTCTTCAATATCTGATTGGGCCCAGCTGTACCTGGACAAATATGGCTGACCTGCTTTAGTGCTCATATTCAAATGTTTATCATTGCTAGAACCACCAAAAAAAGTTAGCAAAAGGTAGTTAAAGAACTTTTTTGAAATGCAATTCTAGCTGTATCGTATAGTATAGACCAATCAATTACCTTCCTTTTGATGGTGAAGTATTCGCTAACTGAGGAGGCCATGAATCTTTCCAATCAAGTTCACGTACGTGAACCGAAGCCTTCCCATGGAATATTTCAGCATTAAGATCCACATTTTTCTCACAGTTCTCAAGTACTTCGTTGCCATGATCTGACACATACAACTTAGGGCTTAAACAGAAAATGTGACAAAAGCATGCCAACCTTAGTGCTCTAACTTTAGGATAGATAGTTCATAGCAATTGCCACAGCAAAAAAGGCAACCATAAAATTGATGGTGGCTGGTTTAAACGCCCAAATATACTAAATGAAGCACTAATAGTAAGAAGATGACCTAGTATAAAGAACCTATATTAACCAAATAGTAACATTTCTAGGACTGGACCTCTCGCCACATAAGGGAAGTGCCAATGGCTAGAGAAAAAGTGCAGTCTCACTTAATTACTTGCTGAAAAAGATGTAATAATAAGCAGACACCTAAAGCAGCAGTAAGATCCACCCTCCACAGTTTCCAAGTGTTTCATCACCACAGTCGGCAACATACAAGTTAGGCTTAAGCAAATGACATGACAAAAGCATGCCAAACTTAGTTTTTTAACTTAATAATAGACAATTAGACATAAACACAGTAACGGCCACAGAGACAGGGATGACAAAACCATAAAAATGATGGTGACTACTGCAAACTTTCAAATATGTGAACTGAAGCAATGGTAATACTAAGCAGAGGATTTAGCCATAGAGGATGTTCACTAGCCAAATAAAATGTGCGAAAATGGAGCTTTCGGCACATAGGAGGGAAGTTCCAGTTGTAGAGACCAAGTGCAATCTCACGTTAACTATTTGTTGCAAATATGGAATAGCAGAGGCCCTCTTTTTTTGAGTAAGGTAATGCCCTCTTCCGCTGAGAACAATTATTTTCTTTCATCTTGTGCTAAAATCTGTAAATGAGAAGCAATTATCTAAAGTTTGCTTTGACCTTCCTCAGGTCCTTTTCACAGGAGATCCACAAAATGTTCTCCCAGGTTACAGAATATAGTGTGTCTCAGGACCAGCAGTGAAATATCTTTCTTTCTTTTGTTTTTCCTTGGTCAAACCAGGGAATATTTCCTCTCATGATAAAACGTAAAATCTAAAGTCACACAGCAGGACTAAAAATAAGTTACCAAACTCCCGAGAAATTAGATACTGGAATCCAAGTAATATGCTTGAAAAAGACATGAATGATTAGAAAAGCTTCTGAAGTGATTGAAAAAGATGCATGAAAACAAAAAAGTGAATCTATAAATTAACTGGAGAAAAGGAATATGTCATGCATGAGAGACCGTAGCACATTGAATAAAGGGATATCAGGTGAAAACATCAGAACTTACACATTTCAATCCTGTATACCTGTTATGAAGACAGTTTTAGCAACCTGGGCAAGCAAAATACCAACTAACCCTGATAAAAAAATTGAAAGAATATCTTGTCATACAACAGATATTAATGCTTTAAATTAGAATAAATCTAGATACTTGAGTTCAGTCTGCAAATTATTCAGTTATAAGCAAAAGAAAACCTTAAAACTACAATTTTAGTTACTCAGTGGTAGCGACGGCAGCAGAGGCAGGTATCACCAAATACCAAGGACTCTAAATCCGAAAGGACGCAGAGCTGATCCCAATGTTTTACGGACCCAATAGGATAATCACGATAGGGTTTGCGATAAGAGCTACCTGATAGGCTCTGGGATTTAACACCAGGGTGCTGCAGCCGACGCAACATAAGAGGTATTTCATACTGTGTAGAATTTAAGCATGCATTTGTTGATAATTGTTTGATAATAGAAGTACATACTAGTATATGATAAATTAACAACTTCTTGTATGCGAGCTTGTTTTTCTCAATATCAATAAGATTATAAACGTTATCAAAAAATGATAAGATGTCTATTAATTAAAATCGTAAACAAGGCTAAGAAATGAAATACGTCCACGGGAAGTAGAATGGATAGTGAGATACATATTGCCCACCTCAAATAACTGGGGATTGAAGCATAGTACGTAGTAGTTGTTATTGTTGTAAGGTTTAGAAAATAAGTGCCCCCAAAACCCAAGGCTTTGGTTCAACAGGCTGAGATACAACACGTCAGGTATAGTACATGCATGCCACATGTTCAAAACCAGGTTGTTGCATCAAGCTATGTATTAGAGAGGAGAAGGTAGAAGGCTGGGATGATTATCCTCAGGTTTCAAATTGAAACAAAATAATTCTTGGTCATCAAATAATAAAAGAAAGGTTTGAATAAAAATATGACCAGAAAATTTAATTTTCTTTTTTCTCCTTAAGTTTTTGAAAAGCAATATTGACAAGTTATTTTTGCCTTTCCCATTTTAAGATTTAAATGACTTATTATGGCTTTAGGTAACTTTTATCAGGCAAGTACCCAATCTTGGCATCACTATTCAGTGAATGGGGAAGTTTGCAATGAGTAGAGGTACCAACACTGATACTATAAACAAAACAGAACAAATTAAAGGTAATGAACTTACCTGTACCAGCCCCAAGCTCTAATGCAACAACTTCATCAAAATCAGATGACATAGACATCACATGCAACACAAAATCAGCCAGTACTAGTTCTGCTCTCCAAACCTGATTAGGGAAAAAACAGCAAAATGAAGAGCACATAAAGCACTAGAACTTGAGATAGCTAAATGAGAACAATAGTGACTACTGACATTTAGGAATACATATTTACACTTAAGGAAAAGATAAGATGTGCTCACACAGTTCAGTTATTGTACTCCCTCGTAAAAATTGACAAGAAAAAGCATATGGATAATGTCATAGGCTTGTAACATATTCTCTATAAATAGGGGGGAGAAGCTGAATGGAGGAATGATAGATGAGGACAAGACAAGACATAAGGACCAATGAACTCTGCAATTTTTGGATTACCTGCAAACCAACTCTAGGAATCGATGAAGTGATATTATGCTGGATGGTCAAGACAAGATGATGGCTAGGTGATTCTGCAAGTAAAAGGAAAATGACATATTACATCTACGGCTATTTGATATGAAATGGTTGGCGGAAGGAGTGATGAAAGATTGGGTACATAACCAGTTACTCCATCTTACTATTCAAGCCAAGTAGATGTGAATCTTTCTTAAAAGCATTCATCTGAAGTTAGATTAGGAAACTCAACCAATATCCCCCATTTTATTATAAAACCGCTGATAAAAAATGCACTTCTCATCTAGGTAATCTTTGTGCTTTTTCTTAACTTTTTCTCCTGAGTTAACTGAGCTAGGTTGAATACTGAGGAGATCAATAGAAGAAAGCATGTGTTGTTGGTATTTGAATTAGTTTGTGATATTATAAAGCAATGGTGGAATACATGAAAGCAGTGTAATGACACCCGATTAAATTGAAAAAGTAACATTATTACACATCAAACCTTATCCAGATTGGATATTTTGAGATTGAGGAAGGAGGCCATTCTTTTCGATACGGACTAAATTAAAGACTAGATCAAACAAAATGTGATGAAGGGAAACCCAATGATTTTCAAACCGATTGCAGAAATCGAAGCCAGAGATCATTTACTCGCAGGCTGAATCAGCTTAAGTCACATTAAACACAATTTTTCATGATTTTTGTATACTTGGGTACGTATCATTTCTCTAACCAGTCAATATTAATCTCTAACCAGTGATCCTATTAGATTACAAAAGCAGATGAAAGAACATGAAAGTGTATGCGCCAAGAAAGAAGAAAAGCTCATAAACCAACACAGATTTACATTGAAAAAAACTACTCCAATAAATAGATGAGGCTGCTCACTGCTGAAAAAGACTGGGTGCATTATGTCACTTGTAATATATGGTGGACAAAAAGGAGAGCCTTACTCTTGAGGTGCAGATAACTTACTTTTGCGTCGTGTTAGAATAAGATCACCATCTTCATCCAAGTCAAACATGGTAGATGTAGAAACTGATATATCATCAACTGCATCAGTATGTCCTCTCAAAGTGGAAGTTTCTACAAAGTTGAAAAGAATACAATTTGTTTTCAAAGTTCTCACACAACCAAGATCCCTATTACACACAGAGTAGTCTGAACATGTACATACACTCCAGCAAGCTTCTATAATTGCTTCAGACTTTTACGCTACTCTAACATCAAATTAATAGTGCTTCAAGCTTTTCCAGTTCCTATAAGATGCCAGCATACGAGTTAATATCATCACCTGGTACTAATTGTTAAGTTCAGACAATCCACCCAGCTCAATAGTCTCTCTAATATGCAAAGTACATATGACATCCATGATATATTGCATCAGATACTTTTAAAGATAATTCACCAGTCAAATATTATATCAAAAGAAAACAAAATAGAAAAACAATTTCATAATTCTCCAAGTAATTTTGACGATGGAGGAAAAGAAAGTTAACATTCACGCTTGTTACAATCCAATAATTCTCCATAATCTAACCTCAGTACTGATTACTGTTGAGTGTTCACTGAGAATATGTTTCATTCGTGCAATTATCAGGACTTGCACAAAATTAGAACAAAAAACAATACATTAGCAGGCATTTTGCTGCTATGAAATGTTCGTCGGAGCTGATTGAAGAAGATAAATAGGAAATTGGAATTACCGTGGGGAGGTGGTAACAAGATGGTAAAATGGGAGACATGAGGACCGGAGTGATTAGGAGGGCAGCCAAGGTGAACTTCGCTCATCACTTGCTCCTCCTCCCTCCAGCTGACCACCGGTGACGAGTACAGTGGCGGTGGAGACGACGATGTACGTGGCTGTTCAACACCGTTTTCACGCTCCATCCAGTAGCTCCGTTAGTTCTTTCCGGCAACGCTGCTCACTTGGGTTTATAAACCTTATAACATGATGTACTGTTAATTTGTTTCACAAAATTTTTTTTTTAGTGTATTTTTTATTTGATAATAATTTAATTTTATATTTTATTTTTATTTTTATACTTAATGAGATAATCTATAATCACATAAATATTTTTATTTTATTTTAGATCATAAGATTCAAAATTCTTTTTTTATTTCTTAAATTTTATGTTCAATCAAACTACATCAGTATAATAATGGAAATTTAACACATACCTATGTGTATCTATATTGGAGTATATTAAAAACATGAACCCTAAATTTAAAAATTAAATTACTAAAATATCTTTTTTATTTTCTAAGCACCCTACTTAATAAAAAAAACTAATGCTGCATAGAGATAAAAGAAGCAACGCTTCATAATCCTTTTTCTAGTGAGATGTTTGACGTTATTTTTCAAAGAAACTTGGCTCCTTTAGTCGAACACTTGTAAATTGAGAGATTTACTCGATAATGAAGTTAGTGTTTGGCTTAAGTGAATCATTTGTTTGCAGGGTTTGTTCTTTTATCTTCTTGAAAAGAACTTTCAAGGTTTCATGTTTGTTTGGATGAACTTTTATTTCAATATTTTTTTTGTGACAAATTTAGTACTCCTCCGTCTCATTTTAAGTATCTTAATTTGACTTGGCATAAAGTTTAAGAAATAAAATTAGACTTTTAAATTTTGTGATTTTAAATTAAAGATGTGTGTAATATACTAAATATTTTCTTTAAATGTTATCGTTTTAAACTTACCATGTAAAATGTTTGAATTGTCAACTTATTAAATATAGAAAAAATTATTATTTTTAGGACAGATCAAAAAGAAAAGTAAGACACTTAAACTGGGACGGATGAAATATTGTATTCTATGTAAATTTGTGTTGTGATCTTCTAACATATTGGTTGAATTATGTTGTCACCTATAATTGATAGTACTTTTGATTTATACTAATTAGAACTATTTTAATATACTAACTAGAATGCTTGTTCCGTCAAGCTTCAAAAACTACAAAAACTTTAGTCGAAAGTATTGGACTTTTGTGTTTTTGGATTTGCTTTCCACATCTATATATAATATAAAGCTAGAATAGATAATCTTATGATATCTCTCTATGCCTAAGGATCCTATTTATTTTTTTATTTTACTTTTTCTCTCATTTCTTTAAATAATTTTATATTAAAAAATCATCTCCATAACTCACACCTCTTTATTTATCATAAATTCTACTCATATAAATATTAATAATATCCATAACCTCCAAACCTTTCATGTTCATAGCCCTTAATTGTTTAATGTATGAATTTATGACACCTAAAAATCACACTAATTTCTATTAGTATAAATTTATTTTGAGCCATGTTGGTTATTCTCTATCTTTATTGTGCAATAGCCATCACCAATATGGAGTATTTGTTTGGGTTATTGAGGATATGAATGGAGGATATGAATGGAGGAATTCTTCAAAAAATAATTTCAGTTTTCTCTTTGCTTCTCTTTTTATTTCATTTTAGAGAATTTAATTATGCTATGTTGACAACATAGTCCTTATTTCCACTTTAACTCATAATTATAGTATTTTTTAAAGTTTTATTTTCTTAGTTATTTTTATTTTTATGTGCTCTTTTCTTTGTTAATGTAACTTATTATGTCTCCATGTCATGATGTTTTCGAAAGTGAAAGCAGGGAAAAGAAGCCTACATAAACATGCATGATGCTTAAGGAAGTAAGTATATCTCATTTCGTAGTCATACGAATCAACTTATAATGTACCTAATGAAAGAGCATGAGATGTAAAATTGTTTGTAATTTTTGAACTACAATTTAATATATAATTATTTATTGATATGTAAAATTGTAGTCTTCGCGTTTTTCATTTTATTTTTGTTGATAAAAGTCTTTAAGTTTTTCGTTTTCTTTTTGTTGACAAAAGTCTTCAAGTTTTTCAGATTTTCATAAATCATTATCACTGTTTGTTGATTCTATACTCTTTGGGCTTACTACTTGAAAAATGTAGAAATAATATTGGGTTAGAATAAAAAAAAAATTAATAAATTTATTTGTATCATCCTTTCCGTCAGAGAGAAGCGAAGAATTGTTGTTCATTGGACATTCATTCAACATTTACTTTTTCTTTAATCATTTATCAAAAAATAAATTGTTAGTGTTGGTATGGAATACTTTTTTTTTCTTGGTTTAAAACATGGAAAGGGGCAGTGATAAATGAGCAACGGTAAGAGAAGTTACTCCAAACATGAAATATTTTAAGATGTTTCATAAGATTAACGAGAGGTAAAAGGAGAATTGATTTGATTATTGAAGGAAGGTTAATTACTTCGAAGGGTACAAATATGAGAAAGAAAGGATGAAGAAAAAGAAGAATGTAATACGGCTTATAACCTATGATATATTTTATTAAATATTTAAATATCTAAGTTATATCCCTATAGAATAATTATATATGCATAATTTAAGATCATGATTAGATCATAATTTTTTTTTAAATAGGAAGGGTACAAATTTTGATGAAAAAGGCAATTAAACTTATACTTTAAATAGCGTTATTTGAAACACAACAATATGTTTTTATGAGATGGACAAGGAGAAGGATTGAATTTATGATGTTGCTTTCTAAACTTACAATGTTACTTTGTGCAAAAAAAAAAATTATTTGCAAGGAGGATACAAAACATCTAAAAAAAAGGTAAATTCGAAAAGGCCGTATAAACTTATATGACCAAAATCATTAATAAAAGTTCTTACAAATATTTTTCAGACAAACATTAAAATATGTTCGTTGATGCACTTTATAGGCAAGTGACTTTTATGTACTAAAAACATGGAAAATGAAAGAGGGAGATAACCATTTATAGCCAAATTATTTATGAAGTAATTTTGTATGTTTAATATAACACATAAATCGTGAGTTTATGACATATAGTTAATTAAGAAAAAAATTAATTTTTTGCATTTTGTGCAAAATTAGTAGAAGAAAATAGGCAAATAAACTTGATTATTTTAAGAAAAGATAATTACAATTACTAATTTTTTGAATTGATTGAAAAAAGGGTAAAAAAATACTATATAAAAAGAGAGTAGGTAAAAGGTGAGCCAAAAAATAATGTTAGAGTGAATATAAAGAAAGAAGTGATTACGTACGAAAAAACTATTAAAATGGAAAATGAAAGGAAAAGAAAAAGACAAATTTCAATAATGTCAAAAAAGGTAATGAGTAGGCTAAGAAAAGACACACAACCTTGGCAATAATGATGTTTCGTGAGTATATGACTCATGCTCTTTTATGTTTTGAAGTTTTTCTATTTGCATCGTGCTAGGTCGAATCTCTATTATTTTACTGAATTATTCGTAACTGCATATTTACAATATACAATATGATCAAATTAAGGAGGGTTATTTGTTCAATATTGAATTTAATTGAAGTGAAATTTGCCTTTTCATTTGTCATCAACTATGAAAATATTATTAGAACAACAATAGTGTTACAATTGAAGAATATAGAAAAGATAAAACTAATTGATGAACAAAAATTAATATTTTAAATTTAAAAAGATAAATAATTATTTAGCTATATTTTAATGACCGCGCGAAGAGGGGGCTAATTCACTAGTTCAATTAATATAATGTAACTGCAATCCTCAAGTAAATAAGACTGATAATTTTCTTCGCAATTATCAGTTAAATTGGTTGAAAGATTGTTATCAACTCTGTCCATAATTGATATTTATCGGCAATCTTGATTCAAAAGTAGACTCTAGGATTGTTGATCTTATATTAACTTCACTTGTAATAGGAGTTCAAGTAACTCATCCAATTTTCACTGTAAGTGTTTGTTTCAAAACATATTTATATTTTTATTAATATTTTGTGTTGAGCCTTTCACAATTTAGGATTAATGTGTTTAAATTTACAGGTACTTGCTCAATTATCGATACAATTTGGGAAGATAATGAAAGTAAAAGTCATGGTGAACAAATGAAGATAATGAAAATAGATTTTGTACTTTATTAATCATTAATCATTCGCAAAAACGTGTATTTTATTTTTCAAGTATAATTATTTACTTGAAATTAAATTTTAAAAATATTAATATAAATTTACAAGATCGTGTATTATATGATTCGACATACACGTTCAAAGCACCTGCCAAGAATACACAAAAAAAATTAAAACAATTAAGTCTATACAGATCCATCATTGATAATGATCTATACTTCCTTTTGGGAGTGCAAAGAAATCAACCACATAGGAATTCATGAAGTAAACATTATCACTAAAAATATAATTTGCTTCAGCATATAAATAAAGCACAGGGTTAAACAATCCTCAATGTTGGATTGTATATGTGGCTAACATATTTTCTCACATGGCCAATTATACATTGCACTTGCACAAGGGATTTTCATGTCAAGAAGCCAACAATTATAGTTTTAGTTATGACAGAGCAATCGAAACGAATGAAAGGAACATACATTCTCAATATCAAGAAAGTAATAGGTGAGCTATGATAAATTACATGATTATACATCATAAAAGCAACATAAATATAAATAATTATAAACCTAAATAAACTTTGATTATTTAATTGTATGAGTTCAAACGATATACAATTATCACGACATCGACAAATAAGTCACTACTCAAGGATCAACATTGATCAGAAAATGACTTACTATATTAATTCATTTATAATTTTAAATCCAATTTATTAACTTAATGATATTGATGTTACTTAACAAAAAAGAGTACGCTCCAATGTCAAGCGATATACGATCATCTTTACTATATGACTCAGCAATCACGTGCAACGCACGATCAACATTGATCATTCAAAAAATGGCTTACTATTATTCATGTATATTTTTAAAGACAATTGATCAACCTAATGATATTGCTATTACTAAATAAAAAAGTGTACACTCAAATGCCAACGTATCGAGAGACTAGTATAATGAAAAGCCTCACATTTAAATGGATGGAAAATCTGCATTAATTTTAAGTTTATTTTGCCTTTTGATTATTTCACTTCTATTTATTTTAATTTACTTAATTACAAATATAACTACTTTCAATTTTCAAAATAAAACAGGTGACACCTTTATATAAGGAAACTGACAAGCAAATTATTATTCCGCTTATGATTTTCATCAAATACGGGGATCGAGTGTCTCATTTTAAAATACAAGAGGTATATCCATTGACAAATCATATTATAAAAAATTTAATAATTAAAATTATCGCAACATTTGTTTTCAGACAAATATTTCAGAAAAAGAACATTCAACAAATCCTTCCCTGCATTTGTTATTAAGGATTGAGACGTCTACAAAATTTCCTTTGGTGCATTATTTTAATCTTCCATATATTTCCTCATTCCCTTCCAAAGAAAAAGAATAACAGTGCAGATATTAGTTTGTGCAGTTTGCAAGTTAACTACCTTAAGATGCATCATAAAAGGAACAGTTTGAAGTGTAGAACAAGCTCGGATACATGAACTAATGGGACGTAAATAATCTAAGAATTTCAATTTCTGTACACACGTAAACTTTATTTAGCTGGTTTTATTTACAATAGCATGACATGAGCTATTTTAATACTGCATACAGACAACAATCCCAACATGTAAACGAAGAATATGATGCTACGAAATATAATATGAAGGTATATGAGTTCATCTAACTAGAAATCTATTCTTTTGATTGGCCTCTGAGAGACGCTAGTCGAGCCACAAAGTCATCGTAATCTGGTAGCTTAGGATGGACATGTCTATTTGAACCCAACATATCAGTTTGAAGTGAATTTGTACGAACGTGCCCTCTACTTAACTCCCTTGGACTTGTTTGTTCCAGTTCTGTTGGAAGAGATGTCGCCCTGTTGCCCATACTTCTCCGCCTTGACACTTCACTAGTACTGTCAACTGCAGCTTCTTTAGGTGTGTTAACTATTTTTTGCAACTTTTTCCTGCTGAAGTGCATCAATAGCCTGTCCATCAGCTTTTCCTCTTCGTCCCTTTGTTCCTTATCATCGCCAATTGTGACTTTTGTGCCACGTCTCATCCTAGCTGATCTTGGCTTGTCCTTGGCCTTTTCAGATGTATCATCCTTGCAATTTTCTTCTTCATTGGCCGCGTCTCCAGTGGAACTAGTAGGAGAGGCATCTGAAGTGTTTTTTGTTAAGCTCACTCTGGATCTGATATAAGGAGGGAGAATTGACCTATAATTGAATGACTTCTTGTCATCAGATTCTTCTTCAGCAACAATCTCAATCTCTGGCGTATTTTGTTGCCTTTCAATGCCTGTTCTATCCACTTCAATATCTTTGACTGGAGACGAGTCGTCAGATTTTCTGCTAAGGCTATCTCTTTCCCTTCTGTAACTTCTCTCCCTCCTTCTCATTGGTGAGCTATGTTCATCATCAGGTTCTACCTTTCTGCCGAATGAATTATGCTCCAATTTATCTTTAGAAGCTGTAAGTTGCCTCGCGTTCTCTCGATTAAACTTAGCAACTTCAGAATCTTTTTTCTGAGCTGGTTCATCCATCTTATTATGCAGATTGTGCTTCTGGTCATTCAGATTCTTGGACCACTCCTGCAAAAGAATCAGACAAGACGAAGTCTAATCAGACCTGGGAAAAAATATTTAAAATTTATTGGCCAGTAAGGACTATATGTTGGTGTAAAAACAGAAACTTAGAGAACAAAATGGTATGTTTCTTTACAGATCAAACTTACTTTTGATCAGCAATTGAAGTTGGCTTAGATGCAATAAAAGAGGAGATTATGAGATTCGATAAAAGGCTTACTTGTTCTGGCACTAGTGGATTGAATAGCTTCTGCTCCAAAGCCTTTGAATTCCATTCTATACCAGATTCTGATGCTATATCTTTCATCAACTGAAGCTTCATCTCCTTTGTCGGTGGCACTGACTTTAAGTTCTGGAGGAACTGTCAAGAAAGAAAACGCGTTCAATTTCCAGAGCGAGATAGAAAAAGTAAAGTCGCATTTGTAAATTTTACACACAAATGTTATCTGAACATGAGTGACTACCTCTTTACTGGCATAACGTTCAAGGGAATTTCCATATCTCTCAGTAAATACAGTTCTTAGTTCGCGTAATTCTGGCACATCCGCGAATCTTGCTGCTGCAAAAATCAAAGATGCCCCAGCTTCTCTGCACTCCTCGGGACATTCCCTGTAAACAAAAATTACCCAGAAATTGAGGATTCATTTGATCAATGAAATCAGCTCAGAATATCTGTAGAAAACTATTTGCAATGTTTCATCTCATCTCACAACTATAACATATATGAAATAGTAATAAAAGATTATATTGCTCGGACTCTCAAAAATGTGGCCACACCCGTGTCAGATCCTCCAAAAGTAGGAGGATCAAACACATGCTATTTTTTAAGAGTCTGAGCAACATAGATAAAAGGTATTCAAACAACTGAATTCTACTTTACATCTTCAAAATATGGACCTAATTAAGCAATCTTAACAAGCCAACTAATGAGATCATCACACTTGGCAAAAAGAAAGAAAATAAGTATTTGAAAAAAAAAATACCTCTGTTTATACATGATTGAAAGATTATTTGTGATATGATCACAATATATCTCCAAGAGATCATAACATCTAGAGAGATTGAGCTCAACCAGAAGGCCTTCAGCCTGTTGCAAACGATCGAAATTCCAAATTAGAATAAATTGATCTATCCACACTTTGTGAAGAAGAAAAAAAATAACAATTACTCCTACTAACCACTTAAATTTCTAGACTTGCGATTACATGAAATAAATTAGAATTAAATTGAGCCTGCCAACTCCGAGGCTTCACCATTCCTGTAAAATTTGATATGTTCAGGCTAGCATGCTAATTATATCACCAGCTAATTGTCCTTCCAAAATCCATGTTTATAAAGCCCAGAGCAGATTTTTTTCAGGCGGAAACCTTCATAATATTTGATGAGATATCAAAATCAAACTACCCAGCAAAATCCATTACATGAACATGAAAGATAAATCGCTACGTCGATATTGAAGCATTTCATGATCCTTAATCATATAACATATCCACAAATTGTATAGGAATCGGTGATTACCTCAAGATTTCTTATTGAAACAAGGCAGAATTTCAAGATTTAAATCCCAGAAATTAAAGAAATTTTAAAAATAAAAATACCCTGCTATAGGCATTAATATCCAATCCAGTTTTAAGTAGGTCCGCCATGTCATTCTTCAAATACTTCAGCATTGCATTCCTCTTCCTTTTTACCATCTCGATTCGAGTCTTTGTGTGCCTTATTGTCGACTTGCTGCACCAAAAAAATAGAAAAATTAGAGAAAAGGAAAAAAGATAATGAGAAAAATACTTTTCTATTGAGGAACCGAAACTGTAATTAGAAACCAAAAACTGCCATGGAAGAACAATGGCAGTTCGATATGAATGCAGTAGCTCTGGGAGCTCGAGAATAAGAGAAAATGGTGTGATTGTTAGGAAGAAGAATGTACACATTTAGACACATTCCTATCTATTTGTCTAGAACCTTCTAACCAACTATTAATTACATTAACAACTTGTAACTAACCAACTAAATAGAGAAAACTCCATGTAGGCACTACTGTTCACTTCACTTCACGAATTCTTTAACAGAAAAAAAACAGAGAGCCTTGCAGAATTGTAACTATTATTATTATTTATTTATTACCTTTTGGCGAAGAATTTGCTTTTCAGCCATGCATCTAACATCTTGATCAATTTCTTGGAGTACCAAAATGAAAGGGATCAACCGATTTATACAAGATGGAAAAATGCAACTCAATTCACGATAGGAATAAACTTGGAAAGTTGAGGTGAAAAGGTAAAGAAAAGAAGCTGCTGCTTTGTTTTGATAAAGGGGAAAAGAAACCTTTATGGAGTTCCAAGTCTAACAGAAGTTCCTGCTTATCCAGAATCTAATTAAATGGGCATGAAAAAAGTTGAAACAGAAATAAAAATTTAGATGCTTTAACAAAAAGTTAGCAAAAAAAACCATCAAGGTTGATGGCCTTAATTGCACACACAAGAGAGAACTGTATTTATAGCAGCTGCCAGCTGAGAATATTTTGGTGCCACGTTGGAATTTTACTGTCAGTAATAAGTCTGTTAACGGTAAAAGGCTGTAATTTTACTGTCCGGGTAATTTGGAGCTGAAAAGAAGGGTAATATCAATATGACAAGTGGAGAAACGTTGAGGCAATAACATGCGCTTATAGAATACGAAGTTGGCGGATCTTTATGCAATAATGGGAGTGAAAAATCAAAAAATGGGAGAGATGAGGATCCAGCTCTTTATATATTCACCTTAATTATTATTTTTGTTTTCACATGTTTGGAGTGGTTTTTATGATAAAAACTTATATGTTTACACTAAACTAATAAAAGTATATTATGTGTTGTGTACCTCTAACACTCAACCATAGCTATCTATTATACATTAAATCACTTAAATATAATAAATTTATATGATTTGGTATAAACATTATTTACCGTACTATTGTTTTTGTTGCAATAATAGTTCAGTTAATGTTGGTGAAGTTACTAGTCAAAATAATAAAGGACGTTAAATTTCTGCTCAGAATCTACCGTTCTTTCAAGATTTGTCTGTTGAACACAAATTTATCAAATAAAATAAATTATATATATATAGGTTAAATGTTAAAATTTTAAATATTTTTAGAGAAATTTCTGATTTGGCGGCTTAAAAGAATATGTGACGGCCTTTAGGGGTGGAAGGAATTAGAGAAAGAAAGGGTCATAGGCACCTCGAAGATGTAGGGGCTTTAATTTATTATTAGTCGTAAAAGATTTTGTTGATTATTTAGGAGATAATAGAGATGTTCCTTGTTTTAAGGTGCAAAATTGTGGAAGAAAGTGCTCTTGTTGTCCCCGCTGTTTACTAGCTTAAGTCCTAAGCTTTACTACTAGACCTAAAATGGCTATATTGTCCTCCCTAAAAACACCTCATGTTGAGCTGTTTTGAATGTTCCAGAAGCTAAAATAGCTATAGCTCTGTTGTTACCAAATGTATAAAGCGAAAAAAGTACTGCTCACTCACTGCTGGCTATCATATTTGGTTAATTTCTTTTTTAGAAATGTATTAATAGCTTGTTTCATCAAGCTTTTAAAATTTGGTTATTTTTTATTGTATGTCCATAAATGCTGGATTCTTTGAAAGAGGTGCGGGGCTCACAGAATACTTCAGAACCAGAGTGAAGAGACACAAAAGAACCTGACAGGAACTGTATAAAAAGGACCTCTCGGATTTTCTCGTTTCGTCATAGTACTAAGACTGAAAGCCCGTTACGCAGTCTACACAGAAGGGAAGTCACCAAACGTGGGAAGGTCTTGAGGTGCACTCATTCCCGTTATGAGAATATATTTTTTAAAAGTGTTTTCCAAAAAAATATTTTTGGTGAGAAGCAATTTGTGTTTGACCAATCAATTTAAAAAACACTTTTGTGCATTAATTTATGTTTGGCCAAACTTTTCAAAAAATGCTTTTAAATGTCAAATTACAAATAAGGATATGAATAGATTTACTTAATAATTAATGGTATTATTAAGTAGATAAATATTTAAATATTTATTATGAAAGACTATGATTGATCTTTCATTTTATTTAAGTAAAATATAAAAATAAAATTAAAAATTACTTGATTCTTTTCATAATTAAAATATATCAAACATCAGTCCACAAATATAAGAAAATCACCCCAAAAATCATATATTACAAAGTATAAAAAATCTTTATATGCAGAATACATAAAAAAGAACATATTCAAGAAATCATTCCTAGTGAGAAATGAGTAGTTGATCACGTTGGAGGTGATATTGCAGGCCGAATGTTTGGTGTAGAATATTATATTTATTATTAGGTTTAATTAAGTAGAGTTATTATGGTATATAACTTTTTTTATTAAGGGTATTATTGTCAAGATAAAAATTAAAAATTGTTTCTGCTTCTGTTTATTACTTTATGTGGAAAAACTATGTTTTAGCTTCTAAAAATTTGTTTCTGCTACTCCCAAAAGTATTTATTTTTCTCTAAAAACTTGACCAAACACCTCATTTTTTTAAATAAATACTTATTAAAAAATATTTTTAGAGAAAAATAAATTTGACAGACTATAGTTTTTTTATTGTAGAAGCAAGGAACAAAATGTCGGATGTTGCAATTATTACTGCTACTGTTTTTTTAAAGAAAAATTAGAGTTCTTTATAGGAGTTTGATAATTGATAGTACTAGAACATTCAATTTTTAGTTGCAGTAAAAGTCTAATATTTTAGCTATATAAGAATCTACTATTTTTTTATTTTTTTATAGCCTTATGGTTAATGAAATTTAATAGACTAACTTTCATCTATATTTTCAACCTTCTTGCTTATATTTTTTTCAAAAAAAGAACCAAAACACAAACGTCACCATGGATTCAATTTACTTAAACACGAAGCGTTAACATATATGGGAAAAAGTTGATAATGAAATACCATTGAATATTAAATAATAAAATTATAATTTTTAAGATATAATGAATCGCGATAAAAATTAATTAAATAAATATTTTAAACTTAAATTCGGAATAGGCTTTTAAAGAAATGTAATTAATTGATTATGTGGGCGCTTAGAAAATGTAACGAACAAAAGCAAAAGGCACCAGCAGCGGCAGCAAATTAAACGCAGAATATGAGGATTATTCTGTTATTCCTAACTGCAAATGTCCAAGTGGCGCAGCCCCATTGCCTTGCATATAAAGCAACCAACACAGCTGCCAAAACGGCCCTTCTTTACTTAGTCACTGACTATATATGATTCAGCCAAATAGAAAGGTGTTCAATACTATTTGTTTAAACACAGCTGTATGTGATACATTAAATAAAACCAGTTGTTTCCCGTGTTATATTTCCTTCAACTTTACAAAAAGTGTGACCCTTTTTCACATTATTATGAGAAAAGGACAAACAGAAATTGTTGTCCATCCTTTTTCTTACATTAAAATGATTTTCTGAGTGAATGTATTCTTCTGCTTTTATTTAATGTATCCAAAGGATATGGAAAATAGAATTTTATTTTGAGGTGGCTTGATTATATATTGAGGATAAAAAGGGAGAATGTAGTTTGAGTTGACTTGATTATGTATTCCGTCAATAAGCTATAGATGCATTGATTCACATGTGTGAAACTATAGTAATTGAAGGTGTTAAAAAGGAATGAGGTAGGCCTAAAATTCATGTGGACTTAGCTAATGATATGACATAATGAAACTGAAAAAAGATCCATACATGTGATATTTACTAGTTGGAACAGGTTTCAATCTTGTTAGACTCTTAACACTCTCTCGCAGGTCTAGATCTCGATAACTCGAGCGCGGATAATATAATTTGGGGGCCCAACATCGGTGAACAGAGAATTGAAATGAGTCTGACTCTGATACCATGTAAAGAATGAATCTTGGGCCTAACTCAACCACTTCTAATATTATTTTCAGTTTATTAGATTTATATATATAACTTTAATTTTTTTCATTTTATCATAACACGTTTGGTTATGATATTATAGTTAAGCCTAAAAGGAATAGTGAAGAGTCGTTTGAAATATTATATTGGAATCAAAGCAGTACGAGAATAGTAAATAACTATTATAAGTGCTTCAAAAGGATAAATCATAAAGATTACAATAGTAACAAGCTTGTAGTAAATAAAAGTTATGACAACAACAACCTTTTTGAGTTCTTGAATCAGTCTTGAATCTTTATACCAATTTGCAGAAAGCTCTTTGAATCTTGATAATCTGAAATCAAGACATACTAAATTTGGAAGTGTTACAATTGTGCTGAGTCGAGTGATGACACTCTGTCTTTAAGTCAAGATTGTCCTGTATATATGTTTTTACGTTAGCGGGCAATAGTCTCCCAAGATAAAACAACAAACTATCATTTGTGCAAAGCAAACACAAGTGATTCTACCAAAGAAAACAAATAACAAAAAATTGCTAAGAGGAGAGGATCTGTAACAAGAATATCAGAATTGTTGTTCTTGAAAAGTGTGTGTAGAATTGAGGCAAAGACCTCAATTTATAGTATAATAAATGTTTCTTCAAGTGCCAAGTAATGGCATTGAATCACCCATGTAATGGCAATGAATTGCCCAAGTAATGACACCCATTTATTAGTCAAATAATGGCTGATTAATGCTGGAATGAATGTCATTGAGGGCAGCCCAAAAGTCTCCAAAAATTAGATTTTCGTTTAAGACTTTTTGCCATGGAAGCGCCCCGGCGCCGCGGCCCTGACGGGGTTGGTGCCGCGGCCCTTCTCGGCTCCGCGGCCCTTTTCGACCCATTCCATCTTACAATTTGCACAATAACCGTCCATTATTCTATGTCTCAAACATTTACTTACGTACCAATATCTCTTCACTAACGAAATTTACGATACTTGGCACTACGAGTGCACGTGTGTAGAAACGACGTTTCCGACGTGCGGGGCCCCAATTGTTCGAGTCATAAATAATGGGATAAACTTAATTCCACATTAGTAAATTTCCAACATATTAATTATAGATATTGGAAAAGTGCTACAATTTCAAAAAAGCCCCATGTTCGTGATATTTCTGTTAAGAGTCTCACATCATATATGAAATGGGAATATGGACTCATTATATGGACTTAGACAATTCTCATCATACAAGCTAGATTTTGGGGTTGAGTTAGACCCAATATCCATTCTTTACAATTTGAGTAATTTAAAATTGGTATATGGACACATGCGCCACATTTCACTTGACGACATACTTGGCCCAACCTGGCATACTTGGCCCACGTCCACAGCGCTACACAGCACATGCCCCCCGCCATCGACTAATACACCGACTAACATTGAGGTAGCTATGAGCACAATGTCACTCAACACTCCAGACGAAAATTGGTATATGGACACATGCGCCACATCTAACATGACGTCATCACAAGGTACTCTCTCGTCTTATTCCAATTTGAGTAATTCAATTATTTGTTCACCAATGTTAAGCCCCCAAATTATATTATCCACACTCCAGTTAACAAGGTCTGGGCGTGCGGGGGAGTGTTGAGAGTCCCACATCGGATGTGGAATGGAAACATGGACTCCTTATATGGACTTGGATAATTCTCACTCTACAAGCTAGTTTTTGGGGTTGAGTTAGGCCAATATCATTATTTACAATTTCTTGCTTATATTAGACAAGCTCAGAAAAAACATGATTCATTGTTGATAGACAGAGCTCTTTCTGGTCAATTAGTCAACTTGTAATTTCTTAATTAAAAATCCAACCTTCCATATACTACACGCATCACTTGTTTTAAAGTGGTCCGTTTTGCATGTGCATTGCTTGTTCACTTATAAATAATAATTTATAGTTTGTTTCGTCGAACTTTAAATCTATTTATTTAGTATCTTTTGTTAAAAAATATTTTTTTTCGACAGACAGTAGTTTATGTTTTGTTAATTAATTTAAAAGATATTTTATCAGCATTATAGCAACAATTTGTGCTTGACCAAGATTCCAAAAGTATTTATGAAAAAAGACTATTTTTTGCAGCTTTACAAAAATAGTTTTTGCTACTACTGAAAATCACTTATTTTTTTCTTAAGCACTTAAAACCACTTTTGGTTTCCTAAACGTACGTTTAGCCAACAAGCTATTAATAAGTATTATGAGCATGGATTAGGGAATCTCCTTAATTAGTCCAATCTATTACTTAAACGCCAACCGTTCCTTGTGTTGCTAAAGTGATGATTCTATTTTCGCATGATAGAATTATTATAGGAACATTATTATAATTATCAGTATTGTCAACCATTAATCTTAAAGGACAAAAGCAGCTTAAAATATACAAGTAGAGTCCTACTCTACCAAAAGGATATATACTCAGTATTCGTTTTTCCCTATCATAAATATGGTACTATTTTTCTAGTTGATTCTATTAATAGAAATGATTTTTCCTTTTCCGACTCAAAAATCTTACTTCAGTTTGAAAATGGCCATTTTTGGTTTGGATATTATCAAGCTATTCGGTATAATAACCTTTTTGAATAAATCAAGATGTTTAAAATGAATTTCCATATTATTTGAAAATACCACCAAAAGGATATATACTCAGTATTCATTTTTCCCCATCATAAATATGGTACTATTTTTCTAGTTGATGGTAATCATACATTGGGATCTACCTAAATTCTCCACTATAGCCATTTAAAAAATTCACTTCCTACCCCAAATTTCAGGGGCAGATCGAGTGCAATCGTTATGGGTTTATGTGATTTTAATATTTTTTGCTTAGACATGTATTTATATTAAAAATTTATTAAATATATAAGAATATTTAGGTTAAAATTTAAATCTGTTGATGAGATTATTATTATTATTGTATATTAATTTAAAATCGCTATAAAAACTAGTAGGTAAGAGAAAGAGGGGGAGGGGGAGGGGGAGGGGAGGGGGAGGGGGGTAATTAAATTGAGAAGGCCAATTTGTTCTAGTGCGTGCTAAAGTGATTATTCTACCTTCCCATCACCCATGATAGAATTATGACTGGCAACCATTAGCTTTAAGCACAAAATCAAATTAAAATATATAATATTTGTTTTAATTAAATAATTAAAATAATCCACACAAGGAAATAATTAACTTTTTTGCTTAGGAGAAGGAACTGGTTTGATCAAACAGTGTCAGAGTAGGGGTTTTTGTTGGAGATTTATCGTCGTATTATCTAACGCGTTTTAAATCGTTTTGCTAAGAAATTAACTGTGAGTAGAATTAATGCTGGTTGTCCTCAGCTATTATTCATCAGTATGAAAATGGAAATAGGATCCATTTCTTTTTGTTTTTTGTTTTGGTGCATTTTTTTAACCACTCAATACCTGATTATTTCGAATTTGTATGTCACATAAGGTCGACTAAAAAAGAAATATTTCTTATTACTAGTTCTATATTTCAAGACTCGAATTCGAAATTACAAGTTAAAAAATTTTTAAAAAAAAAAGATACTACTTTTGCAAACATGGAGAGCCTTTGCCCATCGATTTAATTGAGTCTTAAGCTAGAAGTGCAGCGTTCACCTCTACTTAACCTCTTTTTTTCAAACAAAAAAGGTTGGCTCAAATAATGACACGAATCTAGATTAGTTTGGACTTTAATACTAATATCGAATTCCGGATGGAGAAAAAAAAAACTAAATCTCCAATTCGATTTTTAGAGACACCATTGACCTATTGGTCACCCATGTGAATTATGTTGGCCTCCCCTTAATGCAACATCCATGCATTACTATGTCATGTGCCCTCTTCTCCCTCTACTTAGCGCAATCATTTATACTAGTATAATGGTGTTTCCTTGTAGTTGATCGCTAATAATGCATTGAAATCCACCTAACTAAAGCACATGCTTTGAGATTATAAGGAATAAAGAACCAAAGAAATAAAGGCTCATCTGACTCCCAAAAAGAAAATGACAGAAAAAACAAAAGTAATTATAAAGCCATGAGATTCTTTGTGGATATATAGAAATTCCAAACTCCTGGCTTGCCTACTTCTTGTTTCTCCTTTTTTTTTTTGCAAAGAGGAAAAGTAAAAAATGATTTCCTTTCCAGAAAATTGAAAACAGAAGTTGGTTTGTTAGACCCCTGAAATACTAGTAAGCGGAGAAAATATATACAAAATATACACAAGGTATACAATAAGATTGAATATACTCATTAAAATACAAAAATAAATTAAGTTAGTCATATATCGCTTCAATATCATTAGTTTATAATAGAATATTTCCCAAATATTCTTTCATTAATTGTGTATCTCTTATTTTAGGTAGAATTATATTCCTATTGTAATTAGGTCTCCTATTTTAGGTAGAATTATATTTCCTATTGTAATTAGGTTGATTAGTTATATAGTTTAAATATTCTTGTACTACTATATATATTGTACATTATTGATGAATACAATCAAGGAACATATTCATTTATGGTATCAGTAACCTAAAAATACCTCCACCGCCGCCGACCATAGCTCTCGGCCGCCACCCCCACAGAACCCATTTTTTTCCAGCCATTCTCTCTCCCTTCTTCTCCTAAACATAAATTCAAACAAGTCTCTAGCTCAACGGCCGCCCACTAAAGTTCTATTTCGTAGGAACCCGTCCTACTAACACTTGCGTATCTTTGGATGTCTATGTTATCCTCTCCATCCGACCACTCACAAACTTCAACCCCGACCTTCCCCGTGTGTGTTTCTGGGTTACCCCACCAATCATCGTGGTTATCGTGCTATGACTTGTTAAGCCGTAAAATTATTATTTCACATCATGTCCTATTTGATGAGTCTCAATTTCCCTTTGCTTCCCTAAACTCGCCACCTCGGCATTCCTATGACTTCCTAGATGATAGCTTGAACCCTCTTCTAATTCATAATTTACATAGTCCGTCGTCCTAGACCCCGACACCCGCCCCCACCTCGGACAGTCCGGGACACACTGCCCACCCGATTATGCCGACGGTGGCCCGGAATAGCCCACCCCATGGTGATTTCGCAGCCACCTCTCGGCAAACCGAGCATCGATCAGCCGATCCCACCACCCCTGCCCTTCCTCCTCTTCCCGGCAGTCCCGCGGCACACACCCCTCCCATCTTGCATCCCGAGACACGCTCTAGGACCATGGAAGCCCGTGTCATGCACGTAATACATAAACCTAAATGGTTGTTTAACCTATCAGTTTCAGTTGTCCCTTCCCTTGTCCCCCGAAATTCGAAGGATGTCTTATCCGACCCTAATTGAAAAGCCACAATGATTAACGAATATAATGCTCTTATTGATAATAAGACGTGGGACCTAGTACTCCGTCTATCTGTTGCTAACATTATTCATTCTATGTGGATTTTTAGACATAAAAAGAAATATGATGGTTCTTTTGAGAGGTACAAGGCTCGTCTTGTAGGTGATGACATGTCTCAACAGGTGGGAGTGGACTGTGATGAAACGTTCAGCCCGGTCGTAAAGCCCACAACTATCCGGATCATCCTCAGCATTGTTCTATCCAAGTCTTGACCCATTCATCAGCTTGATGTCAAGAATACCTTCTTACATGGGGATCTTCATAAAATGGTATATATGCATTAGCCTATGGGTTTCATGGATCCTATTCATCCGAATTATGTGTGTATGTTGCGAAAATTGATCTATGGACTGAAATAGGCTCCTCGAGCATGGTACCAGCGGTTTGCCGATTATGTTTCCTCTATCAGTTTTTTACACAGCAGATTCGACCATTTCATGTTCATCTATAACAAGGGTACAAACATGGCTTACCTATTATTATATGTTGATAACATCATTCTCACCACATCATTTGATGCTCTCTGCCGGTCCATTATGTCTATCATTTCCTCTAAGTTTGCTATGAAGGATCTGGGGCCCCTAAGTTATTTCTTGGGCATCTCTGTCACTCGGCATTCTGGCGGCCTATTTCTGTGTCAGAAAAAGTACGTCGAAGATATCCTTGACCGTGCAGGCATGACATCTTGCAAATCATCCCACACGCCAGTAGGCACCAATTCCAAGCTCATCGCTGATTTCGGCCCCCCCATATTCAGACCCGACTCACTATCGTAGCCTGGTTGGGGCCCTGCAGTACCTCACATTCACGAGACCTGACATATCCAATATCGTGCAACAAATCTGCCTACATATGCACAATCCGACGGAAGCACACATGCATGCCCTCAAATGTATTTTACGATACGTCTAAGGTACACTTCACTTTGGATTACATCTATACAGGTCCTCGCTCACTGGTCTCACTGCTTATTCTGATGTTGACTAGGGTGGATGTCCTGACACCCGACGCTCCACGTCTGGTTACTACATTTACCTTGGAGATAACCTATTGTCTGGTCTTCCAAAAGGCAACATATATCCCGATCCAGTGCCGAAGCAAAGTACAGAAGTGTCGCCAACGTTGTCTCTGAGTCTTGTTGGATCCGTAACCTTGTACTTGAGCTTCACTACCCGATTCAAAAGGCAACACTGGTCTACTGCGATAATATTAGTGCGATATATCTTTTCGGCAATTCCGTCCAACATCAGTGCACTAAACACATTGAGATGAACATTCATTTCGTTCGCGAGAAAGTGGCTCGTGGTCAAGTTCGGGTCCTTCATGTTCCTTCCAGATATCAGATTGCCGACATTTTCACCAAAGGACTTCCGCGCATACTATTTGATAATTTTCGAAGCTAGTCTCAGTGTTCGTGAACCCCCCCCCCCCGCTTCAACTGTTGTGGTGTAATAGAATATTTCCCGAATATTATTTCATTAATTGTATATCTCTTATTTTATGTAGAGTTGTATTTCTATTGTAATTAGGTCTCCTATTTTAGGTAGAATTATATTTTCTATTGTAATTAGGTTGATTAGTTACCTAGTTTAAATATTCTTGTACTACTATATATATTGTACATTCTTGATAAATTAAGTAACATATTCCTTTAGTTTTGTTTACCACAAAGGGGTTCAATGAAATGGTTGATATTATAGTTCTCAGATTCGAGCCTGGGAATTGAACTTTTCATGGTAAAGAGTGTTAGTGAACCTACTAACACATAAATTTGAATTAATCTAAATTTCGAATATCAAATACTTAAAAGAAAAGAATAATATTATTTAGCTTCTTGGTTCTCCTATTATAACTCCACATCCACATGTTATAGTGGGTCAATGGGCAATGGAGAGGTTAAACCAATTTCATCTTGATTTGTTGGGAGACAAATAAATTATAAGTACACCAACGTCTTGGGTATTCTAGTGAAACCAAAGTCAAAGGCAATAATGCATATGAGGAATTGGTTAACTGTAGGTGGAATTAAAGAAATGATATATACATTCTGGTGGATTTGGCTACATAATTTGTTCATGCCTTGAATGAGGTTCAAAGAGTTGTTAACCTGAGTTCTCTGTAATATTAGTAGGTTTTTAAGAAACAAACAAAGAAGATGGTACTTAACAACAAATGAGTAGTAACACTGTCCCATCAATTAGCTAAAAGATGTGAGCTTAAAGCAGTTCAAAGTGATTTTGGTCACCCTTTTGTCGATTGTGGATGTCCACAACAACTTGATGAACTGCCTAGAATCCATTTTGGAGGTCGAAAAATTTCACCATATACCTAAGAGAAAGATTTAAGATTATGCAATTCGAAATGAAGTCACTCCAACGATAATTACTTTTTCATGAATTTTCTTTTTCAAATTTACTTGTTCATTCTCGAGCATTGGGCTACTATGAACAAAATAAAAAGCAAAATGTGTACTCAAGTTTGAATTTCATAGTTTTAGTGGTTGCACAACTTTAAAAGTATATTTTATTTATTTCAATCATTAAGTTACTTAGGAATAATTAGGGGTTATATAATAAAATTATAATTCTATTTTTGACTCCTTAAAAAACGTACCAAGTTAAAATGTGACAAGTAAAAATGGACGGAGGAAATATCTTTTAAATGTCATAGAAATAACGGTCACTGGCCACTCTTTGACCATATAATTAAAAAACAACATGTAGTGGAGTTTCAAATTCTTTAGGTGAAACTCTAGGTTACTTGTGGAATTCAAAACTTCATAACGATAACTATTTTCAATTACATGGATGAACAATAACTATTTGTTAATTTTCCCTTTAAATGGCAGCTAAAACGTGGTTACTAGCAGGAAATCACACCTAATGGCCTTGAAAATGGATGGTATTAAATTTTTTATTCTCACTTACCTCATAAACAAACCTTCAATGTCAAAAGTCAAATCATCCGACTACTGTTGCACTTAGCCCACATCCTGGAGTGGGTTAAATCTTATTCATTTTTTTGTGCGGATTTCCCTTCAAAGGCATTGGTCTTTAATTTTTGTCATTTGCTTAAGAAGGTGACCGAAAATACCCAAAGGTTCTGGATTCAAACTCCCACTCAATCAAAAATTAAAAAAAGAATTTGTAAGGTAGACTTTGCCTACTTTGCCTTATGCATGAAGGCAAACTCTGTCTTGCGGTTTTTTTTTTGTTTTTTTATTGAGTTGGGGTTCGAACTCAGAACCCAGGAATTTTTAGATGAAGAACAAAAAATTAAAGATTTCCAATTTGATGGACAAAAATTAAAGACCATCCCGAAATAAAGGCATTCCTATGATTTGTCCAATCTTATTTGGATTGGGCTTTTAGAGCCCAAGTTTGGGCCCTTGTAAATCCAATGTCTGGTTCTAATGTATGATGGAGAAATTATTACTCCAGGAACAACTTTAACACGTTATATTAGGCTTGTTAATTTTTCACACAAGTGTACCCGTGGGCTCAAATATTCCCTCGCTCTCTCTCTTTCCTTCTTCCGCAGAAAATAATACTCCGAGAAATTTTCGAAAAAGAAAATGGAGCTACTTTTTGTTTTGAATTTTGATTTCCAGTTCTATGAAGGACTAATTACAAATTATGTAGCTATTAAATCTACTATTTTTTTAAAAAAATATTATTATATCGAACTTTCTATTTAATGCAAAGTAACTAAAAATAATTATAGAGACTTCTGTGAATTGTTAGTTCTGTATTACTAATACAATTTGCTGTGGGAATGCAGTTAATTCCAAAGGATTGCACTGACTGAAAAAGATTGTCATTTCAACATATGAGCTAAGCTATATTTTACCTGAACAAGGTTTAGGCTAAACCCATAATAGGTTTTCTTGAAACTGATCTACTTCAGCCTAATAGAGAATAGTCTTGCATGCACTACTTGAGAGGGTCTATAGGAAACAACCTCTCTACCTTCACAAGGTAGGAGTAAGGTTACGTACACATCATACTCCCCAAACCCTACTTGAGGAATTACATTGAGTATGTTGTTGTTGTTGTTGTAGAGACTAGTCTTGTACTAAAATGGTACACTTGATGGATGTACATATTTTTTTTTAAATATTTCATCATTCTTAATTTTGAATACTGAAAGAAATAATCCCCTTGATTATTTTCATTGATTGAATAGATATATATACAAGTTACAAACCTTCTCCTACCATAATTCTAACTATACAATATGGTAAGTGTATATCCTAATTATGGTAAGTGTATAACCTAATCTAGGTAACAAATATACTACAATATACACACAATATACTTTCCTTAATACTAAAGATTTTGGCAAATGGTACGTCTTTGGGCTTCGCTTAACACACCCCATGATCATAGCGCGGTCTTGAACCGAGATCGTCCCTAAAATCTTCAAAGAGAACCGCCGTAGACCCTTTGTAAAAATGTCCGCAATTTGATAACGAGACGGGACATGGCATACGCGAACGTGACCCTTTGCAACCTTTTCACGGACAAAGTGAATGTCCATTTCGATATGCCATGACAGGTAGATGGCACTAATGTTATCGCAATATACCAAGGTTGCCTTCTGAATGGGACAATGAAGCTCCAAAAGCAAATTACGTAGCCAACATGATTACGAGACCACATTCGCTACCCTCGATATTCGCCTCTGCACTTGAGCGTGATAGAGTTGCCTGACGCTTTGCCGACCATGAGACCAAGTTGTTGCCGAGGAACATACAATAGCCAGTCGACCGATGCTGGTGTCGGGACAACCACCCCAATCAAGATCCGTGTAAGAGACAAGTGTGGATGTAGAGGAAGGATACAAGTGCAACCCATAGTCTAGTGTCCCTGAATATACCGAATGATGCGTTTGATTGCATTCATGTGCTCAACTCGGGATCATGCATGAATAAACACACCGCCGAACCGCATATGTAATATCCGGCCTGGTAAAGGTAAGATCTTGGAGGGCCCTCGCAAGATCGCGATAGCGGTCGGGTCCTCGTATGGTGCACCTGCCGCGCGCTTAGCTTTGGGTTTGCATCAATCGGCGTGGAAGTGGACTTACAGGATGACATCCCGACCTCTCGATGATCTCACCGCATACTTCCGTTGAGACAGAAACAAACCACCGAATGACGTTTGACGGCAATCCCCAAAAAATAACTCAACGGCCCTAAGTCCTTCATAGCAAATTGAGCGAGCATGGCCATGATAGACCGACGCAAAGCATCGGAGGAGGCGGTCAAAATGATATCATCCACATATAACGTAATATAGGCCAATGACGAACCACGGCGGTAGATGAACAAAGAATTGTCTCGACCTGGCGTGTGAACCCAATAGTCGAAACAAAATTAGGAAATCGTGTATACCAGGCACGTGGAGACTGTTTAAGCCCAGATAATGATTTCTTCAACAAACAGACATGATGAGGGCGGTAGGGATCCCTGAAACCGAACGGTGATGCATATAGATCAAGCTTCCTTGAGGTCACCATGTGAAAAGCATTCTTGACATCCAACTGATGGATTGGCCAAGTCTTTGAAAGAGCCAAGCTAAGCACGGTCACGAATGGTAGCCGATTTGACCACCGGACTAAACGTCTCACCACAATCAATTCCAACTCTTTGAGTCTTACCCTCACCCACAAGCCGCGCCTTATGTCGAGCAAAGGACCCATCGCAATTCTCCTTGTGAGCCAAAATCCACATAGACCTGATAACATTAATATCATATGGCCGGGGCACCAACTCCCACGCCTTATTATCAATAAGAGCATTATATTCATCACCATAGCAATTTTCCAATTAGGGTCATTTAATGCGGACACGATTGCGGGCAAGGGGATTTAGAGACATCCGAATGTAAATTAAAATGTCTTTTAGGTGTAAAAATACCCGCCGACTACGAGTGACCGGTCTATGACTTGAGGAAGAATTGAGGGAATTTTGGGAATTTTCGGGCTCGGGATGGGTAGCGTGACGGTGGGCTCTTGACCCAAATCGGTACATCTTTGGGTTCGGTTTACGGACCCGATTCGAGTGGTGGGTGGCCCAATAAGCTGGAACTTCGATGGCTGGAAGCGATGAGGAGTAAGCGTTCTTGTGGGGCCGGGCGTGGGCCATTTGGGGAATTCGATGCAGGAGTTGTCCAAAATTCCGAATAATATACTGAGGATATTTGGTCATCCAAAAATTATACGACTTAGGTTCGGGAGTATGAACTTTCGTAAATGGGAATTGAAGTTTCATCAAAAATGACATGGCGATTGATTATGATTTTCTTGGAGGATAAATCAAAACACTTATAACCACGATGATTCGACGGATAACCCAAAAACACACACGGGTAGACCGAGCCTCAAGTTTGTTAATTGTGGTGGATGGGAATAACGGATAACACAAGCACCCAAAAATCCGAAGGTGAGAATAAGAAGGGTTCTTATTATATAGGATTTTGAGGGGGGAAGAATATGTCAGACCTTTAGAAGGAATTATGTTAAGAAGATATGTGGCCATTTGTAGAGCATGATGCCAAAAATATGGAGGTATGGAGGCATGTATTAGGAGAGTTCGGACAATGTTATTTATGGAACGAATTTTGCATTCGGCTTTCCCATTTTGTGAAGATGTATGAGGACATGAAAAACGAAAATTTATCCCATTAGTAGCACAAAATTCCCGAAACTCCCTATTGTCATACTCTTTCCCATTATCACACTGAATATTTTTTATTTCTCTTTCGAATTGAGTACGTATGAACGCTCTAAATTTGACGAAGACGGAAAACACTTGTGATTTATTCGCAATTGGAAACGTCCACAAAAATCTAGAATAATCATCTAAAAATAGAACATAATATCGATGACCCATTGAACTAAGAACAGGAGATGTCCATAAGTCGCTATGAATAATGTCAAATGGCATAGACGCATTTAGAATTGGAGTCTACAAATGGCAACTTAACAATTTTTCCTAATGAACAAGACTGACAAATTGGAGTACGACTGCACTTTACAAGAAATAAAGCTATTTTTATCTAAAGTCGATAAAATAGAAGATCCCGGATGACCAGACGAGCATGCCACATGGAAGGAGAGATGGTCGCAAAGTTGACGGCAAGGCCGACTCGATGGATCAAACCGGGCATGATAGGATACAGATCCCCCTACTATCACACCTCGTGAGATGACTCCGCCTTGAAATCCTTCACGAGAGAAACCGAAAGGATCAAACTCAACAGAAATGTAATTGTCATTTGTGAACTTTCGGACAGACACTAAATTTTTAATCAATTTAGGAGCATGTAAAGTATTTTTCAAGAGGAGTGGTGGATTAGTGGAGACAACGTTTCGACCATACCCTAGAATTGGAATAGAGCGCCATTACCAACAATTATCCCAGGGGTGCTCAAATGGAATAAGATGAGAGAGTACCGATTCGGAAGTCATGTGAGTAGTGGCCCGGTGTCCATGTACCAATTTGGAGTGCAGGTGAGTTAACCCCAACGTGTGCATCGCGGCCTCGATATCGGGCCGAGTGGGGCTCGCATGATGGGCTTGAGGACGGGGCCCAAGAACTCCTGGCCGCGGCCGACCTGGCCCAGAATCGCTACCATCGCCGCCGTTGGGCCATCGCCGATGGGCCGCCATCGCCGGGCATTGGGCTGGATTGTTGGCGACCACCGCCGCCGGAATTTCCTTTCGCCGGGTATGGGCTGCCGCCCACGGCCCATCGCCATCGCTCCATCGCCATGGGCCCCACCGCTGGGCCCATGGGGTGGTGGGCCATCGTTTCATTGGATGGGACCCACCGACGTTTTGCTGACTACCGGAACCTCCACCATTACCACCGCGTTTGCCCCCGCGGTTTTTATTATTCTTGCGATTATTCTTGCCGCCACCATTATTATGGTTTTGGCCCGAATTATTAACAAAAACTGACGGATTAGGAGAGGACGTCATCATGACTACTGGACTTGCTCCGGTAGCCGCCTTTTTAGCCAAACCGGCTTCTTCCAACGTAAGCATGGAGCGGGCTTGATGGAAGTCGGGAAGAGGGTTGCTTTGGCGAAGGAGAGTGCCAACACCATTATAGGCCTCCGAAAGACCGGCAACCAATTGTAGAACTAGACGATTATTTGTTACTGGTGCGCCAACGTTACGGAGTTGATCCGCCAATTCCTTTAGTTTCTTGCAATATGCGTAAACGTTTGAATACGCCCATTCAACGAGAGAGAATTCTGCTCGAGTGTGACGATACGGAATGTTGGTTGTCTTGGAATATGTCACGCAATCTATTCCATGCAGCCATAGCCGTGGTATCGGGCTCCATAATCGTCTGTAGAAGGTCCAAAGTGAAATAGTGGCGTATATCCACCGAAGAACGGTAGCATCAAGTGTAATCCATACCTCGGGATCCTCCGCGGGAAGGGTCTAGCGGGAGGAATTATGTGATGAAGAACTTGATACGAGATAGCGTGAATTTTAAACAACTCACCCACATTGCATATTGAACGTTTTCCATCTCAAGGACAATAGGGATACCGAGCTTGATATTGGAAACCGTGAGGCAGGTGAAAATTGTTCTTAGACATATTTGAAAGAACAAAGAAGGAGGATAATTTTAAGAGAGGTTTTTGAGAGCGGAAGACGAGATATTTGGAGAGAAAAGACCCGAGGGGGGGGGGGGTTCTCTGCCAAAGAGGAGGCAAAAGTTTGAGAGAAGAAAACTTTTGTTTAGACCTAGTCTCTTGATACCATGAAAGAAATAATCCCCTTGATTATTTTCATTGATTGAATAGATATATATACAAGTTACAAACCTTCTCCTACCATAATTCTAACTATACAATATGGTAAGTGTATATCCTAATTATGGTAAGTGTATAACCTAATCTAGGTAACAAATATACTACAATATACACACAATATACTTTCCTTAATACTAAAGATTTTGGCAAATGGTACGTGCTGGGCTTCTGTTTAACACAACAACACCAACATGCCCAGTGTATTCCCACAAGTGGGGTCTGGGGAGAGATGTGGTTTCCGATAGACCCTCGGCTCAAAATAAATATAATCGATGCAACTTGTGGGAATGTCAATATTTAATTATCTAAATTTGAAAATCATTCAGGAAATTTTGCTAGCAATACAAATAGATAACCAGCTACGAAGTAAGAGATATGAGTGACTGTAAAGTTGGGCTGAAAAATCTTGGAAGATTCTTTCTTTAACAAGAGGGGAAGAGCCCAAGCTGATAATTTTGACCTGAAAAAGAGCCTCAAGTCCGCTCTTTCAAATAAACATATGGATAGCTTCATAAATCATCAGACTATATCTGTATTAAAAAATACGATATGATTTAACTTATATCGGGAAATGCTTACAGTATCAATGCAATTTAGCTTGATGTACGAGATTACTTGCCTTATTTTTTTCAGGTTATTAGTTTCACTTATTATAAACGGTTACTTGTAATTACTTTTTAAATAACGTGATAGTGTAAGATATTTGTACACTACCAATATATAAAAGTTAAATTATAAGTAACACTTATTGTTGGAGCAATCCAAAACAGCAGATGACCCAGTCAACTGGGATTGAAAATTCTTGGTAATCAATTAGGGTGGATATACAAGAATTTCCCACTTAAAAAAGTGTGGCAGGTTTGAAATTTTAAGCATACATAGAAAAAAACCGGGTCAACAAAAGAAATCAAAGTTAACAAGCATGCTTGTCCCTGTCTTAGTCATTCCATTTTGAACTCCAATTATTCCAGTGTAGATTAGAGAGCTGCAGCCTGTATGCTTTGTTCTTTTCACATGGCTACCTACAATATTCTGATCATTTTCATTTTTGTGGTATTCTGTCACTTTTTACCTGCGGACCTTGCTGACAGCTCAATCTTGAAGGGCAAAATCTAACTGATTACCAACAGTTGGTCTCGGCAGATGGCTACTTCAAAATGCAATTTTTCAGTCCCGGCAAGTCAAGAAACCGTTACTTGGGCATATTTTACACTCGTCCAGGACCTGATGTGTACTCTGATGTTAATGGAGGAGGAGATGAAAAGGCTCTGTGGATAGCTAACAGAGACGATCCTATAACCGATACATCTGGAAGTCTTACGATTGATCCTGATGGCAGATTAATGATTTCTCATAGTGAAGGAAAGGTTATTATGCTTAGTGCTACTCCAACAACAGCAACTAACTTAACTGCTATACTACTCGATAATGGTAATTTTGTGCTGAGGGAACTGAATACCAACGGCTTTGTTAATCGAACACTATGGCAAAGCTTTGATTATCCAACCGATACACTTCTGCCTGGAATGAAGCTTGGGATTAACTTGAGAACTGGGTATACATGGTTTTTGACTTCATGGGTAAACGATCAATCACCTGCCTCAGGATCTTTTACCTTTGATATTGACCCTAATGGTACAAATCAGCTGATAATCTTGTGGATGGGTAAGGTCTATTGGAAGAGTGGCCCTTGGCTTACCGGATATCGTGCTCTTAAATATGTCTCAAATGAGGATGAAAAATACTTTACGTATACTGTTGATTTTGTTTTTGAAAGGTACACTGTGAGTCCATCTGGATTAATTCAGAATGGTTTCGACAGAAATGTAGTGTTTGGTAGTTGCAGTAATAAGATTCCCAATGCTGAATGTGTGAAACAGGTCTTGCCCCAGTGCAGGGCAGCTAAAAATATTGGTTTGAGCTTAGACAAGTTTATATGTTTGGAGACAGCTTTAAATTTGAAGAGAAATATACCTTGAGCCTCTCAGATTGCAAGGCCAAGTGTGAAAATGATTGCTCGTGTATTGCTTATAACAAGAAGAGACTAAGCAAGAAGTTCAGGCATGACATACAAATTTTCAGCCTTGAAACTATAATCATGGCCACAAACAATTTCTCGTCTGCCAATAAGTTAGGAGAGGGCGGTTATGCACCCGTTTATAAGGTAAAAGTTTCGCAGCTTTTTGGCTAAAGCTGATTTTTACATTTGCTAAGTAGTCAAAATTTCAGGGGATGTTGCTCGAGGGGCAAGAGATAGCCATAAAGAGACTTTCAAAAAGTTCAGGACAAGGATTGGTTGAGTTCCAAAATGAAATTATGCTGATTTCTAAACTCCAGCACACTAATCTTGTTAGGCTTTTAGGATGTTGCATTGAAGGGGAAGAGAAGATATTAGTTTATGAATACATGATGAACAAAAGCTTAGACTTCTTCCTATTTGGTATGGATTTGCACTTTCATGCCTAATTTGCTTTTTTAATCTTATTTGATAAATATCACCCCTTCCCGTTTTGTATGAACAGATCCGAGCAGAAAAGATTCACTAAAATGGAATACCCGTTTGAACATTATTGAAGGAGTCGCTCAAGGACTACTTTATCTCCTCAAGTATTTGAGGCTGAGGGTGATTCACAGAGATCTAAAAGCCAGCAATATCTTACTTGATGACAATATGAACTCCAAAATCTCAGATTTTGGTTTGGCCAGGATATTTGGGAGGCGAGAATTTGAAGCTAACACGGAGCGAATTGTTGGTACCTAGTAAGTCCTTAATAGATATAATTATTTAACAATGGCCATTCATGGTGTCGCTATTTTTATGTTCTAAGTTGCTTTCTTTTCGGTGGCTACATGTCTCCGGAATATGCCATGAATGACATTGTGTCGATGAAGACAGACGTGTTCAGTTTTGGAGTTCTAGTACTCGAGATTTTGAGTGGCAAAAGAAACAACAGCTGCTATCACTTAGAACGCCCACTAAACCTCATCGGCTATGTAAGTTCCTCTCATTTAAAATCAATATATAGCATGATCTAGAGGCGGATGGAGGGTTATTCAAACTGAACCCAGTATTTTCGACACGAAGCATAGATATATATGTGAAACTAAAATTACAATGAATTTAAAAATTCTGACCACAATTCCAAAGTACAATTAGTTCAGTATTAAAAAACGTTAAATGTTCAACCTGTCAAAAGTTTACATTCTAGATTCTCCGTGGCATGATCGCTGAGTTGAACAAGGAAATTTTTGTACTTGATTGATATGTTCAAATTTGTCTTCAGGCATGGGAATTGTGGAAAGCAGGCAGAGTCCTTGAAGAACTAACGGATCCAGTGTTGTCAAATGAATCAACACCAACGAACGAGATAATGAGATGCATTCATGTAGGATTACTCTGTGTTCAAGCCAATCCTAATGACAGGCCATCAATGAATGATAGCCTGCAACTACCCGTCCCCAAGCAACCTGCATTTTTCATTGAAAAGGCTATGGTAGAGACTGAAACTCGTGAAGAACTTAGAAATTGTTCCACAAATGGGCTAACAATATCAGATATATGGTAGCTAGATGACCTGCACCGTTGTATGTCTGGTGTATTACGAACTTGTACGGTACAAGTCTGGTACCACTCAAATTTGTCAATTGTCAAAAGGTGATGTGCTAACTGCTATCTCAATGAAACAAAATAAAGATTACTGTTTGTTTCCTTCATCTGGATTTTACTTTATAAAATATTCCTTCTTTACTTCTTTAATTTCTTTCTCCCCATCATCCTTCTTCCATTAACTAATTATTAGGCTACTGGCTAACTAAGATATAATTGCACGGTAAGTGTCTATATTAAGTATGAGTTGTAAATAAAAGTAAGCGAGTAAGCTTGCTAGAGTCTTTTAAGATTATAATGAGTGTCTAAACAATTTTTTATGCGGTCAGCAACTTATTTCAATTTATAACATCTATTTTGAGTGTAAATGAAGATTCAGAATTTCAAATTTAGCTGAATTCAAATATCTTATATAGGTCGCAGTTATAACTAGACAATCAAATGGATATCACCTTCCTTTTTTACTCTCCCTAATCGAGTTGAGCAAAACCTGTTAGAGAATATACGAATATTAAAATCATGATTCAAAGATGAGATGTAGTTTCCACATTCAACTCTTGATCTGGAATTTCAACGCTGAATTTTGTGTCAATGGTCAAGTCAAGTACTCTAGTTGATAGAGAACAATACGTAAAGATTACGTATATATTCTACATATATTATGTAATTATTAATTTGATATAATTAGGTAAAGTAGAGATTCTTATACAATTAGGTTTGTAATTCTAAACACCTATATATATTGCATTAATGAGAAGCTTCCAACAAGGAGAATTTCATAATTCTACATGATATCAAGAGTCAAATCCTAAACACCCTCCCTACCCTACCCTTTCAACTTTCGGAGGCACCCCCCAACCCTAATTTTTTTTCTTCTTGCCGCCGACAACATCCATTTCATGGCTTCTCCCGAATCTCCCGAGGGTTCCTCCTCCACCCCCGACGTCACACATCCTCCTCCTCTCCTAACTCATTTCATCAGGCCTTCGCCGTAACAAATATCAAGAACTTTATCCCTTTGGTTCTTTATCAAGAGGATGGACAATACTCTTCATGGGTGGAATTATTCCAAATCCATGCTCATGCCTACAACGTTCTTGATCACATCGAACATAATCAAAAGTCGTTGATGGTTGATGCACATGTGACGACCACTGCACCCGTCGGCCAGCCGCAACACACCGAAAATCAACAGTCATGGGGCGGCCGCGGCCGCGGTAGGGGCAGAGGTCGCGGTGGAGGAAACGACTGTAGAGGAAAATGACGTGAGGGAGGTCCAATTCCGTCGGCCAAACACAACATGCCCAATACCCATCTCAGTGGGCTAGCCCACTGCCCTGGCCGATTTCCAGCAATTGGGCCTCGCCCCCTGCCCCTTTCCAACAGTCTAGGCCCAACCAGGCCAGTGGCAGCAACCCGATATTCTAGGCCCCCGTCCATGCTCACATCTGATGAGCCAAACATAATAGACCCACTTCTCAGCGGCCCAAAAGCAACAGCAATCATACGGCCTCCCTACTCCTACCGAACTAGGCCATGCCTACAACACCATGAATTTACAGTAGCCCGATGATGCCTGGTATATGGATACGGGCGTCACATCTCGGCTCACTCGTAACTCCGGTAATCTTCCTCAACTGTTTAATTTGAATAATTCTCAATTTATTTTAGTCAGAAATGACAATCGCATTCCAATTCAAGGCTATGGTACCACACAAACCCCCACCACCTCACCCTCCCTTCTCCCTACAAAATATCCTATATGCTCATAATATCATTAAGAACTTAATCTCTGTTAGGAAATTTGCTAGTGACAATTTCGTATCTATTGAGTTTGACCCTTTTGGTTTTTCTGTGAAGGACCTACGTGCGGGAACAATTCTTACGAAATGCAATAGTGTGGGGGACCTCTATCCTTTCTCATCCAATTCCGCAGCAAGTGTCAATCCACATACCTCTCTAGCCAATCTCTCCATCAACTTGACACAGTAGACTTGGGCACCCGGGAGCACCAATTTTTAACTTTCTTAGAAGTCAAAATTTGATTAAATGTAATAAAGGGAAATTTATCCAAAATTGTTATTATTGTCCTTTAGGAAAACATGTTAGACTTCCTTTTACGTCGACTTTAAGTGTTACTTTTTCTCCTTTTGACATCATTCATGCGGATTTATGGACATCTCTCATTACTAGCAAACTGGATCATAAATATTATTTGATATTATTAGATGATTTCTCTCATTTTCTTTGGGTCTATCCGCTCAAATATAAGTCTCAAGTTTACTCCATGTTTATTGAATTTCAAACATATATTAAAATATAGTTTGAGAAGGACATAAAATCGTTTCAATGTGACAATGGTCGTGAGTTTGACAATTCCCTCTTTCACAAATTCTGTGCGGACAATTGCATTTTCTTTGGTATTATTAGCAAATTGGATCATAAATACTATTTGATATTATTAGATGATTTCTCTCATTTTCTTTGGGTCTATCCGCTCAAATATAAGTCTCAAGTTTACTCCATGTTTCTTGAATTGTGAACATATGTTAAAATACAGTTTGAGAATGACATAAAATCGTTTCAATGTGACAATGGTCGTGAGTTTGACAATTCTCCCTTTCACAAATTTTGTGTTGACAATGGCATGGTATTTCGATTCTCGTGCGCTCATACCTCACCTCAAAATGGTAAAGCCGAAAGAATACTTCGCATCATTAATAATATGATAGTACAATGCTCTTTCATGACTCTCTTCCCCCTTCCTTTTGGGTCTATGCGCTACAAATGGTAGCATACATTCTTAATATATTACCTACACGTACCTTCAAAATAAAACCCCTATTGAAATTCTATTCCGTCGGATCCCTTCTTATACTTACCTTCGCACTTTCGGTTATCTATGCTACCATAATCTCACCTTCACGACCCCTCACAAATTAGCACCTAGGATTATCCCTTGCATTTTCTTAGGTTTTCTGTCGAACCATAAGGAGTACTTATGTTATGATTTGTCAACAAATCAAATCTTAGTTTCTCGCCATGTCACATTCGAGGAGAACGTTTTCCCATTTGCAAACCTCCGAAAATTTCAAGTCACTAAATACGGCTTTCTTGATGATCCGGACACTTCCCCTCTCATTCAAAATGCAATACATAGTGCTAGTATTCTGGATGTCCCATCACGACACCTTTATGTTGTCATGTCACGGCCCCACAGCCCATCGACCACCCCCCATCTCGTCGACCACCCCACTGCCCCCCATTACCATCACTGCCTCATCTTTCCACTGACAACCCCCCCCCTATTAATCCCGCCACCACCACTACCTCACTACTCGCAATCACCATCACCGACCCCACTGTCAGCATCACTGCCCAGCCCCATTGCCCAACACCGCCCAGCCTCATTGCCCAACCAACCCCTATTCCTACGCACCAAATGGAAACTCGTGCCCATCACATGATTTTTAAAACCGAAAGTTACTTTTAACCTATCCACTCAAGTTATCTCACCTATACCCAAAAATCCAAAATTAGTCAAACTGAACCCGAATTGGAATATGATCATGCGTGAGGAATTTGATGCGTTCACTACACAACACGCGTGGGATCGTGTTCCAAAACCAGAGGGGGTCAATGTGATTCATTGTATGTGGATATATCATCACAAATTCAGGGATAGTGGTAAGCTTGAACACCATAAGGCGAGACTTGTGGTAAATGACATGGGGCAACAAAAGAGAGTTGATTGTGGTGAGACCTTCAGTCCAGTGGTCAAACCTGCTACCATTCGTACGGTCTTGAATATTTCTATGAGAAAGAACTGGATGATTCATCAACTTGGGTGAGACCTTCAATCCAGTGGTCAAACCTGTCACCATTCGTACGGTCTTAAATATTGCTATGGGAAAGAACTAGTCAATTCATCAACTTGATGTTAAAAATGCATTATTACATGGAGATTTGAAAGAAATCGTCTATATGCATCAACCATCTGTCTTTGAGCATCCATCAGCTCCTCAGTATGTCTAACGTCTTCGAAGGTCACTCTATGATTTGAAACAAGTCCCATGGGCTTGGTATGAGCGGTTTGCCACTTACATCATACAGATCGGATTCATGTGCAGCAAAAGTGATAATTCACTTTTCATCTTTCATCGAGGTAATGACATTGCATACCCTTTACTATATGTGGATGACATTGTCCTGACTGCCTCCTCTGATGTGCTGAAAAATGAGATCATTGCCTTACTCAAATCCGAATTCGCCATGACAGACTTAGGTAAGTTGAGCTACTTCTTGGGAATTTCCGTGACCAGATCCGAGAATACAATGTTCTGAGTCATCGTAAGTATGCCGAAGAGATTGTTTACAAGGCTAAAATGGCAAACTGCAAGATCATGCCTACTCCAGTTGACTCGAAGTCGTAACTTAGCGCCAATAATGGGGATCCGGTGCTTCATCTTTCCCTTTATAGGAGTCTCGTTGGTGCCCTTCAGTATTTTACATTCACTAGGCCCGACATTGCCTATGCCGTTTAACATGTGTGCTTATTCATGCATGCTCCCAGGGAGTCTCACTTTACCGCTCTGAAATGTATCATTCAGTACGTCAAAGGTACTCTTGACTATGGCTTACATCTTTATCCATCTGCACCGACCAGACTGATATCCTACACGGACGCCGATTGGAGCGGCTGTCCCGATACGCGTCGATCTACCTCTGACTATTGTGTATTCTTGGGTGATAACATCATCTCGTGGTCTGCAAAACGGTAAGTCACGCTTTCCCGTTCGAGTGCAGAAGCAGAATATAGAGGCGTTGCGAACGTTGTTGCCGAATCTTGTTGGCTCAGAAACCTTCTTCTAGAGCTTCATTGTCCCTTGCGTAAGCATCTATGGTCTACTGTGATGACATATCTGCTGTCTACTTGTCTCATAACCCAATTCAACATCAACGAACCAAACACATTGAGATGGATATTCATTTTGTTCGTGAGAAGGTTGTCATGGGTTTATATTCTGGTGTTACATGTTCCTTCTTCCTATCAGTACGCAAATATATTTACTAAGGGACTTCCTCGGCCGCTGTTCCTTGACTTCATATCCAGTCTGAGCGTCCGGCCTCCTCTCGCTCCGACTAAGGGGGTGTGATAAAGAATAATACATATTGATTACGTATATATTCTTCATATATTCTGTAATTATTAATTTGATGTAATTATGTAAAGTAGAAATCCTTCTACAATTATGTTTGTAACTGTAAAAACACATATATATATATATATATATATATGAATTTCATAATTCTACACTAGTGACATGAACAAACATCTTAAAGAAGATTCAAACTTTCTACTTAGGAACTTAAAAATTCCTTGGTTTAACGTTATTTACCGTTGTCATATTGCTAAGTGCACCTCGGACCCAGGCTAGCGTCACTCAGCACTCCCAAAATTAGAATTTTTACTAAATGAGTTTAAAATATAAAAAATTAAACACACAAGCCAGTCAAGTAAGTCTAACATTTAATATATATAAATTTTCTGTTACCTTATCAATACACACACAAAATTACCTTGCTCCCTAGCTCCACCCGATCACTAGAAAACAATGCATGGCCTAGGGTGGCTCTAATCTGGGCTGATACATGACCCGAAGCGACCCACTATACCATGGGTAAAGAGCTAACATTTTATTGGCCCACGTGTCATATGCTAATCTCCTCAGGAAATAGGTGGTTGGCCGTTTCTTACATTAGCCCGCTCCCAACAAAATAGCATTTGTGGCAAACAAAAGAGGTATCAGTTTGCTAAGTGTGGCACATTTTTAAAAAGATTCAAGGCCATGCACACTTCCTCCTTTCTTTAACTGCCAAACAAAAGGTGAAGTCTAGAAGCTAGTCATTTTATTTTATAGCAGAGGTCAATTTTTATAACAGAAATACTTTAGCAGGTCTTTTATTATAACGTGCACATGTTGGAAGGATTATTAAAAAGGTCATAAGACGGAGAAGTGAAGCAGAAAATAAGGTATTCTTGTGTTGGGGAGTGAAGGGGGCATGGATTTTTGGCCAGAGTTTCTTGCAAGTTGTTGGGGTAAAGAATTTGTGGCTGGTGGATTTGGAGGAATAGCTGGTCTCATTTCTGGTTATCCACTCGACAGCATCAGAGTCCGCCAGCAAAATTCTAAGAGTGGCTCCGCTTTCAACGTTTTCCGGCATGTAGTCGCCACGGAAGGTCCCTTGTCTCTCTACAGGGGCATGGCTGCTCCTCTAGCCTCTGTCACCTTTCAGGTCATTATTGGATTCCTCCATTTATACAATTTTGTTACAAATATGGATGTATATGATTTTCATTTATCATTTCAAACGCGATGATTTATGAGGTTGAATTAATCATAATTTTCACATTACATGATAACAAAGGACGAGACACGACAAGCTTCCTGTGGATTTTTTGCCTGCACGGAACTTGTACCACAAATAACTTTGCTTATCCTAGTAAAAGAGATTTCTTGACACGTAAATTTGAGTATTGCCATATATTTTTCTGCAAATGTCCAGTTTTTACAATGCTAATGTGGCTACTTCTAGCAAGTGACAAGCGATTTCGTGTTTTATAATCGATTGCCACATTGCTGTTATGTTAATTGCCAAATTTCAAACTTTATTCCTACAATATCACAACAGTAGTTTCCTCCCTATTGTAGAATGCCATGGTATTTCAGATCTACGTATCACTATCGCGGACATTTGACAGAAATACCCCAGCCAGCGACCCACCCTCATACAAAGGAGTGGCTTTGGGTGGCACTGCAGCAGGAGCAATACAAAGCCTAATTATCAGCCCTGTGGAATTGGTTAAAATCCAACTTCAATTGCAAAGCAAAAAACATTATCACAACAATCAAACAACTAATCTCAAGGGTCCAATAGATGTGACAAGAAGAATATTCAGACATGAAGGTTGGATAGGAATCTACCGTGGACTAACCGTTACTGTCCTCAGAGATGCACACTCTCACGGTCTATATTTCTGGGTATACGAATATACTAGGGAGTTCCTTCACCCTGGCTGTCGCAAGAACGGTCAAGAGAGCTTCCAAACAATGCTCATAGCAGGTGGTCTTGCAGGGGCTGTTAGCTGGATAAGCTGCTATCCCTTAGATGTTGTTAAGACCAGACTTCAAGCTCAATCGGAGTCTAAATCTGCAAAATACCGCGGAATTGTTGATTGTTTCAGGCGAAGTGTGAGAGAAGAGGGACATGGTGTGCTCTGGCGAGGTGTGGGAACTGCAGTTGGCAGAGCATTCCTAGTGAATGGAGCTATATTCACTGCCTATGAAACTGCCCTGAGGTTCCTTTGCAGCAACAATGGCAATGACCGGTGAACCAATTGAGTTCTAGATCATGAACTTTGTACTGGGACATTACTTAAACGGGCTCCCGAAAGGCATATACGAAAGTGAATATATATGACTCCAGATGTGCCAAATCACTCATGTTATGATCTTCTACATTTTGGGTCTTCCATCAGATAGAAAATAGGAGTGATCATTTATAATGCGAACTAATGCATTATAAAAAAGGACTAATGAACTTCTCTTTAATGTGCATCATGGCATAAAAAGAAATCCTGTCCTGAGTAGGCCTTTGAACACTGATCATTCATTCACTATAATAGCAATTATTCAGGCAATACATCCAAATGCAGATTGACTGGATTGGATTTGGTCATCTATTGTTTCTATATTCATCATTACACAGCTATAAACATGTAAACAATAACTAAAATCAAATTGATCAACGTGCCTCCACAATGTAATAGCCAGTCATTTCAAGTCGACTATTCTCAATGTTGCCATTTTCTTTCGGTGCCACAAGCGTAAGATACAATGTGCCAACTCTCATGTTATTGCAAAAGTAAACCAAGAAAAGATGTTGTTCACAAATACTGAACTGCAAAATACATAATTCTATGAACAACACCACACAAAAAACAGGCTAAGCTTGCCAGCTTGGTATCATCAGTAAGTCTCTGCATTAACAAATCGCTCGACCCTGTTTTCATTCACATTTAAACCACCCATTGCTTCCTCCAAACCACTGCTAGCAGTGGCCAAAATATGGGGATCGTTAAAGTTCCTAACAGCCTGCACAATTGCCCTTACTTTCTTGTAAGGATCCGAACAATTGAATATATCTGACCCGACAAACACACCATCACAACCCAGCTGCATCATAAGCGCCGCATCTGCAGGGGTAACAATTCCACCAGATGCAAAATGAACCACCGGAAGCCTACCCATCTGTTTCGTTTGTGCAACGATATCATAAGGTGCCCCGATTTTCTTCGAGAAAGTGAAGACCTCATCATCGTCCATGTTTGAGAGAATTCTAATATCTCCCATCACTTTTCTCACATTGCGAACTGTCTCAACAATATCACCAGTACCTGAAGGAAAATATTTTATTCATAAATTCAATGATGTTCTAAATGCTCTCTAAAATCTACTACACTTTCTGCTATATGAAAATACCTAGCATAAGCCCTATTCATAATACTCCCTCCGTTCACCTTTGTTCAATTTTTACTTGTCACGTTTCGCTATGAATTTTGACCAACATTTTTAAGGTATATTTTGAGAAGAATTGCAACTTATAACATTTTTTGCATTTTTTGCATAGTTTTCAAACATTCAAATTTAAAATTTAAAATATTGAATTAATCTAGTTCAATTTAGCTTCAAAAATTAGTCAAAATGACTCTCGAAAAAGCGAAACATGACAATAAAAAGTGAACAGAAGGCGTAGCTAGCAATAGTCCTAATTATAATAATATGAAACTTACTTAGCCGTCCTATTTATAATAATATGGAACTTATAGGAAAACTTATTCCGATATAAATTTGACTATAAATACAACTACAAATCAATTAAAATATTAAATCCTAACCAATTTTAATTTCTGAACATTACCTGATAGATCCCCTTGGGTCCTAATCATAGCAGCACCTTCTCTAACTCTTCTCAAAGCTTCTCCGAGATCTCGACATCCACATACAAAAGGCACACGGAAATTATGTTTATTGACGAAATTATCCTCATCGGCTAGGGCTAAAATCTCGTTCTCATCTATATAATCTACACCAATAGCTTCAAGGATCTGAGCTTCAACAAAATGACCGACACGTGCTTTGGCCACTACAGGAATTATTGTAACGGCCTGCTTGATCTCTTTAATTAGAGACGGGTCGGGCATTCGTGAGATTCCGGGTCCTTTAGGATCCGAAACAACTATACAGCAAGCGCCTGCTGACTCAGCAATCTTAGCTTGGTCGATGGTGGTAACCTCAGCAATAGCTCCTCCACGAAGCATTTGAGCAATTCCGACTTTGATTGAGAACGGATTCTTCTTTGTATCAGTAATTGCGCTTCCACTGTACACTGTAACGGCACCGTCATCTTCCATGTGTAAACTGTTTGTGAAAATGGCTGAACCAGAACTGTAAACTTCGAACGGCTGTTGACGGCGGAGAATGATATAAAGGGTAGAAGAGAGCCCGGTGTGATTTAGTGTGTTCGAGAAACTTCGAGGAGGTGTCTGTACGTGTTTTGGTAATGTAGAAAGTTCCAATGGTTTCGATCAAATATAGGCTTCTTTATGTATTTTGGTATTTGCTACTTGCCTTGAGGGGTATAAAGGCCTTAATATGTCGCTAGAGTAGAAAAAAGTGAAATAGTAAGAAAAAGGACAGGAGAAAATAACGTTATTGGTCGGCTTCAAAATATAAAATTTACCCTCCCTCTCAATTTTCTTTTTCCAAATTGTTTTATTAGAAGTAAGTAAAGGAGAAATGGGAGAGTGAATTACAATATAGAGATTGAAACCGTTATTAACAAGATGAAAATTTATGTAGCCGACCAACTAAGCTACTAATCTCTCTCAAATTATTTATGTTTTTTGTTTTATATGACCCTTAATAAAACATTAATTATGAAGGATATTTGACAATTTTTACTCTTATTTATTTCTAAGTTATAATATCTCATTAAATATTTGTTCTTTACGTATCATCTTCATTAATGATAAAATTCTCCTATGGATAAAATGAAAAAAAATTTGTGTCTTGAACTTCTAAAATGATAAATAATTTGAGATAATTAATTTTTATAATCACACTACATAATTTAATACGGAAGGAGTTGTAAACTAGATGTATGCATCTTATGATGAGCTAGAATTAAATTACTGTCAAGATTCTTAGTTATAGTAATAATGATAAATAACAATTAAATCCCAGCACCATTAACTTGTCTTTTCGAAAAATGTTGGTTTGGCACACAGACTGATTGTCCAAAAAAAAAAACTGGGTCCAATATTTGATGGAGTATTATACAATTTGTACTGTAGTTATTATTAAATACATTAATTGTATGTTTTGATTTTAAATTTATTTATTACATATTTATCCCACTGAGAATTTCATCACAATGGTCCCCGTGTTAATGACAATCGCTTTGGATTTTGTACCGTCCAAAATTTAAAGAATGTACAAGATCAGACTTATTAACGCAAATTATATATCATAGTATATAATTATATACAATTAGATGTATCCCAGAGCTATATCCTTGTCTTCCCATCATCTGGTCTTCATAGCCTTAAGCTTCTAATTCCGCATGTTGCATTGTTGCAGTTATTATTACTTACTTTTTACCCGCTGGTTGCGTCATTTGTTTCCAATAAAAAAAATGCAGTAATGACTTATAGACCCAAATTTGGATTCTTAATTTAATGACGTTTCAGATAATCCTTCCAAAAAGATAATGAATTATAGATGGCATGCATACAAATACAAGAAGTGTCCTAGTCTTGTATACAATGACTCATTTCACACCCTAAATTTGAAACAAAAACTTCTATATGTAAACCAAAGCCAAAAATGGCATGCATACAAATACAAGCCCGAAGCTTTCCATTCTAACCAAAACCAAAAATGACTTGTAAATATAAGCTTGCTTTGGCAGGCCGGTAATAACACAACCTTTTAAGACGTGGGCAGAAGTAATGCTCTTACCGTCTCAGTCCAATGAATTCACGGTTGAGTAATCTTCATTGTCTGAAGCTTGGTTTTGCAAATAGCTAAGGAATGCTGAAGAAATGCCAGCCCCAATTAGAGTCTCAAGTACATGCAGTTATCTGCAATGTAAGACGACAATGTGGAACCTTCATAAGTTTGTCGCTTAACTCTTAGAAGAATGATCAAATTGTTACAACCGAATTCCCATATTAGTACTGCAATGCGTCGCTACATGTTAACAGTGGTTTCAATGACACCAACAGAAAGATTCAGGAAGTATCAAGATTGGCCAAACAACTGGAAAGGAGGCAAATAATCATAGGTAGCTATTGAAATATCCTGAAACTAGTGAGCATTCTCAAGATTTAAGTTTCTAAAGCTAGAGTATTTCATAATATCATAAACATTCCTATATGAGGGAACAAAAATCCTAGAAAGAGCTTACCAAAGAGCCAACATGCAACGAGAACTGTCACTTTGCATCACTTGCAGAGCACAAATATCGAAGCAAATATTCATTAGAGTTACATGTATCAGCCAAATCTTGATGCAACCTGGTAATTGACTTCTGCAAGGATTTTAGAGCAGGAAGCAAGTTTCTGGAATTCTGCTGAATAGAATGGCCATGGATTTTGCAAAGTTCCTACAAGACATGCAAAAAAATTAAAAACTGACAAAAGCGTACAACACTTGTCAAGGTAAGAAAGTTAGAGGAGTTTGTATTTGATACAAACCTGACACCATCTGAGAAGGAACTCCAAATGTGGGCAGCTCTCCAGCAGATATGCTAATGCCTCAACTAATCTCTGAATATATTTAACAGGCACTGAGGATGCCACAGCTGGTATATCTGCAGGACTAACACCAATAATGCACTTCTTAAGCAAACTATCTTCATTTAAACGTAGGCTAAGAATCAATGCTCGACTAGTCTGATTTTCCTTTAGTGCTGCATCAACGGCCTGTAAAGCAAAGTACATACATAAGTGTAATGGCAATGTGTCTATGAACAGATGCCATGATGTTTTTAATTTTGGAAAAGTTCAAATACAAGAAATCTGAACGTTATTTCCTTCAACCTCATTCCATAACCATGTAATGATGGTTTCAAGAACTTTTTTTTTTGGAGATTGAGTTTCAGAACTTTATTTGTTTAAAAAAGAAAAAGACTTACTTCTGGAGTAACATCAACGTCTAGATCAGTGGGGTCAAAGATAAAAGACTCATCCATAGAATAAATCAAGACTCCTTCTGTAGTTGCAGCTGCCCAATTCCTGCCAGTCGGGGCAATTCTCAGGCATTTTGTTCGGACAACTGGTCTTCCATGGTTGGGCATTGACCCGGGCAAGTCATATGCCAATTTATTTCTCACTTGCTTATCAACGCCTTCTTCAGTATCACTATTATCATCATCAATTAGATTGAGCGGACCACTCTCTGTCATGTTTTTAGAGTTCAAAATGTCCAGCACCCCATCCAAGGAAAGATTGTGGGTTATCTGGAAGCGACGCAGCAACACCTGCAAGGTAATAGGTTGCTTTTTTAAGTCAAGAAACAACGCACTCGAAATCAAGAGAATAACTTTTACAGCTTCATGGCACAAAAAACTCAAATCAGCAAGAGAAAAGTGGGACCAGTCAACAAAATTTATTTTGATGATAAGGAAACATTCCATACATCTCTAATCACCAACATAGGGAGAAAGGAAATTAGTAGTTATACACAAACTATCGACAATCAGAACATTATGATGATTCTCAAGCTTACTGATTTCGAGCACAATGTGTAGAAAAAGTACTGCAAAATAATGTCCTAATTTTCTGAAGTTCCAAAGACTATTTCAAAGAACAGCTGAGACCATATCATCAGCTTCATACAATGGAGACAGAGAAAAACTACCAAACAATACATGCACACATACAAAGGCAATCCAGTCAAGCTCATGACCCCATTATCCCCAATCACACTCAAGTCTAAACCCAACTTATTGACCAGATATATTGTCCCACTAATTGTAACCTTTTCTAGCTGCAACATGATAAGTCTTTCACCAGCAATAGAACAAAAAGTATACACATGTTTCAAGCATGTGAGCACTAACAAACACCAGCATCTCAGGGTGGAAGTCCACTCAAACAAGAAGCAGTTTGAGTACTTTATTAACAACGACAACATACCCAGTGAAATCCCACAACATGGGGTATGGGGAGGGTAGAGTGTACGCGGACCTTACCTCTACCTTGGCAGGTAGAGCGGTTGTTTCCGAGCGACCATCGGCTCAAGACAAAGCACAAGCAAAGTAAGACCAACAAAGTGGATAAGTCATGATAGCGCATTCTAAAAAAGAAGCAATAACTAATGCATGTAAATAAGACAAAGAAAGTACATTAGAGAACACATAGCAGCATAAATCAAACGACATGGGACTATAAAGCAATAATGTGCCTACTAGTATGATAGGCTAAGCAGGCCTACAATAATAACACTACAACTACCAGTTTGTAAGCGTAGGGAGGACTACGTTAGACAAACTACTACCCTTCTACCCTAATCTGTGTCATCTATAACCCCCTATCTAAGGTCATATCCTCGGTGAGTTGCACCTGCGTCATATCTCGTCTAATCACCTCTCCCCAATACTCCGTCCATAGCCAACCTATCACACCTCCACACTGGGGCACTTGTGTCTCTCCTCTGCACGTGATTCAACCATCTCAATCTCGCTTCTCGCATCTTATCATCCACCGAGGTCACTCTCATTCTGTCCTGGATATCATCATTTCTAATTTTATCTCTCCTTGTATGCCCACACATCCATCTTAACAACCTCATCTCCGTAACTTTCATCTTTTGGGTGTGCGAAGTCTTGACCGCCCATACAACATAGTCGATCTAACCACCACCTTATAGAACTTGCCTTTAAGTTTTTGTGGCACCTTTTTATCACACAAGACTCAAGATGCGAGCCTCCATTTCATCCACCATGCTCAAATACGATGTGTGACATCGTCATCAATCTCTCAATCCCTTAGATAATAGACACAAGGTACTTGAAGCTTCCTTTCTTTTGAATGACCTGAGTATCAAGCCTCACATCCACAGTTGTCTCAAGGTCGCTCCCGTTACGGAACTTGCACTCCAAATATTCTGTCTTGATCCTACTCAGCCTAAACCCTTTAGACTCTAGAGTCTGTCTCCAAACCTCCAACTTAGCGTTCACTCCGCTGCGAGTCTCATCAATCAAGACTATGTCGTCTACGAATAACATACACCATGGCCCCTTGAATTTGTCAAGTCGGTTCATACATCACCAATGCAAATAAGAATGTGCTAAGAGCCGATCCCTGGTGCAACCCCATCATCAATGGAAAGTGTTCCGAGTCTACTCCTACTGTCCGTTCCTTAGTATTGGCTCCATCATACATATCCTTGATCGCCCTAGTATACGTCACATGTAAACCTCTAACCTCCAAACATCTCCATAGAACCTCCCTAGAGACTGTCGTATGCCTTCTCGAGGTTGATGAAAACCATATGTAAGTCTCTCTTCCCTTCCTCTCTATATACTGCTCCACCAACCTCCTAATAAGATGAATGTCTTTTGTAGTCTAGCGCCCCGGCATGAATCCAAACTGATTCTCGAAAATAGACACGCATCTTCTCACCCTCATCTCCACGACCATTTCCCAAACTTTCATAGTGTGGCTTAGCATCTTGATACCCCTAGAGTTGTTGCATCTCTGGATATCACCTTTGTTCTTGTACAAAGGAATCATTGTACTCTCCCTCCATTCTTTGGGCCGTCTTAAAAATGACGTTAAACAACTCAATCAGTCACTACAAACCTGCTCTGCCGACGCTTTTCCAAAATTCAATTGGGATCTCATCAGGCCCGGTTAACATGCGCATCTTGCAAACAACACCTTTAACCTACTCAACCTTAATGCTTCTACAATACTCAAAATCCTGGTACCTACCAGATTGCTCCAAATCTCCTAGCACAATGTCTATAGTTGAATTCTAACATTGTCCTTGAACACTTCAACAGAGCTCATATAGTGTAATTACCAAGTTAAGTGTTCCCGATCTCTGATGAACACTTCATCAGATACAAACATTGGCGTAAACAAAGTCATATCGATCACGTATTCACTTTAGCCATGACCATTTGTCCAAACAAACAACAGTGGAACTCTATCCATTTAGCAAAGCCTCTAACCATCCATTCAACCTCTTGTCCTTTTAAGGTAAAAATTGATGTTTATTGAAATTGGCATTCCATAATCAAACGGGAACTATGAATTATGTCATCTTGAAGATTTTACTACTTTGAAAAACTTGAAAACCAAATCCGGAGAGAATTACCAGAACATAGTAGAAAATGGGAAATTAGTGAATGCTAACTTTAAACTAGGGTACATTTTACTAAAACACCAAGTACACACAAAGAGCAACATATAATCAAAGAATTTACAAACTTTTGAGTTCAAGCTCAAAAACAAAACAAACCTACTTAAGAGATAAACAAGACACTAACTCACGACCAAATCAAACTTATTTGAATTTGCACATTTTACACCCTATAATTGTTCTAGCTAATTTAGGGAGAATGAAGGCAATCAATAAAAAGTATTTTTTTGGGTGTCACATAGAAACATCACTCGTTAGGAGAGAATATAGTAATTCACCCCGAGCACGCATTATATGAAATACTACAAGAATTCCTAAGCAATAATATGTAGCAATGAAAGAAGCCACAAACCTGATCAGCAACATCGTACATACAAATATATTTACTATTTCCACCAGCTAATATATAGCTCCCATCAGCAGAATAACACAAGGATGTGAAGCACTTCCCAGACGTAGAGTTAGCTGCTGATCGACGATCAGTCATGAGACGTCCACCTGCAATATCCCTGCGGCCTTCAATTGTGTGCATCAGCAGACCCTCAATTGGATCCCAGAAATGAATATGTCCATCCAGGGTGCTACATGCCAGCTGCTTGCCATCAGGACGATAAACAACTGTGAGGACATCATGAGTGTGAGGAAATGTTTCAACTGCTCCTTTTCCTTCAAAAACATCCCACAAGCGAACAGTTCTGTCCCATGACGAGGAAGCCAAAGTAGCCTATGGAAAACCAGAAAAAGTTAACCAAGCTCTACAAAATTATTGGACTACATTGATGTATGGTGCATTAGCAAAATATTGTCAATGCCAGTGTAGAGGATTGAAAATAGGGAGATAACCTGACCAAAATTATTTCTGGAATCTTAAAATTGGATAAATACTCACATTAGTCGGAGAAAACATCAGCCCATGAACAGGACCCTCATGACCGCTAAGAACGTCTAGCAATCTGCCAGTCTTCATTGACCAGACAAAAATCTATGAAGAAAAGAAAAAATAGTATATTTGTATCAACAACAATACAGAAATTAATATTATAATAATCATTTAACAACAAATGATTGTACAAGATATGGTCAAAAATACAATCCGAACTGCAGTACCTCAAATGAGTCAAGGGTTCCGGCGCATATCACTTCACCACTCTGATCAGATGCTAAAGAAACAAATTGCTTAGATGTAGGGGTAGTAAAAGTTCTAAAGTTTCTATATCTGAAGAGATCCCACGCGCGAACTGTCCCATCCAAAGAGGCACTCAAGAGACAATGGTTTCCAGGCATGAAATGAAGTGCAGTAACTGCATTTGTGTGCTCGGAGAATGTTACAAAGCAGAAACCGGATGAAACAGTCCAGACCTGCAACATAGCAATGAATTTTTCTGCTTTAGTGAATACCAACGTTAACTGAAACTGAAGGTGCAGAAAAGTGGGAATTTATTTTTTGATGAAAAGTGGGAATTATTAGGTAGAAAAGGAGGCATCCAGCAATCTACAATACATACAAAGTCCTCCATATATAAACAAACTAAAATTATAACCTGCGAGAAACAGATGCTTCAGTAATTTGATGCATTGAACTCTAGACGTGCTTATAACTACAGTGTCCCTAGCAAACTGAAATAGATGCAAACTTAAAGTTTTGCCCCACTGGTCGTGAATACTACTTCTAAAAATTTTTATTCAACTTGCATAAACTAGTTCACATAAAAGCAAAACCAAATCCTCTTACCTTAATTTTGTTATCATCTGCTCCTGTGGCCACGAGCTGAGAATCTGGTGAATATGCAAGGCAGTTTACATCAAAATAGTGTCCCTGTTGCTTCAGTATGTAACTCTCTGACTTCCATTCCCATACAAGCAACTGTCCAAGCCTTGCACATCCGAAAGTCAACCAATTCCCAAGATCATTAAAACCAGCAGTAGTTATCTTCTCTCTTGAGATGGACAACAAGTGAATGCACACAAAATCTGGCATTTGATAAAGACCAAAAACACCATTAGAAAAACCAAATACTGCCATATCAAGACCCCTATGATAATCACAAGCTGTTAACTTTGCTGGCGCTTGCATCAAGAAGTCTTTCTTTAACAACTCCCACTTCAGTTTATGCAACTGAAACCTATCTTCCAGGTCCAATGTACCCTCTTTCCCATCAAAATTCTTTCTTTTTTCGACCCTGCTATCACTATCACCTTCTGCATTGTCTCCTTGCCCTTGCTCTGGTGTACCCGGTGATTCTGGCTCTGAAGCAATCTCCATTGGTTCATCAAAATTTCTATCCATTTCACTGTATCCCCAGCTAAAAATGGCGCCATCTCGGGATATAGTATAAACTCTACAAACCTTATTAGTTTTCTTATCAGTTCCAAAGAAAGCACCTACAATCACATCCCTATGACCCAAAAATAGAAACGGCTTGTTATATTTAGGTGATTTTTTCAAACAAAAAAGCCTCGCAGTTAGGTCTTTAGACCCTGCCAGCACGTAATCAGAACCTGGACTCCAATCGAGTGACATAATTCTATCATTACAATCGGTGAATGTCCTTATCAACTCAAACGGAAAGAACTCTTTTCTGAAACCAGGCGATCGCCAAATTTGCAGAAGCTTACCTGCGGCAAATTTACAATTATCGATAAATTCTGAAACTTGGTAGGCGTCTGGACATAGATATGGTTGAAATTTGAAAATAGATAGTTTTTCAAGTTGAAGTTTGAAAAACAGTGTTTGGAAGTAGAAGTTGTGTTTGGACATACCAGTTTTTCAAACTCATCGTCCAAAGATAACAAAAATTAGTCCAATGTATAATCAAACAATGTTTTGAAAGTAAAAATCTGTATGTCCAAACGGCTCCTTGAACTTCTTATATTGGCATTTAGATGAAACTGTTTTTGCAGAAACAGATATTAGCGCAAATTACTGGAAATTTTCAAAAATATACAGCTTTTGAAAATTACTACGCCACATAGCCCAATACACAATATTATACAACATTATACCTGGGGGGAAAGCATTATACACAATGTAACAACCTTGTATAAAGTGTATAAAAGGTACAACCTTGTATAAAGTGTATAAAAGGTGTTTATACACAAATATGAGCTAAATCGGGTAACAAACTCAAAGTATGTGCTACGTGGTGTAAATATTTTCAAAAATAGACATAGAGCATAATTTTCCCATTTACCTGCGGCAACGGCAATGAGCTGTCCATCAGGGCTAAACTTAGCAGCCGCAACGGGATGCTTGAAGGTGATGCGATGGAGGACGGCGCGGCGGCGGAGGTTGATGAAAAGGCAACGGTTGTTTTCGTCGATAGCGAGGAGGAATACGCCGTCGGGAGAGGCGGCGATACGGCGGAGATTGGAGGAGGATTGTGATGGCAATGTAATAGTTTCGGATTTGATTAGGTCAGTTACGGAAACACGGTTACCGACGGGGGAGATAAGAAGTGTGTTGTTCACTACTAGAGCGTTGCCGCCTCTATAAGGGGCTCCAAGAAGGTTCTGGAACCTGTAATTCATGGTTATAGAATGAGAATAGAGGTAATGGAAGTGATTACAGAAAGTATAAGAATTTTGTAGGAAGAGATGAAGAGGTGAAGTAGGAATCGACGAAGATAGTGGAGATTGTAGCTCAAAAACGAGATGCCTTCTTAAACCCTAGTCAGGATTCAGGAAAAAGACGGGTGTTTCTTAAACCCTAGAGGGATTTTAGTCTTTAAATTTAAAAATTAGGGCATTTTAGTCATTTTCTCTCTTGCCCTGAGGGTAGTTTGGTAGCTGGTTTGGAGGCGATTTATGCTGGTATTAAATCCTGAATAAGTAGGTAAGTTATTGATGTATGGGTAAAGCTTTGTTATATGGAGGGATGGCAACAGATCGGATCTGGATCGGATCCTACTAGATTCATATTCAGATCCGTTTTTCATAGTTGGATTCATATTCATCGGGTCCATAAAAATCATATCCAAATCTGGATCCATCGGATTCACCGGGTCCAGGGATCGGATCTGGATCCACATGTAAGATTTTTTGCCTCGAATAATATTCTCACCTATAGAAACTTTTTTGACAAAATGAAACTCAATCTGATTGAAAAAAAATGATTGAGTTTATTCAATCAACTTACACAAACATGACACCATTCTTTCAAAATATTGAACGAAGTTTTAGCATCACAAGAAAATAAAGACGATGAAGCAAAGTAAGTAAATAACAACATCATGAAAAACGCTGCAATTACAAAGGTCTTGAAATTAAATTCTACAACAATGTTCTTTAAAATGCCAGCAACATCTTCTATAATCTTCTGCCAAACTTGATAAACTAGTCTTCGAAGTCACTAGTTTCAACGTCATCAACATCCTAAAATAACAAAGAAACTTCTCTTGAAGTAAAAGAACCATATTAAAGTGACAAAAGAACCATAAACGTATGGACCATTTAAAAAATAAAGTCCAAATCTGAAAGTAAAATACATAAATTATGATTTTTTTTAAGAAAATACTTATAAAATTACATTCTATGTTATGGATAAATTTAATAAAAAAATGGATCCACGGATTGGATTTGGACCGGATACGGATCCCCTGGTCGGATCTGGACCGGATACGGATCTCAAATACAAGATCCATATCCAAATCCGATCCGTTAGAAATAGATCCGGGTCCGATCCGGATCTGTTGGCTCCAAATTTTGAAGATACATATCCTATAAAACAGATCTTGATCCACTACCATCTCTAGTTATATGCCATCCACAAAGAGTTCAAATCCGGTAGATAATACAAGTTGTAATCCATATCAACGCTTCATAATAAGGGGAAGAAAGAAAAAAAACTTATATAGTATTTATAATCAATTTGTACCGTGTATTATACGCAAGTGATTTCAAGAATACGTGGATTGATTCGTAAGTAAACATAATAAATGATTAAAGATAAATAAGCAAATGTAAATAACAAGCAATAACAATAGCCCGAATCAATAGAATCTTGATTGAGACTTGTCCCTGAGATTGGTCCGGTCCTTAGTTGAATTGCTTTAAACCCGAGCCAATATTGAGAGCTTGAGTATCTTAAGTTTAAAATTTTGCAAGTGAATGTAATGAGAATCATATGTCCTTCCAACATGAAGGTTGGGCTCCTTTTATAATTAACAATACAAAATACTGACGTTAAAGAAACAATCTCTAATTTAATGCACTTAAATGAGAATAAAGCTCATTTAATGAGAAATGACTAAGGAGTAGTTGTCGGCGTCATGTCCAGAACGGTTACGTGTTGAGTCTCTTCGACTTTCTGTCGATGTTACATGGTTCAGACACTGCTTGGTCCTGCTTGAACACCCGGACTTATAACGACGCCTTACCCCGAGTCAATTCACATCGGGTGCACATTATCATTACTCTCTTCGACCTCACAGTTAAACCACACCACGTGTCGTGCTGATTTCTACCATATACAGATAGCCCCCACACTTCCCGGATCAAAGTTTACCGTTGTGATGGGAAGTGGAAATGATACTTCCAGGGTCTTCTCTTGTAAGCTTTCTTTCAAATTACTCCGAAATAATCGAAAAAATTAATCGTTCAACTTTCCACATGATTTGACCCACGTCTTATCATTCTACCACTTCGGACTCTGATTGAACCGTTGTTTCTATTCTCTAACCGAAACATTTTGTAATGATGAACTCGTCCCTATAAAATCCCTTCCTTTTTACTTCTTCATTTTTATCTTTTGGTAAATTTTCTTTCATCATTCGAAAACTCAAATCTTCATATCTCCTTATCTTCAAACAGTCCAATCTTCATATCTTCAAACTCACATGCCTTCAAATCTCTATATCTTCATACCTTCACATCATATACTCATAACAATGGCACAGATTACCCGATCCTCCTCAAGAAACTCTTATTCGGCTGCCTCTCCTCCTATGACTACAAACGTTGCCATCGGGGGAGTTCTCCAACGCTCAGGCCACTGCCGAACCCCGAGCCTATGATATGTTGCTTTCAACCTTCCACTTTGACACCGAGTTCATCATTTAAACGATTTCCAAGAAGTTCGACCAGGGATAAGAGGCTAGAAATTGACCGTTCTCCATCAAGACATCAGACCTCAAAAGAATCCGAGATGAGTGTGGTTGGACAAATCTCTCTGAAATTATTGTCCCTGGCTCGAACGACGATGTCACCACCTTCAGGTCCGAGTACTCCAACGTGTATACCTAACCCTTCACTTTCAAACTTAACCCACCGATCGACTGTGTGATCCTCGAAATGTGCAGGACTTATAATCTATGTCTTGTATAAATTGGCCCGTTAGTTTGGAAGATTGTGACCTTCCTCTGTTACTTGGCCAACTTGATCAAAGAAGATTTTACTTTGGATCATTTGATCCGTTTGTACTCGTCAAGATTATTTCGTGGTGGAATAGTCCAGCTTTTCAAGCGAGGAAAATTCCTCATTCTCTCTAATGTCGATGAGAAATGAGACCGGATGTATGAAGTGTTTTGTTGCGGTTCCGACCGCTGAAATTATTCCGGTGAGGTACATGCCCTTCCCGGAGGAGTGGAACATGCATTGCAAGAATCGAAACCTTTTTCTCCCTTTGACTTAAATGTCCTACTCTTAAAAAAATTCTTTTCACTTTTTCAGTCGTCCAATGGACTCCGACCCACGTGGATATACTCCACCAATGGGTTGAGAAAATAATTAGCACTTATACGCACACACTACGGATATGGAAGGAACTCTCTGATGAACGATGGGTAACCCGAAACCACGGTTAGACCACATTTTAACCTTCTTTATTTTTTTTACTTCGTTCTTATACATTATTTCTTACTTCTTATTTATTTTGCCTTCCCATGCTTACTGAAGGGCTCTTCGGTACAACTGACCATCAACCAGACAAAACATGACTGCCTTAGTCCGAAGTGTTCTTGATTCCTTCAGATTCCTAGGCAATTTCCCATCTTGAAGGTAGTCGATAAACTTTTTACGCTAATTCCAAGTTAAGCTCGTTGTATTTACTTCGGCATGACCACCATCAATCACGGAGTTTAGCAGTTGTACAACTGTCCCCGAATTAAATTCTTTCGCATCTACGGACGACCCCATATTAGCCAAGGCATCCGCTTTATTGTTTTGCTCCCGAGATACATGTTTCATGGTCCATTCTTTGAACCGATGCAATATCACTTGAACATTCTCTAAGTATTTGTGCATCATTTCCTCCTTTACTTCGAACACGCCATTGACTTGATTAACTACCAGAAGCAAATCATATTTTGCTTTGATGACCTCGGCTCTCAAGCCTCTTGCTAATTCTAAATCTGCAATCATAGGCTCATACTCGACATCATTGTTAGTCAATTTCACTGTTCTTATCCATTGCTGGATAATATCTCATGCATGTGCCTTAAGGACTACTCTAAGCCCGGACCCTTTCACATTCGAAACTCCGTTCGTGTATAAGGTCCAGACCCCCGAGGTTAACAAAAGTTCTTTTTCTACCTCGGGAATAATTCCGGGTGTAAAATCCAACAAAGTCTGCTAAAACTCAGACTTTATAGTTGTTCTCGGTTTATACTCTATGACATACCTACTAATCTCTACCGCCCATTTGGCTAGCCTACCAGACATTTTCAATTTATGCATCACATTAACTGGAAAGCGTGATCGGAGTTGTGGTTTGAATATGATGATTTTTTTAGTGGATAAGTTGTTACTACACACATTGGATGACATTGAAAATACAATCTTAATTTTCTAGAAGTCGTTACTAATGCTAAAGCCAATTTTTCTAAGTGAGGATACCTAGTATCTGCACTAGCCAAAATTCTACTCACATACTAAATAAAAAATTGCGTACCTTTTTTATTCTTGAACCAACACTGCACTTATTGCTACTTCGGATACTGCCATGTACAAGAACAATTATTCGTCTTCCTTCGATTTATGCAGTAACGGTGGACTGGACAAGTATTTCTTCAACTCCCTCAAAGCCTACCGACACTCCGGTGTCCACTCGAAGTCATGATTCTTTTTCAACAAAGAGAAGAACCGATGACTTTTCTCAGATGACCGAGAAATGAACCTGCTTAAAGCGGCTATCCTCTCGGTGAGCCTCCACACTACTTTCACATTGTAAAGCACCTATGGTATCTCCTCGATGGCTTTGATCTTTTTCGAATTGATCTATATTCCCTGGTTTGAAATCATGAAGCCTAAGAACTTTCCCGAGCCCACTCCAAAAGTACAATTTTCTAGATTAAGCTTCATGTTGTACTTTCGAAGTATGCCGAACATTTCCTGTAAATGCTTCAAATGGTCCTCTGCTTTTAGGGATTTAACTAACATATCATCAATATAAAACTTCAATTGTGTTTCCTATTTGATCCTCGAACATGCGATTAACTAGGCGTTGATATGTTGTTTGAGCATTTTTTAGTTCAAATGGCATTATGTTATAACAATAAGTCACATACCTAGTTATAAATGAAGTTTTCTCTTGATACTCCGGGTTCATTCGAATCTGGTTATACCCGGAGTAAGCGTCAAGAAAACTTAGCATCTCATGCCCGGTCGTAGCATCGATCATCCTATCGATGTGCGACAAAGGAAAATAGTCCCTTGGACATGTCTTATTTAGATCTTTAAAATCTATTCACATTCTCAATTTATTACCTTTTTTTGGCATGACCACTACATTAGCTAGCCAATTCAGATATTCAACTTCCCGGATGGAACCTATATTTAAAAGCGTTGTTACCTTATTCTTGACAAACTTATGCTTGAATTCATCCATTGGCCTGTTTTTTGCTTTACCAGGGGAAAACTTGAATCTGAACTCATCTTGTGAGTCGTGATCTCCAGTGGAATACATGTCATGTCCAAATGGGACTAGGCAAAACAATCGAAGTTATCTTTTTTAATAAATTCAATTAATTTTAGTATGTGCTACGGGGTTAACCCACTGCTCGTGTATACCTTTATGTCCAGTAGATGTACGGACAAGATGACTTGCACTAGTTCCTATACGGTTGACTTTATGGCATCCGAATTATCTGGCAGCATGAATGACCTCGAGACATGAAAGTAATCCTCTTCATCTTCGAAGTTAATCTTGTCTTCCTCTTTTTTCTTCGGACTCGAAGAGTTCGTGTCCTGTGATTGCTACTTAACTTCTTTGCCTTTACTTAAAAATTCCATCATTTTTTTGGCATTTGTACCACTTTCTCTACCGCGAACATTACCCTTACTGCCGGTTGTTCCCCACGAATGGTCTTTATTCCCTCCGGAGTCGAAACTTTAACATCATGTGCAACATCGAAGGAATAACCCTCATGTCATGAATCTAAGGCATGCTGAACATTGTGTTGTACCTCATCTCGCCTTTGATAATATAGAACTTCATTTGCCGAACTGTTTCTACTGTATTGACTAGAAGAGTAATTTACCCTATCGTAGTCTCACTTGCCATGTTGAATCCGTTGATAATTTGGGTCGCCGACACAATTTGGTCTAATAACCCTAACTGCTCTACTATTTTCTAATGGATAATGTTGGTCGAGCTACCTGGATCAATCAAAATACGCTTAATCTGAAATTTATTGATAAAGATATAAATTACCAAAGCATCATTGTAAGGCTGAATGATGCCCTCTGCATCTTCATCATTTAAGGGAATTCCTCCCTCCAACATATAATCTCTAGATCTTTTTCCCGAGTAATTGACACTTTCGTCTTATTTGCCATCATGACCGCTCCCTTTGAAATGTCCATTCCTCCAATAATCATGTTGATAATATGTTGGGGCTCGACTGGATTCGCTTGTTTGCTTGCTTCCATGATAATCACCAACCAAACTTTGATATCTTTGAGCCGAATCTGACCGGAGTGGTCTTGGCCATCATGTTTGCTTGATATGCCCAATAGTTAAAACGCGTCCGGTAACATCGATGTTGAAATTATATTCAAATAACATTGGGTTCTCAACATTATTGGAAAAGACCCGCCGGTATCATTCCTGAATTGCAAGCCTCTGCTAGTAGACCATTGATCATTTCGCCTATCACCTATGTCCGATTGAAAATTGTGATTGTTTCGACCTCTATCCGACCTAAAATTAGACATCTCTAGTTGCCCGTAGAGTTTATATCTATTCGAAGATTTTGACTCTGACTCAATTACCCTATTTGATTTATCAAAATTCTTGTTCCTACCTACTAACCCCGGTGGAAGTTCGAGTTGATCATCCTCAACCCTAATTTTTATTTGTACCAGTTATGCACGTCCGCCCAAATTACTGTCAGGAATTCCAACAAGTTTTCCTTCAACTTGAACGAGGCACTAGAGCTCATTGGATTCAACCCCATTGGATTCAACCCCTTAGTGAAAGATTCAGCTGCCCATTCATCTGGTACACGAGGAAGAAGCATCCATTCCATCTGAAACCACGATACAAACTCCCGCAATAACTATGTATCCTTCTGAGCAATTATGAATATATTTGTATTTCTTGCTTGAACCTTCCGAGCTCCAGCATGTGCCTTTATAAAAACATCTGCAAGCATTTCAAATGAGTTAGTAGAATGTTCATGCAACATGGAATACCATACCATTGCTCATTTAGACAGTGTTTCGCCAAACTTCTTCAGCAACACCGATTCAATCTCGTCATAATGCATGTCATTGCCATTTATTGCACAAGTATATGATGTCACATGCTCTTGTGAATTCGTTGTCCCATCGTACTTCGGGAGGTCAGGCATCTTAAACCTCTTCGAGATTAGTTTCGGTGCCGCACTCAGTGGAAATGGCAGCTGGATATATCTCTTTGAGTCTAGTCCTTTCAAGATCGGAGTTGCTCCTGGAATTCGATCTATCCATAAGTGGTAAGTTTCCACTTTATTTTCATTAGTGTCAATTCGTTTGGTTAAGGCCTCGAGCATCTTCAAAACCTCTGAGGACTCATTAGTCCCCGAACCGTTGACATTCTCATTGACCCGATCTTTTTCCTGTCCCGGATCATCATTGCAAACTGTATGAGGCTTATCTATCGCACTCGCTCCACTGCTTTTCTTTTGCAACTGAGTTATTGCCTCTTGTTGCTCCTTCGGCATGTGAAAGATCTGAGCTAAATTGATTTCTTCCTCTGCGTTGTATGGTATTTTTTTATGTGACCTCCTAGATCTTTGGGGTGAGATCACATGATTGGGATTCAATGGATCAACGGGCATAACGTCGTTGTTGTTATTGATGTTGTTAGCACTATTGTCTCATGTTGTTGTTGTCATCGTGGTTGCTAACCTGAAATCACAAAATCTCGAAAGAAACAAGTGAAATTTGAGTTTGAACAAATCACCACTATTATCCTCAGCCCCACGGTGGGCGCCAAACTGTTTACCCTAAAAAAGATACAGTTAAATTTGTAAGTGGTTTTAAGGATATGTGGATTTATTCGTAAGCAAACGTAATAAATAATTAGAGATAAATAAGCAAATGTAAATAATAAGCAATAGAAATAGCATGAATCGATAGAATCTTGATTGAGACTTCTCTTGAGAATGGTCATGTCCTTAGCTAAATTTCTTTGAACCCCATACAATATTGAAAGCTTGAGTATCTTATGTTTACAATGAAATCGTGCAAGTGAATATATTAAGAATCAGATGCCCTTCGAACATGAAGGTTGAGATTCTTTTATAATTAACAATACAAGATATTAACGTTAAAGAAACAATCTCTAATTTAATGCACTTAAATGAGAATAACGCCCATTTAATGAGAAATGAGTAACTTCCGAAGTCATGTCCAGAACGGTTACGTGTTGAGTCTCTTCGACCTCCTACCGGTGTCAATTGGTTCGGACACTACCCGGTCCTGCTTGAACACCCGAACTTATACTGACGCCTCACCCCGAATCAACTTACATCGGGTGCGCATTATCCTTACTCATTTCGACCTCACAATTAAACCACACCATGCGTCATACTGGTTTTCATCGTATACAATTAGGATAAGTAAGAGAATAAAGTAAAATCTTCAGGGCTTTTTAAAGTAGGGGCTTTTCCATCATTTCACATTGATTAGAAACTCATAAGATTTTCGCGAATTAAACAATGACTTTTCCATCAGTTCACATTGACCATAAGCTCATCAGATTCTCGCTTATTAATAGTAATAATATGATGTTTGATTTTCAATTTAGAAATATGCATAATTAATAGTATATGTATAAGTTATGCGAAAATCTCTATAGTTATAGCCGTCAAAATGGGTTTGACCCCTTGAGGTCAGCCCAACCTAGTCCGCTACTACGGTAGGGTTGAGTTAAGATTTTTAAGCCCATTGAAAGTTGAGGCTTATAAGCCCAACCCATGACTGTTGAAGCATGACCGAGGTCGACCCATGGGCCAAAAGTCTATTTAATTTAAATTATAAAATTAAAAGAAAATTGTGCAAAAAGAAGTAAAACTCGGAATAGTGTTGCTACTCAAAATTGGTTGCAAGACTTTACCCAAATTCAAATTGGTAATATTTTTAAGTGAATTTAATATTATTAATTTTTGAGATAAATATTTGATAATGTTTAACTAATTAAATTTGCATGTGAATGTCGACGAAGATGAAGATGTCAATTAAGACAACTTATCACAAACAGATTCAACCTCATTTGACAATGTTTGATGTTGAATATGCTATAAGTTGTCGTAGAATTATGAGCTTTCATTTAATCATATGTTAGAAATGTTAACAAATTGACATACTTTTATGTTTGAATTTAGGTTGAAAAGAGATTTTCTTATAATAATAATTGAAAAAACGAAGGGCTAGCCTGCCCCAGTCCACGACCTTCTAAGGTTGCGTTGGGCTATCCAATTTAAGGCCCTTTCAAATGAAGGGTCGACCTATCTTAGCCCATCAAATTCCTTGGCCCGCGAGGCCTGGTGTAGTTTGGGCAGGGTTGACCATGTTTGATAGCTCTATATATAGTATATACTCTATCAATTTCAATATTTGTGATACTTTTCGCTTTTCGAGAGTTAATTTGACTAAACTTTAAAGTTCAATTAGATTAGATTAACTCAATATTTTAAGATTAAAATTTATATATTTGAAAATTATAAGCAAAGTAATATTGTATAAATGCAATTTCTCATACTTATCAATTTATTGAAAAAATACATCTTAAAAAAATTGGTCAAAGTTCATGCAGTTTGAATTTTGAAAAATGAAAAGTATCACATAAATAGATATAATATTATTTTATGAAGATTAGAAGGTGAAATAATTAATACATGACTAACTAATGCATATATAATTCAACCCTGCATAACTAATTACTACATAAAATATATAACCCAATCTCTATATACTACTACAACCCAATCTCTATATACTACTACATGCACTAGCTGCCAAACGACACCTAAGGAGCTGTTTGTACATGGTTCATGATGATTTGAAGTTGGAGTTTTGTTTGTACATGCAATTTAGATTGCTTAAGTTGTGTTTTTTCTTATAAACATTAAAAAACCACACAAGTTATGGAAACTATCAAAACTTTTTCAATTCTTATACAATCTTACCAAATGTGCAAGTCATAGTTCATAACAAAACTGATCTGTTACTAGAAGTCCTTCTTAAAAAATATAACATCAAGTAATCAAACTTTAGTTTAATAAAATAGAAAATAGAAATAAGTTGTAGTGTAAGTACTTTTTATTATAGTCCTCTTACATGGTTGTTAAGAGTAAATTTATCATAAATACTAACAACTTGTAAATATTTTAATATTTAATATAAATAATTTGTAAACATAATTGGTAAATTACCAATTTATAGATTTATTTTATAGATTTTTTTGAACATTTAGGATTGCATCTCATGATTTCTAAATAGCACGTCCAAACGCCTACTAAGTAGGGATGGCAACGGATCGGATCTGGACCGGATCCTACTAGATCCAAATCCAGATTCGTTTTTCATACCTGAATCCAGATCCGGATTCAGATCCGTCGGGTTCATAAAAATCAGATCCAAATCTGGATCCATCGGATCCACCGGGTCCACGGATCGGATCTGGATCCACATGTAAAAAAAATTGCCTTGTTGAGAATTTTTTATTAAATTGACAAACGATTTTTACTTAGCTAACAGTTTATTGTGTTTCAATTTTGAAATGTTCATATGAGATATTTTGTTCGTTGTCTCGTTTTGATTGTGAGCTATTAATTGAAAATATTGGACAATGACAATAAGTTGTGGAAAATGCTGACTAGTATTTTCACAGTGCAGAACTTGCATGTGCTTGGAATCTTCACAAATGAAGTGAATATAATTTTAACTACTTATCTATGGAGATATTAGTCATTCACTAATATAACATTGATTTTGTTATCAAAGTTACCTCTTTATTTTTTGGTTTTTGAGTTAACGCGAGGATAAATTAAACTTGTTTTGAGAATTAAACTTGCAAGGATGTGCTTAGCAATTTTAAAAAAATACTTATAAAATTACATTTTAGGTTATGAATATATTAAATAAAAAACGGATCCACGGGTCGGATCTGGACCGGATACGGATCTCAAATACAAGATCCAAATCCAGATTCGATCCGTCAAAAATGGATCCGGGTCCGATCCGGATCCGTCAGGTCCAAATTTTAAAGATCCATATCCTATAAAATGGATCTGGATCCACCGGGTACAGGATACATTGCCATCTCTACTACTAAGTGTCCTCGCTTCCAATTTCACCTCTTTCCTTTTTTTTTTTTTTTTAAAGCTCCATCTTCATTCAATTCTTTGTTTTTTTTCGTGTTCTCTTTAGAATTCCCAATTTAATTGTTGAATCTCATGGTTGTTGTAAAAATACTCCTAGGTTTTAGTATTTTAGTTTTATCTCCTTTTTGTTTGCAGTTCTACGTTTTACCGCATAAATTGAGGAAGTCCAGTGGTGGAATTGTTGCTACTATTATTTTGCACTAACAAATTTATGTAAATCTCTTCTATTGTTGCTCTCATAATCTTTGTCAGTTAGTACTAAATTTCTACATCAATAATCTGCTCCCTTAGAAACTTTGGCTTCGACATCCAACATTTTAAAATAGATTTGAAAGTGAAGCTTAAAGATTGCAAAGGCACTGCACATATATTTTTTGTCGCTTTAACCCTATTAGTCAGGGACCTCACTATGCATATTGTTAGAGTTTCTATGGTACTTTATAAAGCAGTACGAGAAGTAATAACTATTACAAATGTTCGAAAGGATAAATAAATGGTCAATCTTCAAAACTGCCGCATGTGTGTTGTGTCTTGAATCTTGATAACCTGAAATCAAGAAACAACTAAATCTGGATGGTTACAACGTTGTGTGTTGAGTCGAGGATAGCCCTCTATCCTTAAGACAAGATTGCCCCGTATATATGCTTTTACGTTAGCGGGCAATAGTCTCCCAAGATAAAACAACACTTTAATCTCAACACTACAAAGCCAATAGGTTGAGCCTGGCGAAGAAAACAAATATGACTCGACTTGCTGAAGATATGGAATAGGAAGGAAGAGTTTCTCAATACTCTTCTCTTTTGTCTCTGTGTATATAGTGTGTCTCTGTAGTGTATATCTTGTGTATATGTGTGGGTTTGCTCACTGATTTTCGTGACAATTTGCTCACTGTTTTGAGCTATTTTCGTGACAGTTTTCAGTGGTGTTTGCTGCCTGTTTTCGTGTGTTTTCCTGCCTGTTTTCTGCCAGTTTTTCGTCTCCTTTCTTGCTTCCATTTTTCAGCCAAATGAAGCTGAATATATAGCAAGAGGAGGGGCTGTCCAACAGCCACAAACAAGGCTGTAATGGCCATTAAAGGAGGCCATTAAAACAGCCAAGTAATGGCTCCAACAGCCATTGAAAGAGGCTGCTCACTGCCCAAGTAATGGGCTGTTAATGGAGGAATTAATCAGCCAAATAATGGATGGTTAATGCTCCAAAACGCAGTCCAATATTTACAGAAAAAGTCTCCAGAAATTCTAGGGACCAAACTGTAAATATTGAAACTTCAGGGACCAAACTGTACATATGAAAGAATTAGAATTCTGGTCCAAACTGTACATATGAAACTTCAGGGATCAAACTGTACATCTGGCAGAGTTCTCTGGTCTAAAGATAATGACCACACTCAGGCCCAAACCCGAGGACCCTGAATCGGACGAGGCGGCGGCAAGGTGTGGGCTTAGCCTTGAACCCAAGCACATCTAGGTCTTCCCTCCTTTAAACACATGGGATACCCCTTGGGGTCCCAAACCCTTTACCAATTTGAGACTTATATAGAGAGCAATTCTTTCTATTCCCACCGATGTGGTAGATTTGTCCCACACCACATTTCCATGTCTCAAACACCTTACTTCGTGGACCAATATCTCTTTCATTTCTCAACGAAATTAGACGATTCTTGGCCCTACGGTCATCTACTCACTTCGTAGATCATGCATGTGTAAAGAGACGAGGTCTCCAACATACGGAACACTAGTGTTTAATTCATCAAAGATGGGTGGACGCATCTCCCCGCCAAAGGCTAATTTCCAACACATATTAGTTAAATTCTCAGGTTAAGAACTCATACTTGTATACCCATAGGCATCTTAGCTCAATGCACCAATTTAAGCGCTACGCACTAGAAATCAAATGCACTTTCAAGGCAAAAGATAAATGGGGCGGGATATATTGAAATGTGTTTAGCCCTGGAAAGTATGTAATGGAACTAAGATTTGCAGCATGCCACGCTTTGATACAAAAACACTGCCTGCAGAAGGTGCAAATTCTCTTTAAACCATGAAATAGAACTATACCGTGTGTAAAGAATGAATCTTGGGACTAACTCAACCCCAAAAGCTAGCTTCTAGGGTGAGTATTGTCCAAGTCCATATAAGAACTTCATGTTCCATATCCGATGTGGGACTCTTAACACCGTGTATGCTAAAGCAGAGTTTAAACCTTATTATATCATCAGAATTGGAGAGTTTAACCTTTCTGATTATTGCAACCTCTCAACTAATAAATACATTATTGTCTGTCTTGAAGGGAAATGGCTGCAGAGGATCCACCCTTCCTGGGTGAAACTTGTGATTGAAGATTGCCCTTATGCAGCAGCCGTCCTTCTCATATGGTCTTATCAGGTTAGTTGTTGAATTAAATTATGCTTTGAGCTCTTTGGAAGTTCCTTTCTTGAATTTGTATATATAATCTGAAAGAGGAAATATAGCTGATTTCAAGACAAAATAACTCAATCCACTAATTTATAGTTGCACACCTCTGAATTATTTAGCAAAGCTTCATATGAATGTGTCTTATTGATACAGACTTACAAGTAGTAGTTTGGTTTCGCTTTTCTTAATAACGTGCAACAACAATATGTAAGATTTTGGATCCACATTGATCTTACTCTTTTCCGTCGAATTCTATCTAATTTAGGATCTGACCAAATATCCATAGTTTTGCTCTATGTTTTCAATCATCATAGCTGAAGTAATATCAATTGATTATTACAACGGAAGGATCCTTGCGTTTGTCATTGCGCAAAATGATCTAGTTCCTACTATATAGAAGCACCATGGTTTCGACATGGTTGCTTAATTGTCAATAAAACTCAAAATAAGGGCAGTTTAGACTTTTAGCATGAGACCAATACGTGTCTTCTAATCTGAACCTGTTAAATATACACACAATATACATGTGTATATACATGTGTATATTGTGTATATATGACTCTCGGTTTTGGTGTACAAACCGTGTACATGGTAGATAAATTAGGTAAGGTTTTAGTCTCCTAGTTTAGGTAATGTTGTAGTGTAAATAGTATTGTATACTTACCATAATATTTGTATTACCATAATTGTATAATTAGTATCCAAGTAGAATAAGTTTTTAGGAATAGAATAGGAATAGGATTTTCCTATTATGAAAATATGTAACTTGTATAAATACTCTTTCAATTAATGAAAATAATCAAGGGATTATTTCTTTCCGAACCTTCCCTTTGCACATCTAATATATCTTCTGTATTTTTCTTCGGTGCAGAGCATTCTGGCTCTTTCACTTCCTGCAAATACAGTTAAAATCTTTAATTCATCTTCTGCTATTGCTTCTCGATGGTTTATGTGATTAAATCTCTCAACTTGGGAAGTTAGTCTCTGTTCTACTATTTCATAGCTATATTTGATCTCTTAACTTTTGCGACAGGGAATGGAAGCGGCTCCTCTCAACCCCTTCTTCTCAGAGGAACTTCTAAACAAGGTAAAGTATCTAAATAGAAAAGAAAGTACTTTCTTTCTTCCTCCATTCCACCCAACATCCACAACAATCTTATCCTTTTGTGGCTTTTCTTTAAAGAGAATGAGGTGAGTCTATTAAAGTGGAGTATTTTTTTCTCTGGTTTGGAGGCTGAAGCAGAAGGGCTATTAAAGTATGTTTTGTTATCAAATTCAGATGCTCAAGTCTTTGCATGAATATGAAATTTCCTAGATTAACTCTGACGATTACAACAACAACAACATACCCAATGTAATCCACAAGTGGAGTCTGGGGAGGGTAGAGTGTATGTAGACCTTACCCCTACATTGGGAGGCTGGGAGGCTGTTTCCGAACAGATTAACCCTGACGATTCACTGAATTATTTCACTTCAAAATAATAAGACCTTCAAATCATTGTCAATTTAATGAATATAGAGATTTCGAGAAATTAAGGATAGTTGTGTGGTAATTCTATATTTTAAGCGTGGTTCTTAAACTTTATTCCCTTGTGCTTATTTTTGCTACATAGTGCAACACTTGAGCAGATATGTGGTTACTATTTTGTGTGGTGAGGTAATGACTGTTTATTTCTCGACATTTTGAAAGAAATTTGGAGTGTATCTAAAGAGGTAAATAATTATATTAGTTCAAATCAGTGTTTAGACTTGAGTAATTTCTACTTTGATTTAAAATTTTCCAGTGAATCCGAAGAATTCCCGTATTTACTTTTGAAATAAGAATTCTCTTGGTGAAAATTTTGAATGCACCTGCAACAATAATTTATATGTGCAGATGACTTCAGTTCGCGAGAAAAGAAAAGAGATGTGTTCTTTATTGCAATTTTAGCAAACATACATGTTCAAGACTGGGTAAAAAAATCATAGTTGCTTGAAGCCAAGTTATTGGCCCAAATAGTAAAAGGATAAAGGAGAAAGTGCTTTGGTGAGATACAATTTAACATAGCAATTGGTTGTCTGAATCCAAGAGGCAGAAAAGGCCTCTGAATCTATGGCAAGCAGCCTCTGGCAAACAAATGCAGACCAGCATGGTTCCATCAGAATCATCATCCCCTCCTTGTGGCAAGAAAACACAAACCTGTGGGGTTGGTGTCAGATCTATTGGACCTGCATAAATGGGTCTTCCCCAACCAAAATCGGCAGATTCGTACATTGAGAATCTGGTCCATTGGGTTATGGTGAGCTTCCCACCAAATTCTAGCCTTCTAGGTCTATTAACTTGGATATAATCAACTGTGGATCTCAAATATGCCTCGGAGACAGAAAGCCTTGCCTTTTGAACCAAGCATGTGGTGTCAGAAAGAGGCCCATTGACAAGGCCTGATACATTGCTAGTGGCACATGCCACACATACTGCATTCCCATAGAAGCCTTGTTTCAGTGGTGGATTTGTAAGCCTTGATCTGCCATTTACAGAAAATGTTAGCCTGAGCTCGTAGTCAAGAGGCCTAACATCTAGTGCGTTGACCCATGATCTCCACACATGAGCAGCCATTGCATCAAAAGTAGTAATACCAACTGATTGGGATTGGACCAAGCTCTTCAGATGAGCTTGATACTCTCGGCTAACACGATAACACTTCTGAACTGGCTTGACTACCCAAAGGCTCCTCGTTAGGCTTGATCCATCATCTATTCTCTTGAATTCAACATGTGGGTATTGAACCAATGGTGGATCACGAGGCCTAAGTATTTCTCGATCCCAACAAGGTATGGGATTGACTGTCAATGTGCTCAATCTTGCAGTGGCAGCCCAAGCACTAAGGAACTGCATTGCTCCAGCACCATCACACAGACAGTGGCAAATTCTTAACCCAAGACTAAATCCACCACAGCTGAACTGTGTCACTTGTGCTATTAGCAATGGCATATCAATCACTTTGTATTGTTCTTCATTTGGGAAGTAGTAAACCAAGTTTGTCCATGCAGGATTAGGCACACTTAAATCTCCCAGATTGACTAAGGTCATTTCTGAACGTGCCTCAACCAGAAGCACACCTTGGTTAGGTCCAAAAAACACTTCTAGCTTGCCATCTGATGTTTCTAGTAGCCTACCCGAGAAAGGATAATATGGCACCAGTACACTTGCAAGAGCTTCTTTTAACACTTTGATGACACCCGGTTTCCTGGATCGATAGAAGTACACGGTTGGAGTAAAAACGCGAGCTCCAATCATATCATCTAGATTTGAGAGGTAAAGGCTGTCGCCATTGGATGCAGGGATGGGACTTGCAGGTAATATTGGAGAAATAGAATTGATGGTTAGAGGTATTTCAAGTTGAGGAAATTGGAGTTCTTCAACCCCTGGAGCCATGGTAACTTTTAGCAGTACATGAGATCTTGATAGGAGACACTAAAATATCCCAAAACTATGGCCAAGAAAACTTCCAAGTTAAAGACTATGAAGAGTTTTCCAGATATTTAGTTGGTGAGGAGTAAGTAGAAAGTAAAACTATTCAGTCTTTGGAGTGTCAAAGACTATATCTTGAAGTGGTTGTTGCTTATGATGGTTATTTGGTCATGGAACATACTATACTACAATTTCAGATAATAGCAGAAAGAAAAAGTTAGATGATACAAATATGCACGTACCAACCTCGTATTTTATAGCTTAATATCATAAATTAATTTATCCTACTTTTGGTTTAAGTACATTAACTCATGTACTGTTTTAAAATTGGACCCCCCCTCCCCCCCAAAAAAAAAAAGAAAAAGAAAAGCAATGCACTCGGTAACATGTCTTCGCGACAAAGCATTGTCGTACTGTTGACCTGGCATGTGATTCATCATCATTGCCAAATGATATTAAATGAAAAGTTATTGTTTCATTGTGTTAATACTAGGGCTGTTCAGTGGCCGGGTCGGCCTGATCCCGCCCCCTATTCAGCCCGGCCCGATCCCCAAAATAAAAAAAAATTGTCGGGGTTCGAACTCGGGAGGGGGCTTGGATTCGTCTTGTCCGTCCCGATCCCGACCCGTCCCCCTCCCCCTTTGATTTTGATCGTTGTGCAACATCTATAACATTTGTTTTTGGCCCCCCACCCCATAAACCCCCTACCTCTTAATATTTATTTTTAACCCTAACTTAATATATTTACACTTTAACACTATTTCTCAACTATAAATAACTCATTTTCCTCTTCATTTTTTTCTTACAAATCTTCTTACCATCTCTCAATTTATATCTCTACAATTCTACAAACCTTCCTACTATTAAATATTATATAAAAGTTAAAAAATTGGGAGTGAAGTTGGCAACTAGCTTGAGGATCATCCATCGAGCAAAGTTTCAATTTTCAATCTCAATTACACATCGACGTTTGGTACATTCGTTCCTTCTTTAAATTATTATTGTTATTTAATTTTAATTATCACACTTAATTTCATTTACTTTAATTATTTATTTGTATAATTAAAATGGAAGGATTGAAACATATGATTAGGGTAAGGGTAAGGATGTTTCTTCTAATAGAGGTAACAAGAGTAAGAGTACTTACTAGGATTGAAACATATGATTATGAGTAAGGATAAGAGTGCTTCTTCTAGTAGAGGTAACAAGGGTAAGAGTACTTCTTCTAGTAATCCTATTCCTAATCCCGATGATTGATTGATTTCAGTCATATTGATGAAACTGCTTTTTTTAATGATATACAATGAGATGATGAAGTAGATGAACTAGACTTTAATTTAGACGATAATATAGATGACACACCCACTAGTGCACTTCAACCTCAGTCTTAGACTGAGTCTCAGCCTGAAACTGAAACTAGAATGTCTCTTATTCCCCCTAGTATGAATCGAGCCCCACAAAACGAAAATTAAAATCAGATGCATGACATTTTTTTTTGTAGGGATGAAGAGAATCAACTAGCTAGATGTAAAATCTGTAAAAATGTTTATAATTTAAAACCGGAAAAGGTCAAGGAGGGACGAGATGTTTATTGAGACATGTACAAGGCGAACACACAACTAGGTGAAATCAATACAAGACTAAAAAATAGGGTATGCCAATGCCATCTGCATCGGGACAAGGTTCACATAGTGTCCCCGACCTAGTACAAGGTCAAATTAATCCGACGACGGGGGAAATTTTTTATCCTAAATATGATAAAAACAAAGATAGAGAAAATATAGCAAAATTAATTGCGGTGGAGGGTTTGCCTTTTTCATTTCATTCATCTCCTTGTTTTATTCATTACATTCGAGAAACATATAATCATGTTTTTAATGATTTTCCTAGATCAACTGTTAGAAAGGATGTTTTTACATTTGCAAGTGAATATCAACAATATTTACGTTATGCACTGTATTATTTTAATGGCAAAGTGACTATTATTTCTGACATATGTCGTGGTACTAACGGTAATGATTATTTAACGGTAACATGTCATTGGATAAATCAAAATTGGTCTATGCAAAAACGTATTTTAGCATATAGATATATTGACGATAGACACCCTGATAGTTTTATGACAGAAAATATTCATGAAATTTGTGATTATTATGGAAGAATTAATAAAATTATGACTATTACATTAGATAATGCTTCTTCTAATGATTATGCTATAAAACTAACTCCATGTTTTCCTGATTTATTTCATATAAGATGTGCGTGCCATATTTATAACTTAGTTGTAAAAGATTGTCTAAAACTTTTTGAAAATATTCTTGATAAAATACAATTTGCTATAAACTTTATTTTTAAAGGTAAAAAAATACAAAGACGCAAAGAGTATAAAAAAATATGTCATGATTGTAGATTATCTTATAGAAAAATTTCAGAAGAAGTTTCGATTAGATGAAATTCTTTGTATGAGCAACTACTTGTTGCTTACGATTATAGACAACCTATTACTTTATTACTTAACGCCCATAATAAAAATTCAGGGATATACTTGTAGATAATGATTGGAAATATTTTTTAGAACTTAATGAATTTTTAGAGAAATTTTACCAAGCTACTAAAGAATTTTTCGGTATTTATTATCATACTATTTCAAATATGTTATTTTATATAGCATTAATATTTTTGTTACTTAATGAATATATGCAAAAACCAACTTATACGACATCTATTGAAAAAAATGTTTAAAAAATACTTTTTTTCTATCCCCACTATTTATATTGTTGGTGCTGTATTAAATCCAACTATTAAAGTAGACGGTTGTAAAACACTTGTAGAAACAATTTATGATGGTATATAAGTACTTCCAATAGACCCAACCGGAGAACCAACTCACAAACCAATTAAAGAATAAATTACGTCTAGCATACACACGAATGCAAACAAGTATATATGTATTACCAATAACAAAGTGCAAATAATCAATCGGCTTCTGTACCGTCTTCTACTACTTCGCTACAACCTTATAAAAAATATGCGGTTTCTGCTGCTAGTATTCAAGGCCTTAGAAATAAAATGCGCAGTAGTTCAACTTCTTCACAAGTTAGCGAATTTGATGTTTATGTTTTGCAGGGTGTTGTACCGTACGAATTAATCAACAATGATGAAGGACAAGAAGACTTGCTAAAATATTGGAGGCAGATTGAGAATACATTTTCGACACTTACAAATATGACCAAAGATGTGTTGAACATTCAAGCATCATCAACATCGTCTGAAAGCGCTTTTTCTGTTGGAAGATTTCAAATAGAAAAGCACAGACATTCATTGACAAGAGACTCATTGGAGATTGCAGTTCTGTTCAGAGACTGAATTCATGCGGAGCGTAGAAGGTGTGGCCAACCAGAGACCAACAAAGAAGAAGACTACAACTACAATGATAATGTGAGTTAATTCGAAAGAGTATGGTTGAATATGTAATTTTTTTAATTACAATTTTACTATGTCATTTGCAACTTTTAAACAACACAAAGTTGCAATTTTGAAATTGTATTACAAAAAAAATCATATTTCTATTAAATAATATTAGAGGCACAAAAAAAACATTGAGATGTTTTTTATTACACTATTTTGTTCAATTATTGAATATGTATATATATTTTTTTTAAAATTAAGTGATAAAAAAAAAACCAAATCCCGACCCTCCCCTGTCCCATCGGGACCCGCCCCGTTGGACACCCTTATTTAATACTCAATGGAATGTATGAAAGCACATTTCATTTAGCGCCTGGTCTAAGAAATATCCTTCAAAACCAATACTATCTTTTAAAGAAACTTCCAAAACTACAATAAAAATAAAAGTAAATTCCATATTTAAGGCGAAAAATAACAGAGAAGTAGCGTATTTGCAGTTAATTATAAAGATACAGAACTCAAAGGTTATGCTTTACATTAACTTACGTTATTTGATTTGTTCAGTCAAAGACTCATGAGTACTAAAACCAACAGTTTCATGTAGAGTACATTGATCCCTTTAACTAAAAGTTCCTTACCAGTGGCCAAAAAATCAACTTCAAACCTTACCACTAAACTAGAAACTTGGTAGTGAAAAAAAGTAAACATATTACTAAATATGATTCTTCTTTTTGAAGGACGAGGGGAGGACGGACGACGGGACAGTAAGAAATGAGAACTAAATGCCCGTTGGTTTATAAAGAAATTATATGGCTCAACATTTCAGTGAAAGTGTGTACTTCTCCAACATTACCGTCTTCCTATGCTCTTGTCCGAGGGTAATTTGAACATGAAAACATTGTGGAGTTCATCATCGGGAACCCTCAAGTCCAAGCCTTGCACCTAACCAATTACAGACCTCGTGCATCTCCCGTGGCACTGGTAATGATCTAGCCTGGAGAATAGGATGGTAATTTACATAACACTTCCAAAGCTATTAGAAATAACTTTGGGAAGAGAAACACAGAGTATACCCGTCATAGGTTTTTAGTGCAAGATTCCGAAATCCAGCTGCGTACAGGATATGGGTAGACCTCTCTCCATATTTATAAGGAACAACTTCATCACCTATAAATGATCAATAACTGGTAATATTGCATATAACGCAAAGTTCAGATGATGTACAATTGTTCATGTTACAAGCTGAAAGCAACAAGAGTCCTTTTTTTTTTATCAACATCAACATAGCGTTGTTCGTAGGAGTTAAAGGACTACTTGAGATGCTATGTATCTAAATAAGTAGAATACACCAGGAACGGAAAGGACAAATGGTCTTAATAGGATATGCTCAATTTACTAGTCTGGTTTTATAAAGACGAATAATCCAGTTTTAAGAATTCTTTTATCCTTCATAATGTAAGAACACTATATAATGAAATTAAGCAATTTGGACACCGACTATTAACTCACGAAAAGGGAAGCACTATTTATCTAACATGCAGATTTCTTCATCATTGGTATCTCTTACTTGATATGAAAGAGCGAAAAGGAGATTCAGGTAGAGAATTCTCTATTTCATAACAAAGGTTAGGACCCTACCATGAATGAGAGGGAAACATAAACAAGGTTTTGATACCATAAATAATTAAAATGGTTTGACATCAATAATTATAAATACTTACACATTCCATGAAAGAGTAGAATTGGCAAAGATACAGCCCATCTCAAGTTCCTGCAGAATACTAGTTATGAACTACCAAGTATGTTCATCTTCTCAGAGCAAGAATTGAAAAAGATTAACCAAAAGCTATTGAAGAGTAGGACATCCAAAAGCTCTACAGAGCTAATTAGTTAGACAAGTATCTGAACAATCCATAGAGTCAATTTGTGCATTATCTAGTGCAGAAACTACACATCACTACTTAGATAACAGAGAATAAAGATATCGAAACAACTTTTGTTTGAGAAATGATTCAAAAGCACACCTTGAACTTGGAAGCCAGCCACTTAGATGTGCAATAGCCCTTAAGTTGACGGGGTAAGGTTTCCATTTCCATATTTTCCCTAGGCAAAGCAAGTTGCTGCATAGCAGGTTCAATTGACATAAGTTCGCGACGTGTGAAACCAAAGCATGTAAGCCTTCAAAATCATCAGGACTGTCATAAAAAAATTCTCCCACGCCAAACCCTGGAATAAGATGCAGACCATGTCAGAGTTTTCCAGGTTCTTTCTTACATGCAGAGAAGAAAACCAACGTGCAGTGCAAAGGTGACAGCAACTAAGCATACCTCCCGGAGACAAAGAGAGCTGCTGCTACGAGGACAATGCTTCTGGACCTAAAATCTGTAAGCCAACCAGGTGCAAACGCTTGAAGCAGCTTTCTCTTCTGGAATAAACACATTTATGGTCGCCCTTAATTTCACAATAATTCTTGGGGAAACATTCTCATCTAGGCATTGTCATTAACCACTGTTGGTAAAGGTCATAGACTTTATTATATTCTCTCATTCTGCAGTATCTTTTCATGAGTATTAGAAAGGGAACATGATCAACTGCTAAACCAGATGCCAGTAACTTGCCAAATAGCTTGTCTGCCTCTCTCATCATACCTTGTAGACAAAACAACTTAAGTAGTTCTGTGTAAGTAATTACATCTGGCTGACAACCTTTTCTCAACAGTTCATCATGTAGCTGAAGTGCTGAGTGAAGCAGTCCAAGATTACAAGCAGCACCAATCAACAGATTGTAAGTGACTGAATCAGGGGTAAGACCATATAAAAGCATCTCCTTCTCCAAGGACTGAGCTGCAGAAAAATTACCTGACTTTATCTGTGCATAAATTAATGCATTATATGTATATATGTTTGGTAGAACACCAAATGCAACCATCTTTCCTCTAATATATGAAGCTTTTTGTATATCTCCACATCTTCCATAACCATCAATTATAACATTCCAAACAAGTGGTTCAGGTATAATGGAATTCTCTAACATGTAATCAAGAAAACAAGTGGCTCTATCAATCTCCTTGTTAATACATAGACCATGTATTACCATTTTGTACGTTATTTGATCTGGTATGACACCCATTCTTGTCATAACATCGTAGATATAACAAGCATCACTGGTCTTTCCTTGTCTACAGAGTGCTCCAACAAGAGTGTTGTAAGAATAAACATCTGGAACGAAACCAAGCTTTAACATTTCACAAGAATACTTATATGCAGTGCCCTCGTCATGGCTCAAACAGAATCCGTGGACAACAACATTGTAAGAAACTTTATCAACTTGGATGCGCTCTTTTAACATCCTCTTCCAAAAAGCAAGAGCTTGATCAGTATCTCCATTTTTAAAGCAGCCATCCATCATTATCGTTGATGTAATCAAATCTGAGCTCCCCCGGACATGATTTTTGCTTAATAATTTATAGAAAAGATTTTTTGCCTGCTCCAACAACCCCTTCTTACAAAGCGCATGAACAAGGATGTTACAAGTTACTCTGTTTGGTATAATTCCATGGTTGGCCATGGTAGAAAAGGTGTTTAGAGCTTTATCCACGTCATTCATCAGGCAATAACCCCTTATTAAAGAGTTGTACGCAGCACAAGTGGGAGAAGGACCCCTATATAACATACCTCTAACAATCCATTCTGCCTTCTCCAACTCACCGTTTTTGCACAGTCCATTGATGAGATAATTGTGTGTGATAACATCAGGAACAATACTATTCTGTATCATGTTCCACCAAAGCGATAAAGCTGCTCCCAGTTTACCATCCAAACACATAGCTCTAACAACATATGCATCTTTATTGAAATTTATTTCCAAGGTGCAGTTACTAATGCCTGCTTCAGCCGACAATATTCTTTCCCTGCAAAGTTCAGGGTAATTAACTTTAAAGATATTAGGGACTTGGAAAAGAAGCCAGCGGATAAAATTCAACAAGAAACAGTCTAAAGGCACGGGATTGAAGTTAAACTTCCATTGACATTATAGAACAAAAGAAAGTAAATTCTCTCACATTTAATACAGAACTTTTTTTTGATAAGGAGCATCAACACAGAACTAATAAAAGTTACATGGAAAAAACACAAGTCAGTTGTTTAGACATTAGTAAGCATATTTAATTCAAAGTTAAGTCTATGAAAGCAGCAAAAAAAAAAGGGGGGGGGGGGGGGGACCTACTCTATTTTATGCGGGCCTATTTTTAACTTAAATCTTGTGGTTTGTCAACACGAAGCTTCAGGCGTCATGAGTTCATTTGGGGGGGGGGGGGGGGCACTCTTCCATAAACCCTCCTCTCCCAGGCCAAAGCTCGTGGAAAGTAGTCAGAATGAAATTGTTGCTGATGTGATCACTAGGGTCCAACCTAATAGATTACTTCCCTTGAGAATATCAATCACATTGACACCACTGTACATTCTAGGGAATCATCATTGAATGCTTTGCTTCAAGAATTTGATATACAACTGTTGGTAATGTTAAAGTCAGTTCTCCGAATTATCCTTTCTTTTACATTTTGGCTTTACCAACATGATTTAAGTGGGATAGAGCCCATTGTTGGAATTTAACTCCCATAGCCAGTTAGCTACTGCAAAAGGGAGCTAATAACATCCAAAGGTAGTTTGGCAGGGAAAAAACAGAGAAAACATGTCAGCAATTAAATTCATGCTGAATATTTTAACTTATTTACTACACCACTACAGTGCAGTAGACAAACACCTAACCGACAAAATTACTTTTTCGCATCCAGTATATAGTTTATGAACCTTATTGTTCTAATACATATAACAATATTAGTAAGTGTATCTTCTTATTATCAGTTTGTTACTCTTTTCAAAGGTCTCACTTTATGATCAGGCGAGGTACAATCACGTCACAGGAACAGGAAACAAAAACCATAGATTTTCACAAATGATTCTGGTTACATACACGTTATCAGCAACATGAAACCCAATATTCACTTGCAAACTCTGTGAACTAGGAAATGAGTATTTTAATACTAACAATCTTTGTGGATTCGTTTCAGAAATTTGTCATCCTTGAAAATGTAATATTGATCAGCCTACGCGGAGGACTAAAGAAATGACAGAAGAAAACAAATAATCCCTCTTGTCTACATTCTGCAATCTAAGTTAGCACATCAAATCAATCAATCACCAAAAACTCATATTGACAACTACTTTGACCTAATTTGTTTTGAAACTTACTTTGACCTAATTGCAGTTGCCTAATACTATCCAACAACAACCACCTACCCAGTGTAATCCTACAAATGGGTCTGGGGATAGTAGAGTGTACACATACCTTATACCACAATTGCCTAATATCCATGTTTCAAATTCAGAAATATTCTCATATCCAAATTGTTTTGATACACAACATGCAGTCATATGCCACTTGAAATCATCAATTATAGAACGACTATTTTGCCCTTAATGTCACTAAAACTACTCTCTTTTGGCTCTAAATACAAATCAAAAGTCAAGCTTATTAATTCAAAAATACAAAAAACTGACAAAATTCCGAACAAACCTCATACTCTTCAGACGGTCCAAACTACGCTTTAACATTGCATCTAACACGTTGAAACCCACCGTCGAATCCCCTTCCTGATTCGATTCGTTCCCCTTAGATGACCAATCTTTGGATCCCTGCTCGTCTCGATTCACATTTTGTACTATATTATCTTGTCTACACATTAAATTACAAAAAATTATCAACTTTTGGCAAACAAAATGAGTTGAATAAAAAAGGAGAATGATAAGTTAATGGAATAATCATACCTCATGTCAATAACATCCAAATTCGCTTTCGAGCAGAATAAATCGTGAAAAATGCGTTCTTTGATGACGTCTAGGGTTTGGAAACTACCGTTCAGTATCCGAAGAAGAATTTGAGATTCCTCCCAGACAAGTAATAGCTGAAAAATAAATAAATAAACAATGAGGACAAATGTAGCATTGAATGAATTTAGAGATTTTTGAGGACTTACGGGCTGCATTTTCCGTTATTATGGAAGGGACGGGCTGAAGACGGCGGACTGAGTACTGAAGTGGCTGAAAGAAATAATGTTCGCTATTTTCAAAACTTTATATTTATTCTAATTCCAAAACTTTATTTTAATGGTATAAAAATCTTATAATTATTATAATTATACAATGTTAATTAATACAATTATTTACACCAAAATTGAGGCCTAAAATCGTGATATACACTTAATTAAGGAAAGTGTATATCACAGTATTCTAATATACAAAACCGTAAAATATGTCATATTTATCACACACCCGCAGTCATAACGGATGGTCTTCGTATGTTGAGACTGTCCTAAAATCTTCAAAGAGTACAGACGGAAGACCTTCGGTAAAGATGTCTGCAATTTGATATTTGGAAGGGACATGACAGACGCGTACTTGTCCCCAAACTACCTTTTTGCGAACAAAGTGAATGTCCATCTCGATGTGTTTAGTGCGCTGGTTTTGAACAGATCACCAGAAATGTAGATGACACTAACATTATCACAATAAACCAAGGTAGCTTTCTGAATAGGACAATGAAGCTCTAAAAGAAGATTACGTAACCAACATGATTCAGAAACCACAGTAGCCACCCCTCGATACTCGGCCTCTGCACTAGAGCGTGACAACGTAGACTGACGCTTCGCAGACCATGAGACCAAGTTATTACCAAGAAACATGCAATAGACGAACATGGAACTTCTGGTATCCGGGCAGCCACCCCAATCATCATCTGTATACGAGACAAGTGTAGATGTCAAAGACGGATATAAATGTAAGCCATAATCAAGTGTTCCCTGGATGTATGAAGAATGCGTTTGAGCACATTCATGTGTTCAACCCTGGGATCATGCATAAACAAGCACACTTGTTGTACGACATACGTAATGTCTAGTCTCGTGAAAGTCAGATACTAAAGGCCCCTGCAAGACTGCGATAGCGAGTCGAATCCTCGTAAGATGAGCCAGCCTCAGCACCCAACTTGGGTTTAGTATCAACTAGAGTGGAAGTAGACTTACATGAAGACATACCAGCTCGCTCAATGATCTCGGTTGCATACTTGCGTTGGGATAAGAACAACACACATGCATGACGAGAGACATCAATCCTTAAAAAGTAACTCAGGAAACTCAAGTCTTTCATAGCAAACTCAAAACTGAGCATTGTCATGATAGACCGGTGTAATGCATCAGAAGAGGCAGTCAAGATAATATCATCCACATATAAAAGTATATAAGCAAGTGAAGAACCAGGACGATATATGAACAATGAATTATCACACATGCTGTGAGAGAACCCAATAGTCGAAACATAGTCTACAAACCTCTTATACCAAGCCCGTTGAGACTGCTTAAGCCCATACAAAGACTTCTTTAATAAACAAACATGATGAGGATAATTGGAATCCATAGACCCCAAGGGCTGATGCATATAGACTGTCTCTTTAAGATTACCATGTAAGAAAGCATTCTTCACATCTAACTGATGAACGAGCCATGCTTCCGAAAGAGTCAAGTTGAGCACAATGCGAATGGTAGCCAGTTTGACCACCGGATTAAATGTCTCACCACAATCTATACCAACCTGTTGAGTCTTATCATCACCTACAAGACGAGCCTTATGCCTCGCAAAAGAACCGTCAGAATTGTCCTTATGAGTAAAAATTCACATAGACCGAATAATATTAACACCAGATGGACGAGGCACCAACTCCCACGTTTTATTATCAATAAGAGCATTATATTCGTCGGTCATAATAATTTTCCAAGTCGGGTCATTTAAAGCAAACACAAGATTACGAGGTAGGGGGATTTAAGAACATTAAAATTTAGATTAAAATATCTTTTTGGTTTAAAAATACCGCAACGAGCCCTTTTTTTGATTTGGAAGATGGGCATTGCGTTCGGTTCGAAAGGCATATTGCAGACTAGCGGATCTGGTGGTCGACAATCGTTCGGACTTGGTAAAGGTTGTCGCAGCACCTGTAGTAGGACAAAGGACTTATCGCGATGTCGGCGGACCAATTTGGCTCATTCTCCCTCCCCTTCTTCAAACTCCGATTCATATTTTTCATAGAGAAATCTCTGATCAAGGATAGAACAAGAGCCCTTTTGCATCATATCTGCGAGTGACTGGCCTATGACTCGAGGGAGAATTGAGTGGAATTTGGGCAATAGCGAGCTGGGTTGGCCAGGCGATGGGCATCTTGGCCCAATCTGAGAGCGATGGCCGGCGAGGCGATGGGCTAGATCAATCCCGATTTCGATAAATGGATTGGACCGTGACTCTGGCCCACTGGACAGAGACGGTAGAACAATGAGGCCAGCAAGCAATGGGGACCGCTGACGTATTTTGGGTGCGGGACATGTCCGATAAATGGTGGATAATATATGGGGAGACATCGTCATCAAAAAAATTATACGAACTAGGCACGGGACTACTCACTTTAGCAAATGAAAATTGAGATTCATAAAAAATAACATGGCGACTAATGATGATTTTATTAGATGATAAATCAAAACATTTATTACTATGATGATTAGACGGATAACCCAAAAACACACAAGGGATAGACCGGACATGAAGTTTGTTAATTATTATGGACGGAAATAGGGGATAACATAGACACCCAAAGACCCTAAGATTTGAATACGAATGAGTCTTATTATATAATATTTGAAGAGGGGAAAAATATGTCAATCCTTTGGTAGGAAGAATGTTAAGTAGATAAGTAGCCATTTGTAGAGCATGATGCCAAAAGGACAGATAGGTGGAAGAATGGACCAATAAAGTTCGAACAATGTTATTAATGATACGAATTTTGCGTTCGACTTTCTCATTTTGTGAGGACGTATGAGAACAAGAGAGAACGAAAATTGATACCATTATTAGTACAAAAATCATGAAACAACCCATTAGCATATTCTTAATTTCTCGTTCAAATTGGGTCCGGATGAAAGCTCTAAATTTTAGAAAGGTGAAAAAATGTGAGATTTTTTCGCTAACCAAAAATTCCATAAAAAATTAATATCGATGGCCCAAAGAACCGATAACGGGAGACGTCCATAAATCGCTATGAATAATATCAAATGGCATTAAAGTACGAGAATTAGAGTCTACAAATGACAACCTAACATTTTCTCCTAAAGAACAAGATTGACAAATTGGAGTACTACGCGTACCCTTGCAAAAAATAAAATTATTTTTATCTAAGGACGACAAAATAGACGACCCCGGATGACCTAGACGAGCATACCACAAGGAAGGAGCAATGGCTGCAAAAGACGATGGCAAGACTGGACTTGAGAGATCGGAAGTGGACGTGATAGAATAAATATCTCCCCAACTATCACATCTCATGAGAGTAATCTCCGTCTTGAAATATCAAATTCAACAGAAACAGAATTATCAATGGTGAATTTTTGGACTGACACCAAATTTTTAATTAACTTAGGGGCATGAAGGGTATTTTTCAAGAAAAGAGGCGGATGGGGGGGGGGGGGAGACAAAGTACGTCATGTGGATAGTGGCTCCGGTGTCCATGTACCAATTTATGTTTGGGGGATTTAATCTAGGTGTATGCATCGCAGCCTCAATATCGGTAGGTGTGGGGTCCACTGCATGATGGGCTTGCGGAGGCCGAGGCCAAGCATACTGGCCTGCTGCCCCGACCCATAAACTGTCTGTTTACCGAGACTGGACTCGAGAAACTGGGCTTGGGCTGTTGGGAAAACTGGGCCCAGTTTCCCGGGTAATAACCTGAAAAATAGCCATTGTTTGGCCCATACTGATTAGCCTAATCCACTGCATAGGGGCCCAATGTTGGGCCTAATTTTGCTGCTACTGCTGACTGCCCCGAGGGACACCACCGCCACCACCACTGTTCCGGCCACCACCTTTGTTGCCGCCGCGATTCTTGCCATTATGTTTCCGATTTTGACCCTTTTTGCCACCACCGTTGTTGCGGTTTTGACCAGAATTATTGGAACCGGAGGAAGAAAAATTAGACTCGATCATCATGACGATAGGCGGGGCCCAATGACCGATTTCTTTTCTAATCCCGCCTCTTCGAACGTGAGCATGGAACGGGCCTTATAAAACGGCGAAAGAGGACTGCTCTGTCAAGAAGCGTACCGGCGCCATTATAGACCTCAAATAGGCCTGCAACCATCTGAAGTACGAGACGGTCATTGGTGATGGGAGCACCAACGTTGCGGAGTTGGTACGCCAATTCTTTCAGTCCTTTTGCAGTATGCTTAAACATTGGGGAAATCTTCCATATTAACGTGGGAGAATTCCTACTTAAGGGTAACAACACGAGAATTTTGATTATTTTGGAATATGTCACGCACTCTATTCCAAGTATCTATCGCCGTAGCATCTGATTCAATAATCGTTTGCAATAGGTCGGTAGTTATAATAGAGTAAATTCACTAAAAAACTGTAGCATCAAGTGTCGTCCATAACTTAGGATCATCCTCGGGTTTTGACACCTCCGTATCCGTAGGAGCCGCGGGGATAATGTGGTGGAGGACTTGATGCGAGCGTGCGTGAACTTTGAACAGTTCGACCCACATCGCGTATTGGAAGTTTTCTATTTCAAGAATGATAGGGATGTGATTCTTGATATTAGAAACAGTAAGGGCAGAGTGAAACATGTTCTTAGACATAATAGCAATGCAAGACGTGATGGAGGGATTTGAGAGAAATTTTAGGTAATTTAGAGGATGAGAATCAGTCAGAACTGAGAGGAAGTCCTCGAAAACCGTGTCACGAGAAAAAAGATTGAAGAGAGGAAAAAAATAACATAGACTTCTGATATCATGAAAGAAATAATCCATTGATTATTTTCATCAATTGAAAAAGTATATATACAATTTACATATTTTCATAATAGGAAAATCATATTCATATTCTACTCCCAAAACTCTATTCTAGTAGTATAAGAATCCTATAATTATGGTAAGTGTACAATGCTAATTAATACAATTATTTACACCAAAATTGAGGCCTAAAACCGTGATATATACACTTAATTAAGGGAAATGTATATCACGGTATTCTAATATACAAAACCGTGAAAAATGCCATATTTATTAGTGGCGATAACAAAAGTGAACTACGGCCGGACAACCGCCTGAGACGGAAACGGAGAAAGTGCAAATGAAAATAAAGGACAAATTGGTCAAATACAATTTCTTTTATATTAACAATAAATAAATAAATATATTAAAATTTTGTTATACAAAATTAAAATAAGGAAGCTAAAGGTAATATTGAAAAGTTACAAGTACAACAACAATACAATCAACTGAAGAAGATTTTTTTGTATATAAATAAATAAAGTAAATTTGAATACAACTGAATAATTTCTATATTTTTTGTATTTATGATTTTTGAATACCATCAATTTTAAATATAATAAAATTGAATACAATATAAAAATAGCTACAAATGAATACATGCAAGTTAAATACACATGACTTGAATATAAATTAATACACATGACTTGAATATATCGAAATCTGATTTGAAACAGCAAAAATTGGAATACATCCCAAATTTGAATACACTTAACTGTAGCTACGAAATGTAATTATCAAAAGTATAACTATGCCTAAAAAAACCAAAGTATAGTAATTTGTGTAAGTTTCCCATATTTTTAGGCCCTTCCAAATGAACTGGGCTGGGCTAAGCTATTGAAGTCTCCAGCCCGCTATGTTGGGTTGGGCCGGCCTGTTTTGTGTTTTCCTAATTGATCATTCTTCCAAAATTTGTGTTTTCCTCCTGCATAGTTTTATTTTTTTAAAATTACTTTACCATTTTCAAATGATACAAATTAAACGAATAACTATTATATTTTTCTGATTTATATATACTTATGTTTAACTGCATTTTACCTTCAAAATTTAGATTATCACCTACATTGACATTTAGAATGCTAGGTAATTCACATAATTTAGTTTACTTCGATATAAACGGGCGTGGAAGTTAATAGGCTAATCGAAATGCTGGCGAAGATATTTTTTTCTAAATAGAGTTTGATTCTCAGACCGCAAAAGAGACTAATGATAAGCTGAAGAAGCTCAAGCCGAAACTCAATTACCGTAACATTTCAATGAAATATTTATCGCAATAAATCTATTTTTCATAGATTCAAGTCGTTGACTGTAGACTCGTTGGAAGCATAGATGAAACTCACATTTGCATAAACATGTTTATTTTGTAAAACTTTGGAGATTGTACACGATTCATGAGATATATTTATATATGCACTTTTGAATGAAACTTGGGTCATGATGCTAATATTTGTAACTTGATTTTGGTAAATGATTTGAGTATTTTGGGAGTGTCCATGTCCAAGTCTTGGAATATTTTAAATTTAGTTGTGTTGAATTTGGGGAACTTAATCAGTTAGTACTTGAGATTTGGAGTTAAATTTCATGCTTGGTATGAATCTTGGATGTTGAAGAAGGAAAAATATTCCTCTACTAAGTGTTTGTTGAATTCTTTTAAGTGTTGATTTAAATCAAAATAGGTGTTGTCTATTTTTTAATAATTGGAGTGAAGCTCTTATTATTTTTTGGATTCTGTATAGTGCAAAGCGAGCGATACATATATTTCTTTCAAGAGTTTATATCTGTAGATAATGCGTGATGTGAAGGATGAATTGCTACATCATACCAGGCATATATGGACGGTGGTCTTCTAATATTACGAGTTGAGGATTCAATTACTATTAGTTGCTGAACGGATATCATCATAGTTAGGGGTGTTTGTCAATTTAATCACTTCGATTTTAAATTATCCGTTCAATTTATTATTAATTTGAAACAAACTAAATTGATAACCTATAAGCTATTGATTTTTATCAATATTGATAAACTATCAGAGTTTATCAGCTATCAATTGAAACATGATAGACCGATGATCTAACCGATAAGCTATGATCTTATCAGTAGTATCAATTTTCTTAAGTTATAGATTGATCGGTTTCAGCCTCAGGTTGGGCTGAAATTGCAAATAATTGGACTCCTAGTTTACTACAGTTGGAAAAGGAAGAGAAGGGATTGGATTGTACACACAGAACATTTAATTTGATATGGAAAATTTTGCTTTGTACAAGCATGCACATACTAGGTTATATCTATATGGATGTCAACTACAACTTTTGGAATATAATAGGAGCACCATGCTGTGGACATAAGAGCATCAAAATAGTAGGAGCATGTTGGTAACTCGGAGAAAGATCAAAGGAAAAACGCTGCAAGATCATAGCTATTGCTAATTTCGCTTGTACCACTGCTAAATTTTGCCCGACACATCTGCGGGCGCCGAGGCCAAATGGCATAAACGCCATAGGGTGTTTTGCTGCCTGTGCCACACCTCTACTAAATCTTGCGGGATTAAATTCATTAGCGTCTTGTCCCCATAGTGTTTGATCGTGATGAATTGCAATAATTGGAATTAGGAGCTCAGTTCCTTGGGGTAACGTGAAATCCCCCAATTGTGTGTCAATTTTGGCCCGTCTGATTGCTGCCACTGCAGGTGGATATAGCCGGACGGATTCGTTAATTATCATTCCGAGCTGCCAATCAAAAGTTTGACTACATTAACTATGAGTGAACATATTAAGAAAATGAAACTAACACATACAAAAATTTGCATCAGTTTAACTTTCACACACCGTCAATTAAATAATATTACACGAATAATTCACTGAAATACATGTAATATTCGATAAATATGGTTTGATAATAGACATATACATGGTAAGTAGCGTGTTACCGAAGATATATGAACATTAGAATTAAGATTAAAATGTCTCTTCGGTTTCATTTGACTACGAGTAACATGCCCTTGACTCGAGGTGGAAACAGGTGAATCCGGGGTGAAATCTGGAACAGTGACGGACTGGCCAACAGGCAGTGGGCCAGTTGGTCCAAAACTGGGAACAATAGCTGGGTCAGAAGCAGATCGTGAAGCAGAAGCAGTTTCGATATTGGGCTGGGCAACTGGCCCAATAGCCGAAACTGGTGCAAAAATAGTGGGTCCAGCGGGCAATGGGCCCAATGGTTGATAGTGGTTGCGGGACAAATCCGATAAATGGTGTATAATATACGAGGAGACCTCGTCGTCTAAAAAATTATACGAACTAGGCCCGTGACTACTCACTTTAACAAACGGAAATAGGGTTTAAAATAACATGACGACTAATTATGATTTTATTGGACAATAAATCAAAGTATTTGTAACCACGATGATTCGATGGATAACCCAAAAACACACAAGTGGTAGAACAGACATGGAGTTTGTTAATTGTAGTTGATAGAAATAGTAGATAACATAAGCACTCAAAGACCCTAAGATGTGAATACGAATGAGTCATATTATAGAGGAATTTAAGAGGGGTGAATATGACAATCCTTTGGTAGGAAGTATGTTAAGAAATAAGTAGATATTTGTAGAGCATGATGCCAAAAGGAAGGAGGTACAAAAGTATGAACCAATAAAATTCGGACAACATTATTAATGGTACGAATTTTTCGTTTGGCCTTCCCATTTTGTGAGGATGTATGAGGACAAGAGAAATGAAAAACTATGCCATTAGCATCACAAAAATTTTGAAACAACCATTATCATATTTTTTGCCATTATCACATTGAATATTTTTTATTTTCCGTTCGAATTGAATACAGATGAATGCTCTAAATTGTAAGAATGTGAAAAAAATGAGATTTTTTCGCTAATGGAAAGGTCCATAAAAAATTAGAATAATCATCCAAAAATAGAACATAGTAACGATGGCCCCACAAAACTTAAAACGGGAGAGGTCCATAAATCGCTATGAATAATATCAAATGACATTAAAGTACGAGAAGAAGAAGAAGCTACAAATGACAATTTAACATGTTTGCCTAAAGGACATGAATGACAAATTGGAGTACTATGTGACCCAAACGTGCATGCCATAAGGAAGGAGCTAGAGCAGCAAAAGTAGATAGCAAGGCTTGACTCGAGAGACTGGATGCAGGCGTGATAGGATAAATATCTCCCATACTATTACATCTCATGAGAGGTATCCCCGTCTTGAAATCCTTCAGAGAAAACCCAAAAGGATAAAAATTAATAGAAACTCAATTATCAGTGGTGGATTTACGGACAAACACTAAATTTTTAATTAAGTTAGGGGCATGAATGGCGTTTTTCAAAACAAGAGGTGGATGTGGGGGAGGCAAAGTTGTATGACCGTAACCACGAATTGGGATTGAGTTGTCATTACCAACAATTATGTCACGATTTTTGCTCAAATTGGAATAAGACGAGAGAGTACCTTGGTCGGACGTCATGTGAGAAGTGGCACCGATGTCCATGTACCAATTCGCGTATGGAGGATTTAACCCAAATGTATGCATGATGGCCTTAATATCTGTCGGAGTCGGGATCAGATGCGGGCCCGTAGCATGGAAAGCTTGCGGGGGACGAGGCCCAAGCAGACCTTCCCGCTGTCCAGGCCCAGCAGTGTGCCGAAATCCACTAGGATGTGAAACATTGGGCCCAAAGGGCGGCTGAGAAGCCCACTCCCCTTGGTACGCTGAAGCAGGAAAATAGGGGTTGTTGGGCCACTGCCCACTGGCCCAGCACCACTGCCAGGGGGTTAATGGCTGGTACCAGTTGGGCTGCGGCCCACCCCCACCATACCGAGGCCCACCGCCACTCTTTTGGCCACTTCCACCACCGCCGGTACTACCACGATTGCCACCGCAATTTTTGCCATTATTTTCCAAATTCTTCTTGCCTCCACCATGAGTACGGTTTTGGTCCGAATTATCAATAAAACCTTGAGAACTATCGGAGGACGTCATCATCACCACGGGACTAGCGCCGGTAGCCGCCTTTTTTCCAAACTGGCTTCTTCTAACGTGAGCATTGAACGAGCTTGATAAAAAGGTGGAAGTGGATTACTTTGACGGAGAAGAGTCCCAACGCCATTATAGGCCTCAGATAGGCATGTAACCATTTGTAAAACAAAACGGTTATTGGTAACAGGAGCTCCGACATTACGGAGTTGGTCTGCTAATTCCTTCAGTAGTTTAAAATAAGCGGAAATATTTGGAAAATCTTTCATGTTGACTTGGGAAAATTCCAGCGCAAGGGTGACAGTACGAGAGTGTTGGTTATCCTGGAATATATCATGCAATCTATTCCAGGTAGACATAGCTGTAGTGTCTGGTTCAATGATCGTCTGTAAAAGGTCGGTAGAAATAGTGGAGTAAATCCACTGAAGGAAGGTAGCATCAAGAGTAATCGAGGATCCTCCGCGTGAGGAGTGATAATGGGAGGAATTATGTGATAGAGGACTTGATGAGAGATTGCGTGAATTTTGAACGATTTCGCCCACGTCGCATATAAGACGTTTTCCATCTCAAGAACAATAGGGATGTGATTCTTGATATTGGAAATAGTAAGGGCAAGATGAAACATGTTGTTCGACGTAGACATAACGGAAAAGCAATGAGGGATTAGGAAGAAAATTTGGGAAGGGAGGAGGAATAATATTTCGCCAGAATCCGAGAAGGGTCTTGGGATTGGAGCCGAGAGAAGCGGAAGCAAGGTACGATTTTTGTGAGACCTAGACTTCTGATACCATGAAAGAAATAATCTCTTGATTATTTTCATTAATGAACGAGTATATATACGATTTACACTTTCCATAATATGGAAAATTCTATTCCTATTCTATTCCCAAAACTCTATTCTATTTGTATAAGAATACTATAATTATGGTAAATGTACAATTCTTAATTAATTACAACTAACATATTACAATTATGGGTATACTTGGTTTATGGGTATACACGGTTTAGCTTGTCAATCTGTGATATACACGGTATACACAAGATAATGTATATACCGTGTATATCACGGGTATATTTATCAGATGATAAGTGGAGTTAGTATATAACCTTATATAACAAAATGAACATCTTGTGTATACCGTGTATATCACGGGTATATTTATCAGATGATAAGTGGAGTTAGTATATAACCTTATATAACAAAATGAACATTGAGTTTAATTTCTTATATATTATTTCTTTACAATTTAGTTTTTATTAATATTATCAGGTAACTAAAATACCTAATTATGGTTAATATATTTTGTATAAGCATAACGTAGTAACTTGTTACTCTACTACACATTTAAACTAAAAGGCTTGATGACTTAATAAGACAAATACATAAAAAGCTTCTCCAAATTAATAAGATACTAGTGAAGAATTATCTGATACACGCAGCATCATGCGAATATTATCTTAATTTTCGTAGAACAAAGTGTTGGTCTGTTGGCTTTTACCACATGCATAGTGTTGGGTTGTTTTCGAAAAGCATGATTATGGTAATTAATAAATAACAAAAACTTGCTTACCGTCTTAAGCTTGGCAAGATCGTCTTTAGAGGGGGGCTCACGTGCTCCACAGACACGCAAAACCTCCTCACGTGCTTGTTCCTGCCACTGAGGATGCATGGCCAATAGAATGGTCGTCCACGTCAGCAAATTTGACGTCGTGTGTTTGCCGGCAAAGAAGATGGTCTTGCATTCCTCGACAATGTCATTAACTGTGATGTTTGAACTATTTCTATATTCATGACTTGTAGCTTTGATCATTACTTCCAATAAATCATTCGGACATTCGTCTGACAACACCTGATGAGTCGAAATTTTTCTCGTTTCAATCAGCTTCATCAAAGATCGTCGTACCTCTTTATCCAATCTCCAAGAAATTCTATTCTTTCTAGTAGGCAAGAACCTGTCCCAACACAATATAAAACAAAACCCTTTTTCACTTTACAATTGTTTCAAGATTCTGCACAAACCACTAACTACCAAATCATAACGCGTTATTCTGATTCATTAGTGTTATATTACGTAGCAGTCCAAACCTCCTTATAATAATGCTTATTGTTTGGATATTATTTTTTACTATTATATTGAAATATTATCATAGAAAATATATAATTATATAATATGAAAATTCATTTTTTTCAAAAAATTGACTGTTATAAAAACTTGTTATTATGTAGAATGCCTATTATGAAGAGATCTGACTCTGTTTATAGAGTGAGTATACACCTATATCCAGGGATGAATACTTTTTGATAAGCTTCAGTGGCATAAACCATTTGTTGTGCTTGCAACTCGAAGATGGCTCTTCCATCTTGGTAGCTGCTTCCGAACACAATACGCGTAATGACATCTTCTGCCAATGTCGAGAACATTTCTGACACTTCGATTTCCACTTTTCCGCTGGTGTTTGACATTTTTGACCATTTGTCCAACATATCTGTCATACTCTTCCCCATCATAGGAATCATTAACTACATGTAGGAAAATGAAGATAAATAGGAGTTAGAGTTTTTATTTACAATAACAAGTACTACTTAAAAGATAAATATAGAGGTCAATGTCCATAAATATGGTAAAATTAGTAACTTGTAATAATAAAGCACAATACATGTGTGTGCGAATCTAAATACAATATAGTGTAGATTAGTTGATAAAGAATTCTACCATTTTTAGAAGTCTAGTTATATATTGATAAATTTTGAGAAGGCCAAACTTTTTAATTTGTTGTAATATAGGCATAATCAAGATGCAATATATGTATGACTTACCTTGAGATTTTCAATGTAAAATGTAGGAGTAATAATCTTCCTATGGTGAGCCCATTTTTCTCCTTTGAGACTGAGCAAACCATCACCTTCAAGCTTCTTCACAAGGGCCGGTGACTCGTTTTTCTCAAACCTGTCTGATTTCAGGACGAATATGTCCCTAATGAGAGCTGGATCAGATATGGTGACACGAGCCGTTGGTCCAAACCATATAACGAATGTTGAACCTGCAATATATTTAGTACACCAAAATTAATTTGTAGTTAGTAGAATTAAACTAGAAAGATGACAAGCACACGACACAGCAATCCCATATTAAGCTAGCAAGAAACAAATAACGTAAACGTTATTGGCATAGGTGTTCCAACTTCCACATGAACTCATGAGCCAATCCGAATATATCCAAATAAAGGATATATTCTAACTGGACTGAAAACTTTCAGGTACCAACACCTGCGAAGCTGGCTAGAACATTGTTAAAAATAGTGGCTAGCTTCCAAACTATGGATAGAGTTAAAGAAACGGAAAAAGTAGTTGAGAATAAGGAAGCTTTAAATTTGAAATAAAAAAATACATTTATGAAATTCAAACGGATTTTTTCTTCTTTGCGTCATGCAAGATTATCATGATAATAAAAGTAGAATTTAATATATATCATCACTGTAAACAGTTCTTACATCACCAGGTCATCTTTACCTAGTATAGCAGTTAATATTCTTATTTTTCAGATTTCAAAATCTCACATTTAAGAAAGACTTATCTGTAGATATTCTTTGAATGATCTGATCGTGTAAAAATATATACAAATTCTTGAGATCGGTTAATTAAAAAGAGAAATAGAATCGAAAAAGTACCATAGAGTTTCTTCCAATGATGGTAGAAGGGGAGAACTCTTGGAAGAATGTCATGAGAGATGAAAGACGAAGGCCAAGAAGTAGTAGTGAAACCTGCAATCTCTTTGAGGTTACCGAACAAAAATTGGTATTTGGGACCTGTGATTCCTTGTTTTCTGAAGTGTTTTTGAATTCTTTTTGGTGTCCACCAGAGATGAACAAACGCTTTCTGTGCAAACAACAGTAACACATACGAAAATGTAACAATGCATAACCAGTGAAAGGAGGCCTCCATATGCACCACTGCTTGATAACAGCGATTTCCTCCTACTTTGCTGTTTTTTCCTATATTTGAGAGCGAGAGGGTTTCTTTGTCTCTCTTGCTTATAAGATTACACGGTGAATTATTGAGGTTGTCAGATTTTATAGCTCATTCCAAATATAATTTCTTAAGAGCTTAAAGAGTTAAAGTCATACTACTAGTATATATTAATAGTGAGTTATTTTTGTATTCCTTTACAAATTTATTTTTATTTTTATATTTTTTTATAAGAGATCTCTATTTTTATACATAATAACACACAAAAGATCTAAAAATGTCATTTTTATTCCATCCAAACTCGTAAGTGGTCAGAGTAAGCCATTTCCTCTATATTTTATTAGTGTATAAATATTTTTTTGTACTATTAGCCTATCAGATCCCACCCAAGCATACATATTGATAAATTTATTTAAAATATGAGATTTATAAGTATAATTCTAAAAATAAGATAAGTTATAAATTATAATAGGCAAAAATGATTTGATGCTATAAATTAAAATTTATTTAGAGTGATTATGTATATAACTTAAATTCAAACTTAAAAATAATATGCTTCTCCCAATTTGTGCATGCGAGGAACCGGGTTCCTTTAGAGCCTAAACGTGACAATAAACATGGAATGATCCAAAAAAAAAAGTAGAAAACTAAATTTTTGCATGTATACAATAAGGGGTGAAAAAATAAATGATGAGAAATGATTCATCCTATACATCCAAGTTTGAGTGAATTAATGACTTATTCATCAATCCGGTATATCTAAAGTTGTTTACCTCAAATTGACCTATGAATGTTTTTTTCTGAAAATTTAAATAAAAATACATTTTTTGTTTGTTATTGTATAGTTATAATTAAGAAGAAAGAATGTTTTCTTTTAATATTTGTAATTAAACAAATTATTTTAAATTTTTTTTTGGTAAGAGTTAGGATTGATTTATAACTCATCATTTATCTCATCTTGGCTCAATCCATTTCAGCTCAACCAACTTTTAAATCGAATTAATAATGACTTATTTAATAATTCATCACATTTTAATACACTCAAATTCAATCCAAATCGCTCCTTATCACCCCTAATAATGGACAATGATTTGTATTATTAATTTAGCATCCTATTTTTTTAGTGATCCATTTTTAACATGTAATCCCTAATTTAAGCAAAGGTTTGCAAGGGACACGCATTGACCCTAGTTCCAATAGGGGTTCCGCAAATTCAGAAAGGATCATGTGATATTTCATCCTTGTGCGTGCTACTGATACAGTAGCTCGACAAACTTCATGTATCATGATCATGCATCCTCAAAAAAAGAGCCAAAAGAATAGATGTGAAGCGTGAATCAACTGGAACTCCACATATATGTCTCTCAATCATTTTCATTTCATGTCATTTAACTATTATTATGACTTTAGACCTAACCTATTATCCCCACCTACTAACCAGTCAAAATAATCCCTTGAATAAATTCTTTACCAACCTAATTAATTAAGGTTTTCAACCCTTTTCCTAGAAAAGTATACACGTGATATACACTATCATAAGTAATGTATATCATGGTTTGGTGTAATATTGTACAAGTGATATACACTTTCCATAATTAGTGTATATCACGGTTTTAGGGCTAAATTATAGTGTAAATAATTATATTAATTAACATTGTATTTTGCGATTCCGAACACTACTTCTCGATTTTCGTGCTTGGAATAATTTTTTTTCTCTTCCCATATTTTCTTCCCAATCCCTTCCTCACGCCGTTCGTTGCTAATATGGCTAAGAACACGTTTCACCATGCCATTACTGTTGCTAACATCAAGAATCACATCCCTATCATTCTTGTAATAGAAAACGTCCAATACGCGACATGGGCCGAACTGTTCAAAGTTCACACACGTTCGCATCAAGTCCTCCACCATATAATTCCCTCGGACCCTGCGGATACGGAGTTGCCTAAACCCGAGGATGATCCTAAATTGTGGACGACCCTTGATGCTACCATTCTTCAGTGGATTTACTCCACTATCTCTACCGATATTTTGCAAATGATTATTGAACCAGATGCTACGGCGATGGCGGCTTGGAATAGAGTACTTGATATATTCCAATATAATCAAAATTCTCGTGTTGTTACCCTTGAGCAGAAATTCTCCCACGTCAATATGGAAGACTTCCCAACGTTTCAGAATACTGCAAAAGGTTAAAGAAATTGACGGACCAACTCCGCAACGTTGGTGCGCCTGTTACAAACGATCGTCTTGTCCTTCAGATGGTCGCAGGCCTATCTGAGGCCTATAGTGGCGTCGGTACGCTTCTTCGTCAGAGCAGTCCTCTTTCGCAGTTTTATCAGGCCCGATCCATGCTCACCCTCGAAGAAGCAGGATTGGCTAAGAAATGGGCCACTGGGCCCCTCCTGTCGTCATGATGATCGAGTCCAACTTTTCTCCGTCCGTCTCCATCAGTTTCGACCAAAACCGTAACAACAGTGGCGGCAAAAAGGGTCAGAGTAGCAAAATAATGGTAAAAATCGTGGCCGAAAACGAGGTGTACATAACAGGGGTGCCAATGGGCCTCGGGGAAGTGGGCCGCAAACCAATTTGCCACAGCCCTAGGGTCCATGGGCGCAGAATTAGGCCAATGGGCTTGGGCCCAACAACCCATATTACCCACCACATTCTCCGTATATACATGGGCCCAATTTCAGAATTCTAGCAGGCCCAGTCCATCAGGCCACCACTGGAACCCGAGAGCTACTGCTGGGCTGGGGTAGCAAGCCGGCATGCTTGGGCCTCGTCCCCACCAGGCCCATCATATCGCGGGACCCACCCCTACCGACATTGAAGCCGTGATACACACACTTGGATTAAATACCCTGGACGCAAATTGATACATGGACACCGGAGCTACTACCCACATGACGTCCGACCAAGGTACTCTCTCGTCTTATTCCAATTTGAGCAGTAATCGTGGTATAATTGTTGGTAATGACAATTCGATTCCAATTCGTGGTTATGGTCATAAAACTCTGTCCCCCCCCCAATCCACCTATTGTCTTGAAAAATACCCCTCATGCCCCTAAATTAATTAAAAATTTGGTGTATGTCCGTAAATTCACCAATGATAATTTCTGTTGAATTTGATCCTTTTGGGTTTTTTGTGAAGGATTTCAAGACGGAGATTCCTCTAATGAGATGTAATAGCTGAGGAGATCTTTATCCTATCACACCCACCTCCGGTCTATCGAGTCCAGCCTTGCCATATACTTTTACAGCTCTCGCTCCTTCCTTATGGCATGCACGTTTGGGTCACCCTGGGTCGTCTATTATTTTCTCTTTGCATAAAAACAATTTTATTTCGTGTAAGGGTACGCGTAGTACTCCGAATTGTCAATCTTGTTCTTTAGGAAAATTTGTTAGATTGCCGTTTGTAGAATCTAATTCTCTTACTTTAATGCCATTTGATATTATTCATAGCGATTTATGGACATCTCATGTTCTCAGCTCTTTGGGTCATCGTTATTATGTTCTATTTTTGGATGATTATTCTAATTTTTATGGACTTTTCCATTAGCGAAAAAATCTCACATTTTTTCCACTTTCGTAAAATTTGGAGCATTCATCCGCACCCAATTCGAACGAGAAATAAAAATATTCAATGTGATAATGACAAAGAATATGATAATGGGGTGTTTCGGGAGTTTTGTGCTCATAATGGAATCAATTTTCGTTTCTCTTGTCCTCATACGTCCTTACAAAATGGAAAAGTCAATCGCAAAATTCGTACCATTAATAATATTGTCCGCACTTTATTAGTACATGCTTCCGTACCTCCTTCCTTTTGGCATCATGCTCTACAAATGACTACATATCTTCTTAACATTCTTCCTATCAAATGTTTGGCATATTCCCCCTTCAAATCTTATAATATAAGACTCATTCGTATTCACATCTTAGGGTCTTTGGGTGCTTATGTTATCCACTATTTTCGTCTACCACAATTAACAAACTTCAGGCACGTTCTACCCCATGTGCATTTTTGGGTTATCCATCTAATCATCGTGGCTACAAATATTTTGATTTATCCTCTAATAAAATTATCATTAGTCATCATGTTGTTTTAATGAAACCCAATTTCCGTTTGCTAACGTGAGTAGTCCCGCGCCTAGTTCGTATAATTTTTTGGACGATACCATCTCTCCATATATTATTCACCATTTTTCAGACATGTCCCGCACCCAAAAATCGCCAATGGGCCCGCTGCCCGATGAACCTCTGTTATGGATCCCCACTGTTTCCAGCCTAGTAACTAGGCCAGTTTCAGTAATTGGGCTAGTTGCCCAGCCCAATATCGAAACTGATCCAGTATCGGCTCATGTTTCCAGTTTTGGACCAGCAGGCCCACTGCATGCTGGCCGGTACGTCACCTATCCAGTTTCCCCTAAAAACCGCTCAATTCTCCCTCGAGTCACAGACCGGTCACTCGTAGTCAATATGGTATTTTTAAACCGAAGATACATTTTAATTTAAATTCTAATGTTCTTAAATTCCCATAACCCCGTGTCCGCCTTGAATGACCGAATTGGAAATTGGCTATGACCGACGAATATGATGCTCTTATTGCAAATAAGATGTGGGATTTGATACCCTGTCCTTCTGGTGTTAATATTATTCGGTCTATGTGGATTTTTACTCATAAGGATAATTCTGACGTTTCTTTTGAGAGGCATAAGACTCGCCTTGTAGGTGATGGTAAGACTCAGCAAGTTGGTGTGGATTGTGGTGAGATATTTAGTCCGGTGGTCAAGCCGGCTACCATTCACATTGTGCTCAGCTTGACTCTCTCGAAAGCATGGCTCATTAATCAGTTAGATGTGAAGAATGCTTTCTTACATGGTGATCTTAAGGAGGCAGTTTACATGCATTACATGCATCAGCCCTTGGGTTTCGAGATCCCAAATATCCTCATCATGTCTGTTTACTGAAGAAGTCCTTGTATGTACTTAAACAGGCCCCACGGGTTTGGTATAAGAGATTTGTAGGTTATGTTTCGACTATTGGGTTCTCTCACAGCAGGTCTGATAATCCGATATTCATATATCGTCGTGTATATTTTGTTATATGTGGATGATATTATGTTGACTGCCTCCACTGATGCTTTGCGCAAGTCGATCATGACCATGCTCAGTTATGAGTTTGCTATGAAAGACTTGGGGCCCTTGAGTTATTTTTTGGGGATTGTTGTCTCTCGTCATGCATGTAGGTTGTTCTTATCCCAACGCAAGTATGCAACTGAGATTATTGAGCGTGCTGGCATGTCCATGTGCAAGTCTACTTCCACTCCGGTTGATACTAAACCCAAGTTGGGTGATACAGTTGTCTCACCCTACGAGGATCTGACCCGCTATAGCAATCTTGCAGGGGCCCTTTCAGTATATTACTTTCACGAGACCAGATAATACGTATGTCGTACAACATGTGTGCTTGTTTATGCATGATCCCAGGGTTGAACATATGAATGCGCTTAAACACATTATTCGATACATCCACGGAACACTTGACATGACTTACATTTATATCTGTCTTCGACATCTACACTTGTCTTGTATACAGATGTTGATTTGGGTGGTTGTCCGGATACTAGGTGTTCCACGTCCGGCTATTGCATGTTTCTTGGTAATAACTTGGTCTCATGGTCTGCGAAGAGTCAGTCTACATTGTCATGCTCTAGTGCAGAGACCGAGTATCGAGGGGTGGCCAATGTGATTTCTGAATAATGTTGGTTACGTAATCTTCTTTTAGAGCTTCATTGTTCTATTCAGAAAGTTACCTTGGTTTATTGTGATAATGTTAGTGTCATCTACCTTTCTGGTAATCCAGTTCAACACCAGTGCACTAAACACATCGAGATGGACATTCACTTTGTTCGCGAAAAGGTAGCTCGCTGACAAGTACGCGTCTGCCATGTCCCTTCCTGGTATCAAATTGCAGACATCTTTACAAATAGTCTTCCCTCGGTCCTTTTTGAAGATTTTAGGGACAGTCTCATCGTACAAAGATTGTCCGCTATGACTGCGGGGTGTGTTAAATATACACGTGATATACACTTACCATAAGTAGTGTATATCACGGTTTGATGTAATATTTTACCCGTGATATACACTTCCCATAATTAGTGTATATCACGGTTTTGGGGCTAAATTATAGTGTAAATAATTATATTAATTAACATTGTGCACTTACCATAATTATAAGATTCTTGTACTACTAGAATAGGAATATGATTTTTCTATTATGAAAAATTATAAATTTTATATATATATATTATTTTATTAATAAAAATAATCAATAAATTATTTCTTTCGATTTCAAATACCGGAAACTAGAAATATCTCAATTATTGAAAAGAGATCATTTGCATTTATGTACGCAAAAGCAACTACCATCTACATTTTCTTTCAGTTGTTTCTGGACTAAATTTTAAATTTGATGTAGAGTTAAGTGGAGGATGAAGTAATCCCAATTATAGTCAAATGCGGGACCATTCATGTGGATACAAGAGTTTCACGAGGATAAATCTTCATGAATTCCAGCGACATTGTCTTGGCTTACGGTGTCACTTTTTAGGCAGCATATCCTTTTCTCATTCCCACCCCCTCAAAATTCATAGAGCCATACTGCTATAAGCCTCGGTGGACTACAACTACAAGTTTACGGCTATTGCATATCAATTCCAAACAACTTGAATCGCCTAAATGAAATTTTACTGTTGATATCGCCCCTTTTATTCTCATATAATAATAATAGGTAATTTTGTGTATTTTATATAGTCAAATAAATCTCAAATAAGACTAATTAAAGACTCTAGACAACGTAAGACCTAAACTAAACATACAATTATTAATATGTGAAGGGTGTAAAATGCCATCGGAATAAAAACAAGAGATAGAATAAATCGAATGTCAATTTTATTTCAGAATATCGTCAAGTATGTCGTCCGACACCAGTAACAACACTTAGTAAAATATTAACTTTAAAGAGTAAATGCAGCGAAATTTAAAGAATACAAAAGTTTAAAATTTTCATAAGTTATAATATATATATATATATATTATATACAAAATTACAAATTTCTTTCTTTACAGATTTACAAGATAAAATGGAAATGAATTAAAAGTTGAAGTCGCACATGACTTCTGCCTGAAAAATCTAACTAAGTAGACATAGACAACCTTTCATTACAATCGCTCCACATAAAATTAATCTAGAATCTAAACAACAATTGTAATGTTGGACAAAATGTTGTCCACACACTCAGACAACACTTGTGATTCAAATTTCTAAGATGAAATTTCGAGATCTCTCTTGGTATTTTTGTAATCTGATTCTGGATGCTCGATTCACTGTTGTGACATCTTTATTTATAGTAGAGAGTTCCCTTGAAAGGCTCATCGATCGGTTGTGGAAGTTGAGGAAAAGATCGGCAGCTTGTGGTAGATGATTAAGGAGTAAAAATCTCAACAACTTTGACTTGTTCCTTACTCGACTTCTTCCCCAAGCTTTGAGTCTTTCTCCCACGTTTTACACAGCTCCAATTCACCACGCCTGAGTCGTTTTTACCTCACAATAAAATATTACTGTTTACCGTGAAGTAAGGTAAAACTGTTTTTCGAAGATGTTGGTCCGAATGTTATGACATTTGTCTCAACATTTTTATGCATTCAAATCAATACTTCAGAAGATATGTTGGGTCAAATGTCACAATACCAAACCCAACATTAACGATTAGATTAAAACATAGTCTTACTAATAGATATAATCTATATTTTTTTTTTACATTGTGTCTTATTTTCTGCTAAGTTTACATAGAGTTCAAAAGATTAACTGTATGTATTTAAGACCATAATTTCTCACAAACACATTAATCTTATAGGAGAAAGAAATTAGAAAAATAAAAGAAACAAGAAAGGGTCAATTTGCTTGGGAGACTAGTGATCACTGCCTTATTCAAAGACAATTAATGTAAATGGTTTTGGTTGGGAGGATCTAGATGAGGGATCATGAAAAGAAGAAAGGAGGGTAAACTGTAAAGAGATAAAGAAAAGGAGCTAGGGAAAATAAATTGAGGAGGAATTGGACTTCATTTTGGAAGGTTGCACTTAAACTTGGGCACATGGAAGAAAATAAAAGGCTGTCTATTTTGATAGCTCCTCTTTTTAATTAGCACTCGATCTTAGCGGGGGGATATGCCTTGATTATAACAAACATAGGTGCCCCACGCTATAGCGTTTCCCTTAATCTTGTCTTGGTAGTAGCAAGACATATCGGGGCCATTTACTTCTCATTGGTCCACCTCTCCATAATATTCTTTCATTTCCTACATCTCATAACTATGGTATCTCCATCTAGTTCCTTTTAGTTTCTTTCTAGTCAATGGAATTAACTTTGGAGACTAGATCCTTTCGACTAAGATAAGGGAAGATTAGAATATCCAAGAATCCTCTTTAATTTGTAGCGGAAGACGAGAATCCCCCCCCCCCCGCCTCCCCTCCCCTCCCCTCCCCTTATCCTCATCTTTTGGTCACTCTAAGAAACACATGAGTTAACGAATAGCTAAATAACAAAAAAAACTATCCTTAATTTTATTTAATCATAGATTAGTGATGAATTATCAAAAAGTTATGTTGACTATGGGCTATTTAGTGAGAAATTTCGTAGCTAATTTTTTTTGTAATGCGTATTGTGGAATTTGAGCTTGTTAAATAAGACTAAATTCAGTAAATTGAGATAAAACGTAACATAGGAAATAATTAGTATCTGTTTAATAAGATAAATTATTAGATAAGTTGGCCGCATAGCTTAATATGATATTCAGAATGCAAATGGATATATTTCACGTGTTTGTCTACGAAAAGGTATTGGTATAAATGTAAATAAAAGAATAAGGATATAATAGTCTTTTACTTTGTCTAGTAAGGTAAATGAGTTTGTTAGTGGTTAACTATATATATAACCACTTTGTATCATTTTTGTTTAAGACTCGTGACCGTTAATAACAATGTGCTCATCTTCTTCTTCCTACCTTTTCTTCCTCTCAATGATCTTGCATTTCTAGGGTTCATATATTTGATTATTTCATGGTATCAGAGCGGGACGATTGCAATCACGAATCGCCGATGTTCAAATCTCTCACACAAGTATCGATCAATTGCTAAACTCACTGTATCGATTGATTGCTAAATTCAACCGCATCAAAGAAATTGCAGTTTCTCGAAGTTTTCGGTAAAATTGTGAAGTTTCTGGTCGTATTTCACGACGATCACAGTAGGAACAGAGTCGGTGAATATGAGTACATCTACAGGTTCGAATCAAACTCCAGTAGTTGATTATAATCATCCTCTATACCTACAATCGATTAATGTTAGTGGAATTGCTATAATTTCGTTTCAATTAAAAAGAAATAAGAACTATACTATGTGGAACAAATCTATGAAACTTGCCTTGTTAGATAAAAACAAGTTAGGTTTTGTGAATGGTAAATGTAAGAAAGAGAACTATCCTGAAACTCTATGGGATCAATGGGAGCGTGTGAATGTCATTTGTTACGGTTCACTTTTACACGGGGCATAAAAGCTACTGGATAACTTGTGGACTTTTGAGATTATTTTATTTTTTAGAATCGTCACCTACTTTATAAGGAAAATTAGAAAAATCATATTTTAAAGGGTTTTTCAAAATAAGAGAAATTCAATATTAACCAGAGTTTGGGTAAGGGTTCAAATAATCACTGGGGAAGGTGTTAGGCACCCCGGTACTTAGAATCCGTAAAATACGGCTGACCTCGGGTCTTATATAATATAATATTTCTTTAAAATGCTTATGTGTTTAAAATATCGTAAAATAATAGTCATTCAAATTATTTTCCGCCAAAACTTTTACACACATATTTTTAAGAGTTAAGCACAAAAAATCTCCTTTATAAAATTTCAACCTTTTAGCAAAAATACTTCTTTTATTTTTCTTTTTACCAAAGAGATAGCAAAAACTTATTATTTCTTATGGAAATAAAGGGAAAATACAACCTTAATAAAAATAATTTTATTGAGAGGTCAACCGTTAAGGGAGTTTGTTTCCCTACCCAAACTTTAATTAATAAAGAAAAATCATATTTTTTTTATTTAAAGCCTATTACAAACTAGCTTGAAAAAATAATACCTCATACCAAATTGGAGAAGAACCATTATCTTTTCTTTGGAAATACCAACCAAATTATTCTCATTTTTATTAGCAAGTGTTAATTAAGAGAAAATTGAGAATCAATTAATAGTCAAGAAAACACGATTTTTTACTAACTTTACCCGAAAAATTATTTATTTCTTAAGACTAGCAACTCTATTATAATCAAGTTCCAATTTAAAGGTTCCAATAATAATTTAGCGTTTTACACAAGTAGCAAATAAAATACATAAAATAAGGTGAACGGATTGGCGGGTATACCGGCCCACCAAACACCGTCTATGAAAATACAAAAAAGCAAATGCTATTGTCTAGGACATTTTGTCCATGACTGGGCCTTCTATCATTTTACTCATGATTGGGTCGTCAACTCTTTGCCGGACTCGATGAAACAATAGGTTGTTGGGATCTCAGGCGCAATGGCTCAAAGACAGAGGGTCAACGAAATGTGGTCCAAAAGCCCACGGTGGCCCACGGGACATGCAAAGGAGAGGAAAAACAAGTATACGTGTTAGAAAATACCTAAAACTATCACAGATAAATGAAAAGCAAATACTGGCATGAAAACTAAACATACGTACATATAAATACTGTGTTGGTTATGACAGCTTAAATAAAAATCAAACAGTCAAGGTCCAAACAATCAAATCCGAAATTTTAAACCACAAGGTTGAGTTTACAGTACACAAGAATGAAGGGCAGGCCCAAATGTCTTATATCATCTAGATTAAAAAGAGGAAAGAAAGACATGCCCAATACATAGTATTAACCCAGCCTTTTAAAATCAAGCATGCATATGAATCTACACACAAGAGGATTTTGAAATACCAAAGATCTCTCTGATATTCATGGTATGTCTGAAGGTGTACGAAGCATACAACTTGAATATATACTAGATGTATATCCATATTTTGTATACATGGTATATACTCTAGATATATAATCCTATTCATTAGGCTAAACATTCATGGACAAACATGCTCAGATTTAATTCAAGAAAAGAAAAAAAGAAAATGCAGACGCATATAAAGGTATCATTCCAAATAGGCAAAGTCACCTACACTAAATTAGCGCACACAAAGCCACACTCATATTGTACATCAGATATAGTGACTCTCAGATTTACACATGAAGCATGTTGATACCCATAGATTAAATCAATTCACATGTATCCAGAGGTAAAATTATACTCAAAAGCACAGACTAAGACACAACTTTAGATAGAATCAAAGTATATGTGAACAACAACACAAACTCAACATGTGTATGGCTTGACAAGCAGACGGCCTTCCCAAAATGTCCTAACTCAACTCATATTATCATGAAGTCAACATGACTAAACCAGAAATGCATAGGCAAGGGAATATGGTTGTTATGACACAGTGGGTCTAGCAAGAACAGGAGATCAATACAAATTTCAGTTTAAGACCTAACACTCACTAGCCATGTTATCACAGGAGCACTTAAGAATCACTACACTGCCTATCAAGAAGACTCCTCTTATTTAGACAAGCAAACGTGTGATCAGTTTGGAAAAGCATATGGGGATGTCTGTTGGGAATAAAAGGAGAGTACTCCAATTCCCCTTCAGGATTAATATGTGCGGAAATAATAGGATGAACACCCCGAAATACTTTTTTGATGTGAAAGAGCAGACACAGCTGCAATCACAGAGCAGACTCAGTATTTCTGGATATATTCCAATGTAAATAGTATTTTGTGAATAGTAAATAAAATATTAAATACAAGACAAGAAATTATCTCGTGGAAAAATAACCACGATAAACCTTCCACTATAACAATAATAATGGGTATACAATATCTTCTCAAGTTTTGACAAATACTTGAGGAATACACTCAAAACTCTCACACTCACTAGTGTGGTAATCTCACAATCTCTACAAAACATTTCTTCCTATTTTGTAGGAACTCTCTATACAACGTATTGTATGTATTGTGTTTGTTTTGGTGTGTTGAAATGAGAAGCCGAGGGGCTCCTTTTATAGCAGCAAAAACTGCTTGATTTCAGCAAGTGCAACATCAATTGTTGACAATTGCAATTCAACAATTGCAGCCTCTTTCAACAATTGTAGGTGAGAAAGATTTTTCCTCCTCAAATTATGGGGCTGGACCCCACAATTCTCCCCCTCCAGTCCTATGTGGAGATTCAACTAGACCCGCTTCATGTTTGCAGATCTCAAACTTATCTCGGGGTAAGGACTTGGTAAACATATTGTCACCGTTCTCATCAGTGTGGATCTTCTCGAGGTGCATTAGTTTTCTTTCAAGTGCATCCCAAATCCAATGATATCTCACATCAATGTGCTTCGATCTTGAGTGAAAACTCGAATTCTTACTCAAGTGAATTGCGCTTTGACTATCGCAGTAAATCACGTACTTATCCTGCTTTAAGCCCAACTCTTGTAGAAACTTCTTTAACCACAACACTTCTTTGCAAGCTTCAGTCACAACTATGTACTCGGCTTCCATTGTGGATAATGCAATGCATTTTTGAAGTTTAGATTGTCACGAGATAGCTCCCCCTGCAAGTCTCATTAGGTATCCAGATGTGGATTTCCTAGAATCAGCATCGCCATAAAAATCTGCATCTGTATATCCTTCCAGTAGGATATGATTATCACCAAACTTCAGATGAGATTTAGAAGTGCCTCTAAGATATCGTAATATCCATTTCACTGCTGCCCAATGTTCCTTTCCTAGATTGGAAAGAAAGCGGCTAACCACACCAACTGCATGAGTTGTATTAGGTATAATGCATACCATAACATACATTAGACTACCCACTACAGAAGCATATGATAACTTTTACATCTCCTTCTTGTCTGTCTCACTTGTGGGGCACTGTGCTGAGCTGAGTTTCATGTGACCCGCGAGTGGAGTGATGTCTGGCTTTGACTTGCTCATATTGAACCTTTCAAGAACTTTCTCAATGTATTGTTCTTGAGATAATCATAGCTTCTTGCTTTTCATATACCTGAAGATCTCCATTCCAAGGATTTGCTTAGCTGCGCCTAAAGTCTTTCATCGCAAAAGACTTACTTGGCTCTTTCTTCAGTTTTTCAATCTTGTTGACATCATGGCCTACAATCAGCATGTCATCAACGTAGAGTAACAATATGATAAAATCACCTCATGTGAACTTTTTGATAAAAACACAGTAATCTGAGGTGCTTCTATTGTAGCCATGGGTCGACATGAAGGATTCAAACTTCATATACCACTGTCGATGAGCTTGTTTCAATCCATACAAGCTCTTCTTCAACCTGCATACAAGGTTTTCTTTCCTTTTAACTTCGAAACCTTCATGTTGCTCTATATAGATTTCTTTGTCTAAATCTCCATGCAGGAATGTCGTCTTCACATCAAGTTGTTCAATCTCCATATCTAAACTGGCAGCAATTGCGAGAACAACTCTGATTGAGGTCATCTTCACCACTGGTGAGAAAATCTCTTCGTAATCTACACCCTTCTTCTGACTGAAACCCTTCACAACCAACCTCGCCTTGTACCTTGGTTGTGAACTATGTTCCGCATACTTCAGCTTGTAGACCCACTTATTTTTCAGTGGTCTCTTTCCACCTGGCAACTTCACTAAGTCGTATGTGTAGTTCTCTTATAAGGAGTTCATATCCTCATTCATGGCTTCTAACCACTTTTCTTGTTGGTCATGTGTCGTGTCTTCTACAAAACTTTGTGGCTTTTCGCCATCGGTAAGCATCATATATTCATGTGGGCTATATCTAGTAGAAGGTTGTATTTCTCTGACCGACCTTCTAACTGGAGGGACATCATCTTGTGCAGGTAGATTTTGATTGTCATCTGCTTCATTATCAACCGCATCAGCATGCTCCGGTTGGATATGTCCCCCGTAATCTTGGACCGTTGGTGAAGGGACTGGATCTACGTTGACAGGAACTTCTGAATTAGATTCAGGTTTTTCTTTGGCTTCATCAGGAACTTGATCTTCAAGGAATATAACATCCCTACTTCTGACAACCTTCCTGTTAACTGAATCCCATAATCTATAGTCGAACTCTTCATGGCCATATCCTAAGAAGATACATGGTTTGGTTTTGTCATCAAGCTTGGATCTTTCGTCTTTTTGAATATGTACGAAAGCCTTGCTGCCAAATACTCTTAAGTATTTGTAAGAAACGTCTTTCCCTGACCAAACTCTATCTGGGATGTCACCGCCCAGAGGAGTTGATGGAGAAAAGTTGATCAAATCAACTGCAGTCCTCATAGCTTCACCCCAAAAGGATTTTGACAATTTAGAGTGTGATATCATGCATAGGATTCTTTCACAAATTGTTATGTTCATCCTTTCTGCCACGCCATTATGTTGAGGGGTCTTTGGGATACTCTTCTCAAGCTTGATACCATGGTTATTGCAGTGTTGCTCAAACGGGCCTTGGTATTCACCATCGTTGTCTGCACATACACACTTCAGTGTCCTTCCAGTTTCTCTCTCGACTTTTTCTTAAAAATGCTTAGACCTCAAATGTTTGGTCTTTGGTTTTCAAAGAAAAGCACCAGACTTTCCTCAAAAAATCATCAATGAAAGTGAGGAAGTACAATGCACCACCAAGAGTTCTGTTTTTCATGTAGCACAGATCTGTGTGCACCAAATCAAGAGGCTGAGCTCTTCTTGAGGGAGATTATCTTTTGTATACAACTCTGTGTTGTTTTTCAGCCAGACAATCAACACATGTATCCAAGTGTTCACCTTTTACTTCAGGGAGGAGGTTTCTTTTGGACAAAATTTCTAAGCCTTTCTGGCTCAAATGTCTGAGCCTTTTGTGCCATAGCTCAATGGAGGAATTTTTAGCAACTGTATTCACCTCTCAATTGGATAACTTTGCGTGCATCAAGTAGAGAGAATTTTGTTTTCTACCTCTTGCTGCAATAAGGGAACCTTTGCTAAGCTTCCACTTTCCTTCGCCGAGGTGGTTGGTGTATCCATCATCGTCGAGCTTGCCAACGAAAATAATATTGAGTCTGATAGCGGGAACATTCAAATCAAGACAACTCACAGAACCTAGAGCATATAACTATTGGAGCAATTTAAAATTCACACAGATGGCCTAGAGTCAACAATAGGGGGGAGCTGATGGGTACATAAGAGTCAAGACTAATGCTAAAGCAAAATGAATATAAACATGTATGCAACTAAAGGGGAGAGCATGCTCTAAGGTATACATAAATATGTCAAGTTCTTGTTGGGCTAGATTTAGAGACACAATAGATAGGGGAGGGGCCTGTCATAGCCAATTAAGCAATTGTAATGAAGACAGAGATAGACAAGTATCCAAATAGGGACAATATAACTTATTTGTAAGAGTACAAGGGTAAGTCTGACCCTTTTCCGCTTATATATTGTCAATCACGTCGATGTAATATTTTTGTGAAGGGATTGAATTATCCTATTTTTTTGTTTGCTTAGTTGATTTCTCAAACTTAATGACTTGATTAATTCTGATTTGTGTTTCTTACGGCTCATTAAAGGAAGAAGTGCCCCCTTACCAAAAGTTTTTCTATTTCAGAGTTTGAATCCAAAACCTCTGATTAAGTAGGCGTTTCGCCATAGATTTCAAATAATGTTCACTTTATTTGAAATTTATAGAGTTGTAGTTGAAGATGAATTTATGTTTAGTTATAGTTTTTCAAAGAATATTCGAAGTAATATTTTTGCTTGAATGTACTTAAATACAACTTTAAAAGTAGACCTGTCCATCGGGTTGGGGACCCGTTTGGCCCAACCCGAAAAACCCAGGGCCATGGTTAGCTTATAACTGACCCATGAGCCACTTGACCCGGCCCGACCACCGACTCGACCCCGACCCGCTTGTCTTTTTAACATAATTTATATTATTTTTTATTTTATGAATATTTGTTTTTTTACTTATATAGGTGAAGGGACAAACGAAGAAGAATCTAGTGATGATGATGACGATGATGAAGCTTATGATGATGTTGATGAATTATCGTGATGTTGGTTTGTACTTGCCTCTTGATTGTTTATGGATTTACAGCTAAAAGTGTGAAATTTGCTTCAGTTTTTTTTGGTGTAATTTTTAATGATTTCATGATTCTGTTTGTTGTAATTGGTGACAAATTATATCGGATAACGGATTGGGTAGAATTGCACTGTTTGCTTACTATTTTTTTAGAGCGGTTCAGGGCCGACCCGTGACCCGTACGGTCCCCGAATGGTCAGAGCCAGGGTCTGAAAATTAAAAAATAAAGCAGGATCAGGATCGGACAAGCAGAAAAAAGCCACTTGACCCGGCCCCAACCCGGCCCGACCCGACCTTTAGACATGTTTATTTAAAAGTGTAAAATGAGTTAAAAATTAAACATGTTATAAGTTGTTTCCCAAATTTGAAATATCACTTCAAATTGGATTTAGAATTTTCATGACCAAACATTGATTTTCAATTATAAAAAAAAATTCAAAAAAAAAAGTGAATAATTTTTATGGCAAAAAATGGGTCAAGTCTAGGGGTTCTACCCAATGGCGAGGCCACCTTATGCTAATTGACACCCCTTCGCCGAAAAACTATACTATATATTTAGTAAAGTCAAAATTTAGTTTTATGTATAAATATTAGTATATGTTGACTCCTTTTAATTTTTTTACGTATATCTACATTTTTGTATTTTGACACCACTTAATAAAATTTCTGACTCCGTGACTAATTCTACCACATTAACCGTTTGGTGGTAAATTGAATTATTTAGTGAAAAATGACATATATGCATGTGCAAGACGCAAAGCCTACGTTAATTAGGCATGTACGAGTGTAGTGCTTGTTCCTTTCAGATGAGCAGTAGAAAGCTGGGAGCTCAGCCTAACCCATTCTACACAGCTGTAGTGGAGGAGACGTGCAGACTATAAGAAATTCTAATAGTATTAAGTACTGTCATTTTTTAATTATTATATGAAATCTTAAAAACTACTTATTGTAGATTGGAGAGAAACAAAGAATATATTATGTATGTTGGACACAAACCAACAAGAGCATAACAAGAACAGCATGGATAACCTGGGAGAGTGTAAGATATTAAACAAAATATTAGTAAGCTAACTCAAAAAACTAAATCAATGTTCTGAATAGCGTTAAAGGTAAGGTTTCTAAGAAAAATGGAACAAATTAAAGTTGGAATATTTGTCTGTTTCTACCGACCAGGGTAACAACTTTGTTTTTGCATCATGTTGTCGCATTATCTGTGTACCTTTTGCCCACTGCGAATCTACATGCCTTCTCTTTATGATTATCACCTTTTCTCTCCATGTTAGAATTCTTTTTTAAAATTGTCTTTTACATTTACTATCTCATTCGTTCACTTTTACTTGTTTACTATTAACTTTGCACACCCCTTAAGGAATCGTTTGAACATGATTTGAAATCAGATAGTTTGAAGTTGAAATTTTGTTTGGACATGCAGTTTGAGTTTCTTAAGTAGTATATTTTCTCATTGACATAAAACCTCCACAAGTTATGAAAATCATTAAAGTTTTCCTAATTCTTATGTAATCTTACTGAATGAGCAAGTCATAATTCATAACAAAATTAATACACGGCTCGAAATTGTACACTTTTAAGCCGTGACATAATCATACATTTATATATATATATATATATACATTCAATATAAATTATCTATTGGACAATTATATCAAATACAATATAAAGTGGATCAATTGGTATATATCTACTAAATTATGGATTCTTTTTTACAAAATATAAACTTATGTTGTACACTTTTAAGTCATGACATAGTCATACATTTGTATATATATATACACAATATAAATTATGTATTGGACAATTATATGCAATACAATATAAATTCAATTGATATATATTTACTAATTTATAAATCTTTTTATACAAAAATAAACTTATGGGCCAAATTTTATATTTAAAAATTTTGAAATCATGATTTGAAATTTTAAATAACACTTATTTTTGAAAATTAATTTTACTTGAATAATTAGTGCTGAGTAAAATAAAAAAAATAAGTTATTTTTCTTTTAATATATTAAATTAAATAAATAAAAGTGAAAATCTATTTTTACTATAATAAATAAGTAAAAATTAACGGGAGAAGTATATTACACTGGCCCAACAACAGCTTCCCTAATTTCTACCTACTACTTATAGCTAGGACCCTTTCACTTGTTTCTAGGCAGAAAAATTGATAATTAAAAAATACTACTCCTACTACGTACATATCTGAATGTTTTGTCTCATGTAAACCATCCTTGCTGTAATGTCTCTCTATTTTAGGCCGTGTCTTCTGACATAGAAAATATTATTTTTTTTACTCTATTTAAATAAAAAAACGTGTTTACTTAATTTTTATTTTTTGAGTAAAAAAAATATTCACTTATTAAATCATAAAATAACTAATTTTACTTTTTAATATTTGTCATTATTAAGTGTTAGGTGACTAAATCTCAATACATATTTAATTATGGATAATTTAGTCAAATTACATATTTTTATTTAGAAATTAGTATTTCTCTTAAGGGGTGTGTAAATGACTAAGTGAACACTCTTTTTGATCCGAAAGGACTACCTTCGGATAAAAAAAAAGTGTTCACTTAACCTTTATTTTTTTAGTAAAAAAAGTGTTCACTTATTAATCAAGTAAGAATTAATTTTACTTTTTCACATTTGTCATTATTAAGTGTTAGATGACTAAATTCCAATAAATATTTAATTAGGGGTAATTTAGTCTAATTACATTTTTTATTTAGAAATTAGTATTTCTCTTAAGGGGTATAAATTACTAAGTGAACACTTTTTTTTATCCGAAGGGACTACTGTTTATATGAATTTTCATTTCTCATTAACTTGCAATTTGCATGAAGCAATAAATTAATAAATGTGTTTATTCTCTATCCATAATATACTTTCTCTAGATACATACGTTATTTTAAAGATTAGTATTATTCATTTCACGGACTAAAATATTATCTCTAGATACGTACTACATCACTAAAGATATTTGTATATGATAAAAATCGGCACGACACGTGACAATGTTTAGGTATGAAAATCGGAAAAGGCGATAGAGTTCTGTATCAAATGGAGTTGCATCGAGATAAGTCTGGGTATCAAGATAAGATAGGGTCGTGACCAAACCAGTTGACATTGGATGGAGAACCGGAGGAGCCCAACACGTACCCGTTCCGGATATGGCGCCAGACGTTACTTCTTGCTCATTAAGTGACTATTAATTGCATTTAATTGAGAAATGATTATCGGACATCAATGCCTTGTATTCATAGTTATAAAAAGAGCACAACCTTCATGTTGGAAGGGCATCTCATTCTCATTATACACTTGCACGATTTTGGTCATTGTAGTCATAATCATTAAGCCCTCACTGTTGGCTCAGAACCAAAGCAGTTAAGCTAAGGCCCAAATCAATTTTGCTGAAGGGGTTCATCTTGATTTACGACATTACAGACTATCTTTCTTACTTGTTATTTCCATTTACTCATTTACTGTTAATTGTTTTCCACTTTATATTACAAATTAATCCACGTATCCTTCAAACCACTTATAAATTTAATTGTATCTCTTTTGAGGTAAACAGTTTGGCGCCCACCGTGGGGATAAGGATAATATTGGTGATTTATTTAAACTCAAATTTCACTTGTTTCTTTTGAGATTTTATGAAAACGGATCAATACTAAGTACTTGCAGAATAGCTAGTGACATACAAGTCGAGGTTAGCAACCATGATGATAACAACAATGGTGACAATAGTGCTAACAATATCAATAACAACAACGGCGTTACGCTCGTTGATCCAGCAACTGGCGAGCATCGGAATAACCACTTGATTTCACCCCAAGGGTCTAGAATGTCACGAAAGAAAACACCAGACGATGATGAGGATGGACGAATAAATTTGGCTCGGATCTTTAACATGGTGAAGGAGCAACATGAAGTTATAAATCAGTTGCAGAAGAAAATCAGCGGAACAAGTGCGGCAGATGAAGCTCGTCACATCCGCAATGAAGTTCCAAGCCGAGAGGAGGATCGAGTTAATGAAAATGGCAATGGATCAGGGACTACTGAGTCTTCATAGGTTTGAGGTTGCTCCAAACTTTGACCAAGCGGATGGATACTAATGAAAAAAAGGCTGAAACCTATAATTCATGGGTAGACCAGATTCCTGGAGCGCCTCCGATCCTGAAGGGACCAAACTCGAAGAGATAAATTCAGTTGCCAATCCCACCAAGCGCAACTCCGAAGTTTATACCAAAAAGGTTTAAAATTCATGATCTCCTGAAGTACGATGGACCTATGGACCCGCATGAGCACATGACGTCGTACACTTGTGCGGTAAAGGGCAACGACATGCACCCGAATGAGATCAAATCGGTGTTGTTGAAAAAATTTGGCGAAACACTATCCAAAGGAGCAATGACATGGTATTCTATGTTGCTTGAACACTCTATTAATTTATTTGAAATGCTTGTAAATGCTTTTATAAAGGCGCATGCCGGAGCATGGAAGGTCCAAGAGAGAAAACGGACATATTCAAAATATCTCAAAAGGATATGGAGTTGCTGCATAAGTTCATGACAAGGTTTCAAAAGGAATGTATGCTCCCTCCTCCGGTACCAGATGAATGGGAAGCTAAAGCTTTCACCAATGGTTAAATCCTAGGAGCTCCAGTGCCTCGTTTAAATTAAAGGAGAAATTGTTGGAATTTTCGGTGGTAACTTGGACAGACGTACATAATAGGTACGAGTCCAAAATATGTGTGGAAGATGATCAACTCAAACTTCCTCCGGGGTCAGCAGGACGGAACAAAAAAATTGATAAATCAAAAAGGGTAGCTGAGTTTGAATCAAAATCTTCGAAAGATAGGTATCAACACTACGGGGAACCTTGAAAGATCGAACTTCAGATTGGATAAAGATTGCAACAATCGCAACTTCCCATCGGATAGAGGAGACATGTGTAACGATCGAGGGTCTACCAGTAGGGATTTACAATTTTAAAATGATACTGATAGAGCTTCTTCTAACAGTGGGGAAAGTCTGAGGCTTTCTGAATATAATTTCAACGTTGATGTGGTCGGGCTTGTTTCAGCTATTGGACACATTAAGAAGACAAGATGGCCAAGACCACTCTGGATAGACCCGACTCAGAGAGATTAAAATTTAATTTATGATTATCATGAAACTCATGGTCATCAAACGAAGGATTGACGTCAATTGAGGGATGAAGTGGCCTGATTGCGAGCAATGGGAAACTACAGAAATAGTTGCAAACAAGTAAGCGGATCCAGTTGAACCCCAACATATCATAAACATGATTATCAGAGGGATAGATGTTCTGAATGAATCTGTTATGACCGCAAAGAAGACGAAAGTTTCAATAACTCAAGAGAAGAGATCTAGAGATTACGTACCGGAGGAAATAATAAATTTCAATGATGAAGACGCATAGGGCATCCTTCAACCTCACAATGATGCATTGTTAATTTCTGTCTTAATTAATAAATTTCATATTAAGCAGATATTGATCCAAGTAGCTCGATCAACATCATCCGGTGAAAGGTGGTGGAGCAATTGGGTTTGTTGGATCAAATTATACTGGCAACCCGAGTTCTAAATGGATTCAACATGGCAAGCGAGACTACAACGGGGGGAAATCCCTCTTTCAGTCAATGCAGCCGGAACAATTCAGCAAATAAAGTTATATGTTATTGAAGGCGAAATAATTACAACGCACTATTCGATAGGCCTTGGATATATGAGATGAAGGTCATGCCTTCGAGGTTGCACATGATGTTAAAATTCCCAACTCCAGAGGGAATTAAGATTATTCAAGCAGAGCAACCGGAAGCAAGAGAGATATTTGCTGTAGAGGAATCGGTACAAGCACCAAAAGAGGCGAAAGATGCGAATAAAGGCAAAGAAGTTAAATAACAATCACAGAATTCAGGCCTGTCGAGTCCAAAGAAAGAAGAGGGAGATTACGAGAATTCAGGCATGTCGTGCATCTACCAGATAAAAAGGTATAGAGATACCTGGGCACCGGGTTATCCGTGGAGCTCAGGCTTAAATTAATTAAATTTTTTAAAGCTAACATGGATTGATTTGCCTAGTCCCACTTAGATATGACATATATTCCACCAGAGATTACGACTCATAAATTGAGTTTGGACTTGAGTTTCTCTCCGGTAAAGCAAAAGATGAGGTCAATGGTCGACTACAAGCATAAGTTTGTCAAGGAGGAGGTAACAAAGCTTTTAAATATAGGTTCAATCCGGAAGGTAAAATATTTAGATTGGTTAGAAAATGTAGTTGTCGTACCTAAAAAAGGCAATAAATTGAGAATGTGCATAGATTTTAAATATTTGAATAAAGCATGGACAAAAGATTCTTTTCCTTTGCCGCACATCGATAGAATGATTGATGCTACATCGGGGAATGAGATGCTGAGTTTTCCTAACACATGCTCCGGATACAACCAAATCAGTATGAATTCGGAAGACCAAGAGAAAACCTCTTTTATAACTAGGTACGGGACTTACTGCTATAATTTAATGCCATTTAGTTTTAAAAATGCCGGAGCAACATATCAACGCCTAGTTAATTGCATGTTCGAAGACCAAATAGGTAACACAATGAAGGTTTATATTGATGATATGTTAGTTAAGTCCCTGAAAGCAAAGGGATAGAGATCAATCTGGATAAGATCAAAGTTATCAAAGAAATTTCGGAGGTACTTGAGATGTGAAAGCAGTGCAAAGACTCACCGGAAGGCTGGCCGCCCTAAGTAGATTTATCTCTCACTCTCTGAGAAAAGTCATAGGTTCTTCTCTTTGTTAAAGAAGAAGAATGACTTCGAGTGAACTCCAGAATGTCAACAAGATTTGATGGACTTGAAGAAGTACTTATCTAGTCCACAACTGTTGCAGAAACCGAAGACAGACGAGCAGCTGTTCCTGTACCTGGCAGTGTCCGAAGTAGCCGTAAGTGCAGTCTTGATTCGGGAAGAGAAAGGTACACAATTTTCTATTTATTATGTAAGGAGAACTTTAGCTAGTGCAGAAACTAGGTATCCTCATTTAGAAAAATTGGCATTAGCATTAATAACGAATGCTAGGAAATTGAGACTATACTTTCAATGTCATCTTATATGTGTGGTAGCAACTTATCCACTAAAGAATGTAATGCATAAACCAAAATTATCAAGTATGTTAGCCAAATAGACATTAGAAATTAATGGGTATGACATAGAATATAAGCTAAGAACAACTATAAAGTTTCAGGTTTTAGCAGACGTCGTACCAGAGTTTACACCCAAAATGATTCCCTGGGTGGAAAGAGAACTTATAATCACTTCGGGAACAACTTCAAGGATATGGACCTTATACACGGACGAAGCTTCGAACATGAAAATGTCCGGAGTCAGGATAGTGCTTAAGACACACGCGGGAGATGTTATTAGGCAATCAATAAGAACTGTGAAATTGACTAACAATGAAGCCGAGTATGTGACAACGATTGCAGGTTTAGAATTGACAAGAAACGTGAGAGCAAAAGTCATCGAAACAAAATGCGACTCGCTTTTAATTGTCAATCAAGTGAACGATACGTTAGAAGTGAAAGAAGAAAGGATGCAGAGATACTTAGATAAAATCAAAGTATTATTGCATCGATTTAGAGAATGCACCATGGAGCACGTTTCGCGAGAACAAAATAATGAAGCAGATACATTGGAAAATTTAGGGTCTTTTGTGGAAGCTGAGGATTTTAACTCCAGTATTGTGGTACAGTTGTTGAACTCCGCAATTGATGGTGGTCGCGCCGAGGTGAATACTACAAGTTTGACTTGGGACTGGTGGAAAAAATTTATTGACCACATTCGAGATGGGAAGTTGCCTACCGATGTGAAGGAATCAAGGGCTCTTCGTACGAAGGCAGCTAGGTTTTACTTGGTCGATGGCCAATTGTATCAAAAATCCTTTTATGGTCCTTTTGCAAGGTGCTTAATACTCAGGGAAACTGATTACGTAATGCACGAGGTTCACGAAGGGACTTGTGGCAATCATTCATGAGCAGAATTGTTGGTTTGAAAAATGATTAGGGTCAGGTACTATTGGTCTCAGATGGAAGAAGACACAAAGAACTTTACCCGGAAATGCGATGAATGTATAAAACCACGCACCAATGATTCACCAAATGACAGAAATAATGCATCCAGTTTTGTCACCGTGGCCCCATGGTCACCTGGAAAGGTACGCTTCATTTAATTTATGACTGACTATTTTTCTAAGTGGATTGAAGCGAAGACCTTCAAAAAGGTTAGAGAAAAAGAAGTCATCAACTTCATTTGAGATCACATCATTTGTCGGTTCAGCATACCAACATAGATTACTTGTGATAATGGTCGTCAATTCGTTGGAAAGAAGGTGAATGATGTCGCGCCCTATTTTGACCTCGCCCGGGTCAAAGCGGAGCGCGGACGTGTTCGGTGATTCCTGGGTAAAATGATTGAGGAGTCGCCACCTAATTATCTTTTACGGTGAATTAGGACACCTACATATTAAACTAAGTGCTGCAATGTAAACTCCAATTTTAAGGTCTGCGAAACTAGCGAAATTCTAGATAAGGGTTCTTTATTATCCTAAAGGGAAGGGGTTAGGCATCCTTTAAGATCCGCTAACTTGCGGTTATCCGGTAAAATTCAGGTTAATTATTACTAGAAAAATGCATGTTTTACAAGTATAATAGATTAAAAGATGTTTGCAAATAATTAGTAAATGATGCATTTTATACAGGTGCGTATTCAGATAACATAAAAAGAAAGATACATGTAAAGTTTTGAAAAATATGCATTTGTGACAATAAGTTATTTATACTATCAAAGAAGTAAAATTTTGGGAATCATGAATTTGTAAATTGACAAAAGATAAACTTATTCGGAATGATTAATAAAGCGAATAAAAGATGACAAAAAATGTTTGGAAAATCTTGAGTACGCTGGATTTGAGCCTAAAATAAATAAACTAGCGAAGGATTTCTAAGTTTGCGAGCCTACAAATAAATAAGCTAGCGACGGGTTTCAAATCTTTAACTAACCTATGAATAAATCCTAAGTTTGCCTATTCTAAGCATTTTAATAATTACATAAGTGCGATAAATAATATTACAATACAAAGCGAGATAAAAGTGAATTTAAAGAAAGAAATAAAAATAAATAAACTCCGAGGAATAATTGCCTTTATTTTACTTTAGTCCCTCGCAAGTCGCCAAGAACAAACGGTTAGAAACAATTAAATACAAATAACTTCATATCCGTATTCAAAACAAAGCAATGTTTTGATCATGAGGGCTCGAACTTAAATTTTGAAAAGAACATTCCAATCACGTCGTGGTCGCAAACATATGACTAATGTAGTTTATTTTTGATTGCCTCGCCTACTAAACGTGTTGGTCTCTCGGTGAAATAGAAAAGATCACTATAATCACGTCGTGGCTGCGAATATAACTTGTTGGTTATTTTAGTCACCTTGCCTACTAAACATGTTGATCTTGGAAAAAGGTTTAAGTCTTCATCCTTGCCCGAAGTTATATTTCCGTCTTTGCAATGTGTAGGCCTCAAAATCGACGGATATTTTTCATCGGCCAGATAGTATCGTGTTCAAATCAATAAATTAAATTAAAGCAGAAGCGGTGGCGGTGAGCGATGCGCGATGAACAATGCTTGATGATGCAATCCCGAATGAACAAAGTGGATTAATTTCAAAAAATAGACCGGAATAGTGAGCGGTGCCCGAATGAAATCAAAAATTCAGATTTTTTGATAACAAAGAATGATATGAAAAACGCAAAAATCTGGAAAATTATCCGAATCGGGTCGACCGACCCGAACGATGACCGACCGAATCGAGGCCAACCCGAATCAGATTTTTTCACTTTTCAGATAACCAATATACAAAAATATGAAAGGCAAGAATTTCGGAAATAATGCCCAAATCGTCGACCCGACCCGTCGATGACTCGACCGAATCGGTGATCCAAAATCCAAATCAAATAATTTCACCAAATTCGGATAACCAACATATAGAAATATGAAATGCAAGAATTAAAACAATACCGACCGTCGACCGACCGTCGATGACCGACCGAATCCAGTTATGCAACCGAAATCGAATAATTTCACCAAATTCAGATAACCAAAATATAGAAATATGAAATGCAAGAATTCAAAAACAATACCCGAATCGTCGATCTGACCGGTCGATGTTTCCGACCGAATCCGGTATGCAACCCAAATCGAATAATTTCATCAAATTCAGATAACCAACATATAGAAATATGAAATGCAAAAATTATGAAAAAAATACCCGAGCAAGGTCGACCCGACCGGTCGATGACCGACCGAATCAGGTATGCAACCCGAAATCGAATAATTTCATCAAATTCAGATAACCAACATATAGAAATATGAAATGCAAGAATTAGAAAACAATACGAACCGGTCGACTGACCGACCGATGACCGACCAAACAAATGATGCAAAATCAGAGAATAAAAACAAATGGAGAACAAACCTTTTCGGACTCAATTCTTGAACAACAAGGGAGGAAAAAATGTTTGAAACCAAGAACACAACCAAAAATATTTTATACCCAAATCGGACCTCCGAAAATATCTCGGTTTTCTTTCTTTTTCCTCTCCTCCCTTTTCTCCTTTTTCGAAGAACACAAGGGGTTTTTATAGCCCCATTTCTCCCAAAACCGAGCTCAAATTTGAAATAAAGGGCCCAAAAATAATGATTTTGGAACGGGTTTTTAGGGGGTATGGGTTGGTGGTGTCAGGCGGCGGTGTGGCGATTGGTGGTGTCAGGCGTAGGGGCGGCGACGTGGGGGGTAGGGTGGCGGCGATTGGAGAGGGTTAGGGGCTTAGGGTTTTTTATGATTTTGGGGGTTTTAGATTTTTTTTGATTTTGGGTTTTGGGTTTGGGGAATAAAAGGGGAAGTGTTTGTGGGTTGGAGTCGGGTTGGGCGACGGGTTGGTGGAGTGGGTCAGGGTTGGGGAATTAAAAAAGGAGTTGGGCTTTGGTCTTTGGGAAAAAGGGAAAGGGAATTGGGTATTAGAAAATGGGGTGGCCGATTGGGCTTGGGGAAATTAAAGGGAGAAGGTTTGTTGGGCTTTGGTTTGGAAGATTTGGGTAGGAATTGTTTTGTGGGTTTGGTGAATTTTGTTTGGGTAGAATTTGTATTGGGTTGGGAAAATGAAATGGGTTAGAAATTGTTTTGGGTTTAAATTGTTTTGGGTTGGAAAATAAAATGTGTTATGGGTTTAAAAATATAAAGGGGCTTAATATTAAAACATATTTATATATATATATATATATATACATTTTGTAAAAAGATGTGAATTATTTAAAATAGCGTAACGATGTGATAAAAAATATAAATATAATATTTATAAATGTTTAATGCTTAAATAAAAAATGTAAATGCGATGCAAATTTTAAGTAGAATAAATATCATAGAATTTCTTGGATGAAACTTATGATTATTATAAAAAATGCAAATGACAGTAAAAAAAAATGCGAATAATAATAATAATGAGGAAATAATATACATATGTATATATTTTAAAATTGTTTTAAAAGTGTCAAAAAATGTTAAAAATTACGAATAAAATCATAAAAGATGGGACAAAATTGGGTGTCAACAGATGCCCCTCTTTGGACGGAGACGATGAAAGAGTTTTCGGCCAAAGAAGTTGATTGAGTAGCCAATTTTGTCCCGATCATCGGGACTGCATGGTAAGAAATAGAATTCCCGGGGGGTATAGAAGTTGCAAAAAGATAGTGCATTCAAGAAACAATGCCCCAGTGTCGACTTAGGATGACACTGGTGGCAGATGAGAAACTAATGGGAAAAGCGGATCGACGTTCAAGTAGGTCGTTGACCAATTTGCCTCGGTTCGTAAGAGATAGTTCCACGTGATGAAATTCCCGCAAATTAAAAACTCCCGCAAACTAAAGCTTAAGATATAATTAGTGTATAAATCACGAGAAAAATTGTAGAGAAAATAACTTAAAATTCCCTTCTTATAAGGTGGGCGCCTGACTGAAATTAAAATTCCCTTGTTATAAGGTGGGCGCCTGACTGAAATTAAAATACCCGCATTATAAGGTGGGCGCCTGAAATGACATCGTTGGATTGACGTGTTGTGTTGAAGACATCGTTGTAATATTGTTGACGTCGTTGTAATTATGTAAAAGACAGCTTGTTGTCTTTGCATGTAACGCCGAGGACGTTGTTGTAATCTTTGTTTCTTTGTAAAAGATAATCGTTGTCTTTGAAGACGCGTCGTTGTAATCTTTGTTGGCGTCGTTGTATCTTGTAAAAATAAATGTTGTGCGTAAGACGTCGTTGTAATCTTTGTTGACGCCATTGTAATCTTTGTAAAATAAATGTTGTCTTTGAAGACGTCGTTGTAATCTTTGTTGACGCCATTGTAATGTCAGTAAAAATAAATGTTGTCTTTGAAGACGTCGTTGTAATCTTTGTTGACGCCATTGTAATCTTTGTAAAAATAAATGTTGTGCGTAAGACGCCGTTGCATAGGCGTGTTGTTGATGACGCCGTTGTATGGGCGCTGGTTTGATGACATCATTGTAATGCCGCTGATGTCGTTGTAAGAATGTAAAAGATAATTGTTTTGCGTAAGACGCCATTGCGTGGCGTGTTGTTGATGACATCATTGTAATGTTGTTGATGTCGTTGTAATCTTTGTAAAAATAAATGTTGTGCGTAAGACGCCGCGTTGCATAGGCGTGTTGTTGATGACATCATTGTAATGTTGTTGATGTCGTTGTAATCTTTGTAAAATAAATGTTGTGCGTAAGACGCCATTGCGTAGGCGCGTTGTTCATGACGCCGTTGTATGGGCGCGTTGTTGATGACGCCATTGTATGGGCGTATTGCTGATGACATCATTGTAATGTTGTTGATGTCGTTGTAATGATGTAAGAAATAATTGTTGTGCTGAAGACGTCGTTGCGTAGACGTGTTGTTGATGACGCCGATGTATGGGCGCGTTGTTGATGACGCCCGTTGTATGGGCGTGTTCTTGATGACATCATTGTAATGTTGTTGATGTCGCTGTAATGATAACGCGATGTCGCCGTTGTATCGACGCGTGTTGTTGAAGACGCCATTGTGATGACGTTGTTGCAAGAATGTAACGCTAAGGTCGTCGTTGTATCGACGTGTTGTGTTGAAGACGTCATTGTGATGACGTTGTTGCAAGAATGTAATGCTGTTTGTTGTAAGAGATACGCGTTGCGCTGAAGACGTCGTTGAAATGTTGTTGACGTCATTGTAATGCTGTAAAAATAGATGTCGTGTTGCCGTAACGTCGTGGACGTTGTTGTAATGCTGTTTTGCTGTAAAAGATAATTGTTGTTTTGAAGACGTCATTGTAATGTTGTTGACGTCGTTGAGATGCTGTAAAAGATAGTTGTTGTTTTGAAGACGTCATTGTAATGCTGTTGACGTCGTTGAGATGCGGTAAAAGATAGTTGTTGCGTTGAAGACGTCATTGTAATGTTGTTGACGTCGTTGTAAAGTCAGAAAAATGATTGTCGTCTTTGCCATAACGCCGACGACGTTTTGAAATGTTGTCTTGTTGTAAGAGATGTAAGTGACGTCCTTGCCGCCGCTTGTCTTTGTAATAGGGTTCCACGTTGTCTTTGAATCTCCTGCCGATCCAACCTCATGTGAATTGAAATGTCGTCCTGGCACGGGCGAAAATGTGATGCGACGTCTTTGCCGTCGGGTTTGCCTTGTTGTCGTTCTTTGTGATCCGAAATAACATCTTTGTGCAGACATAATAGTCGGGACCCTGTAGGTCAAGATGATGTCTTCTTATAAATGCAGAACAAGAATGTAATCCTTGTAGTGAGTTGTAGTGCCGAAATTCTTTGGGGAATTGATCATAACTGATGTGGCTTCCCTGCTTTTTCAACCTGAAGAACCTGTACTCAAAGAAAATTTGTGAGTTTGGGGAGGGGCGGTTGATTCGCGTTGACTTGATAGCTTTGGCTCTTGATAGCTGCATGTCCTGCTGATTTGGACCTGTAGCCCCTGTCTGGTTCCCAGTCTTGGCTAACCGTTAATGAAAACATTTGTTGAAAATAATTTATTTATAAGAAAGTATGCTTATCATTAAAAAGTTCTTGTCGAACTCTAATGAAAATATTTGGTGAGAATAAATTGTGTATAAGAAAATATGCATATTAGTAATAAAAATCTTGTCAAACTCTAATGAAAATATTTAGTGAAAATAAATTGCGTATAAGAAAATATGCATATTAGTAATAAAAATCTTGTTAAACTCTAATGAAGTATTTGTTGAAAATAAATTGCTTATAAGAAAGTATGCATATATGTAAATGTCCGTCGGCAAATGACATGCGGTGAAACAAAGCAAACGTCTTATCCAAAATCCTCTTAGGTCAAGACTTAGTTTGCCGATGCTTTTCCATGTTTATCGGCGTCCTCTGGCAAGAATCCCTTAAAAATGCCCCGCTCGATATGTGAGAATGACGATCTTTTGAACGGACAACCGAGTCTTGTGTAGATTGCTTGCCTGTCCTATCAGGGTGATCAGATGGGTGCATTTTGTCATATGTGATATAAAGGAGAGAATATTTTCTAATGGTGGGACCGAAGCCGATTTAGGCCGCCTACGTATCCCCATGAGGGAATCAGGTCATGACGTAGTTCATTACAAGCAAAGGAGATTTGTAAGGGTTTTTTTTTTTTTTTTTTTTTTTTAAAATGGGACCGAAGCCGATGTGGCCGCCTACGTATCCCGCCGAGGGAATCAGGTCATAACGTAGTTCAGGTTTACAAAGAAATGTGTTTTTGGGGAAATTTGCAATCTAGGAAACGGAACCCGACCTGGGTTCTTTGCGTATCCCGCCAAGGGAGCGCAACTTTTACAACATAGAAAAAGTATTACATAGAGAATAACTAATCTTAGATATGGTATCTCTTCACTGCATCTGCATAGATGGTTTTCGGCCATTCTATTCTGATAAGGTTGCCCGACAATCAAGGCCCATCTGCTTTTCATCAATCAGTCTCTTAGTATATGATTCTGTATCTACTTGACTGCGAAAGATATAGCATTGCCCTAGTAGAAGTCCAGATTGTAGTGCAGTTGCCTAAGAGTACAAATGGCAAACGTCCGTGCCAATGCTTGTAACTATCGACCATCTTGATGTTTCATCCAAATCTGGCTTTGGCTTATGCCCCAGTTCTTCCGGTTGTGAGTCTTCCTCATATTCTTCGAAGCCTTGCTTGTTTGTTTCAAATGTGTCACACATTATCGACAGATTAGTTTGCATAATGGAAAAGAAAAGAAAATTATTAAACAAAACAGATTTTAAAATAGCAAAAGCAATGCAGATTTGTCATTTTAAGTTTTCAAAAGGTAAAGGTAAAACATATTAAATGCATATATGTGATTCAGGCCTCAATCTGAATCGCATTGTTTCATTAAATATTAATGCAGTTAACTAGTTTCTGGGAGAAACAAGGCCAGGGCACATGTCCAATTTTCCCAAAACATCTCCTTGCTCTGCATCCCAAATGGTTGAGCTTCTAGCGTAATCTTTTTGCTTCTTCTTCATCGATGAAAAATCTTTTGAATCCTTTCACGAGGTTGGCTGCATTGTCCTCCTTTGATTCCTGAGTGGCGCATGTTTTGACGAATGACTGACCCAGAAGTGGAACAGACTTTGGTAAAGAAGCGTCTCCCTTCCTTCGGAGATTGGTTGATAAGACTTTTCCAAGAAAAGATGATGCCATGACCTGCGACTTTGGAGGAAACACTTCTACTCCAAACGGAGCCCTCACTTGGACTGTAATCATAGGGGTGACAAAGGCCGATGATTCAACCTTTTCCTCTATCTGGATTGGCACAATGGTCCCTTCCAAGTTGTGTTCTTCATCAACGAGAATCATATTTACGTTGGCTTCGTCATGCTTTGGCAAAGGGTTATCCTTTACATTAGAGGAGGGTCCTTTCAGTTGGATAACTCCTTCTTTGATTAATGCCTCAATTTTGTCTCTGAGGGCATAGCAATTTTCGATGTCGTGCCAGGGATTCCCGAGTGGTACGCACAATGCTTAGTTTCATCATACGACTTGGGAATAGGATTGGGGATATGCCCTGGGATGGGGTGGAGTATCCCTGCGGTTTTCAGTCTTTCATATAATTGGGCTCGAGGTTCGGCTAAAGGTGTATAGGTTTTGGCTGGCTTTCTTTCGTATTTTGCGCGGGGTCTGGGTGCATTTGGTGCATGGACTTGTGGATGAGGCAAGTATGCGGCTGATATTGTGGGGATTCGGATAGACAGCGCCGAGGCGTGCTATATATTGGATGGGTATGGTAGGCGTGGTAGGGACCGGTGGGTATTGATAGTAAGGTGAGGGCTTTGGGTGTATGGGTAATAATAGGAAGGATGAGGACTTGGGTTGTTGTGATTGTAGTAGGGAGGTGGGGTGATGGCATTTGGTAGGTTGACATTTGATTTGGCTTATGTTTCGAACTGTCACCACAGAGGACACTCCATCTCTCTTTCTCGTTCTTTGCTCCCTCAAATGAGTCCGACCGATTGTCTCACTTGTTGCTTGCAATGCTACAAAGTTCGTAATTCTTCCCTGCTCGATTCCCTCTTCTATGAAATCTCCCATCCTTATAACTTCGTGAGAAACTTCGCCCTATGACGCTTATCATTCTCTCATAGTATGTTGCATCTTTCAAAGATTGTACAAAGAGAGTGTTCATCTCACTTTCTTCTATCGGGGTTGAACTTTCACGCTTCGCCCTCCACTTCATGGCATATTCTCTGAAGGTTTACGTGGACTTCTTTTCCAACTTCATCGAGATAAAATCTGGTCCAAGATCGTGTCGATGTTAAACCTGAACACATCCACAAAATCCTGTGCCATTGTGCCCCGCTTATGCCATTTTGCGGGTCCTCGACTTGTGTACCCGGTCAGTGCTTCTCCTGTCAAACTTCTTGTGAACAACTTCATTATGATGGCCTGATTTTTACCTACCCCAACCAGTTTGTCGCAGTACGATCTCAAATGAGAGTAAGGATTTCCTTTCCCATCAAACAAGTCAAATTTTGGCACCTTATATCCTACAGGCAATTCAATGCCTGGATGCATACACAGATCTTCATACTCGAGTCCTTCATGCCCCTTGATTTGGATATTCTTGAATGCTTCTTTCAGGCTATGAATCTCTCTCGCCACACTTTCACCGGTTCGATCTTCACCGCCTGTCCATTTCTTCACACCGCCAATTTCTGAAGAGTCATGTTTGGTCGTGGTTGTAAAGGTTGAGCTTAGATTTGCATATCTTTGGTGGCACGTGCTGTTCGTTGGGATCAGCGACGTGTGCCATCAATATGTGTTGGCCTGCTTGGTGATTTTGCATGAAAGAGGTGTTTTGGATGAGTGAGTTAATTTGGGTATGTGGAGTTGTAGGGTTATTTTGTAACGGGGTTTGTTGTGGACTTGCTTGGGGGTTAGTGTGTTGTGGATTGGTTTTGCATAGTGGCGAATTATCGGGGAGGTTTTGGGGAAATGGCGGTTCAGAGATGAGAAAATTTGTGGTGCGATTGCATTCGTCCCTTGTTCAGGAGTGGGGTATTGGCGCTAATGGACAGGTTGGTGAGATTTTGGAGCCGCTCTATCTCGATCTGCATGGTGCCATCATTGTAACAGTTGGGCGATGTATTTTTCTTGGGCGATGGTATTTCTATTTTCGGAAGTCTCTGGTTCATCTCCTGAAAGAGTGATAAGTTCCAGGCCGATCTGTTCGGATGCATCTAAATCAGTCATTTCATTTGAAGGATTGTGCCTTTGACCTCGTGGAAGTAGGGATGATCCGCCATTTTTAGTCAACGCAAATCAACCTTTGGGAAGAAATAATTTAGGAAAAATAAACCTTCTAAAAAATTAAAGAAAACCAAGTTAGTACAAAGGCGAGTATTTATTGCTTTAAATAATATGCACATAGTGAAAAAGCAGGAGAAAACAACAAAATGATTGTAAGGCAATTAAATCGCATCCTAATATGCATGGGGCCTCCCTTATGCCTGGGAGGTGGGCCTAAACGCCGGATATGGGATTACGATGATTTGATCCAAGTCGCTAAACTACAATGCTTTGTCGGAAATGAGACAAAATGAATGTACATTTTCCAATTTCAGATGTCATGATTAGTCTTGGATTAGTCTATCCTTATCACGCTACACATAATATGATGATTGGTCGTTGGGTTGTGAGACCCGTAGACATCTTTGGCGGATTTCTTAATTGTGGAGTCGATACCAAGGATCGACCCACCTAAGGTGTATGTATGCATGGCTTAAAATAAAGGGTGGTATAGCTCTATCTTAAATTTTCTAAGATTTGGCTGACTAGACTCAAGGTTCCCGAGCGGACTGCTCGAGTGAGAAGGCTACGCGGCCAACCGGATGGTCCGGACACTCCGCGCATACGCCAACTCTCCTAAAATTTGGTAGATTGAAAGAAATTTGCGGGTGCGCAAAACACACCTCGCGTGTAGTGTGTGATAGTGTCAATTTTCCAGAGTGGAAGAAATATGAGCGAAATGCCAATTTAAGATAAGCAGTAAAAAATATAGAAATTAAAGCAGTTATGCATACAAAAAAAATTTCGTAATGGAAACAAATCAAAGCATTACATCAAAAAGAGCGAAAGTAAAGCACAATTATAATTAACCTGAATTTGCTATGGTTAGGAACCTGAAAAAGTTCCCCAGTGGAGTCGCCATGCTGTCGCGCCCTATTTTGACCTCGCCCGGGTCAAAGCGGAGCGCGGACGTGTTCGGTGATTCCTGGGTAAAATGATTGAGGAGTCGCCACCTAATTATCTTTTACGGTGAATTAGGACACCTACATATTAAACTAAGTGCTGCAATGTAAACTCCAATTTTAAGGTCTGCGAAACTAGCGAAATTCTAGATAAGGGTTCTTTATTATCCTAAAGGGAAGGGGTTAGGCATCCTTTAAGATCCGCTAACTTGCGGTTATCCGGTAAAATTCAGGTTAATTATTACTAGAAAAATGCATGTTTTACAAGTATAATAGATTAAAAGATGTTTGCAAATAATTAGTAAATGATGCATTTTATACAGAGCCATATTCAGATAACATAAAAAGAAAGATACATGTAAAGTTTTGAAAAATATGCATTTGTGACAATAAGTTATTTATACTATCAAAGAAGTAAAATTTTGGGAATCATGAATTTGTAAATTGACAAAAGATAAACTTATTCGGAATGATTAATAAAGCGAATAAAAGATGACAAAAGTTGTTTTGAAAATCTTGAATACGCGTGACGAGCCTAAAATAAATAAACTAGCGAAGGATTTCTAAGTTTGCGAGCCTACAAATAAATAAGCTAGCGACGGGTTTCAAATCTTTAACTAACCTATGAATAAATCCTAAGTTTGCCTATTCTAAGCATTTTAATAATTACATAAGTGCGATAAATAATATTACAATACAAAGCGAGATAAAAGCTGAATTTAAAGAAAGAAATAAAAATAAATAAACTCCGAGGAATAATTGCCTTTATTTTACTTTAGTCCCTGCAAGCTGTCAAGAACAAACGGTTAGAAACAATTAAATACAAATAACTTCATATCCGTATTCAAAACAAAGGAATGTTTTGATCGCGGAGGCTCAGACTTAAATTTTGAAAAGAACATTCCAATCACGTCGTGGTCGCAAACATATGACTAATGTAGTTTATTTTTGATTGCCTCGCCTACTAAACGTGTTGGTCTCTCGGTGAAATAGAAAAGATCACTATAATCACGTCGTGGTCGCGAATATAACTTGTTGGTTATTTTAGTCACCTTGCCTACTAAACATGTTGATCTTGGAAAAAGGTTTAAGTCTTCATCCTTGCCCGAAGTTATATTTCCGTCTTTGCAACCGTAGGCCTCAAAATCGACGGATATTTTTCATCGGCCGGTGTAGTATCGTGTTCAAATCAAATAAATTAAATTAAAGCGAAGCAAGCGAGCGATGGCGATGGCGGTGAGCGATGCTTGATGATGCAATCCCGAATGAACAGTGGATTAATTACGAAAAAATAGACCCGGAATAGTGAGCGGTGCCCGAATGAAATCAAAAATTCAGATTTTTTGATAACAAAGAATGATATGAAAACGCAAAAATCTGAAAATTATCCGACCGGTCGACCCGACCGAACGATGACTGACCGAATCGAGGCCAACCCGAATCAGATTTTTTCACTTTTCGGATAACCAATATACAAAAATATGAAAGGCAAGAATTCGGAAATAATGCCCAAGCGGGTCGACAGGCCGGTCGATGACTCGACGAATCGGTGATCTAAAATCCAAATCAAATAATTTCACCAAATTCGGATAACCAACATATAGAAATATGAAATGCAAGAATTTCAAACAATACCCGACCGGTCGATCGACCCGTCGATGACTGACCGAATCCGGTATGCACGAAATCGAATAATTTCACCAAATTCAGATAACCAAAATATAGAAATATGAAATGCAAGAATTACGAAAACAATACGACCGTCGACCGACCGTCGGTGACTGACCCGAATCCGTATGCAACCCAAATCGAATAATTTCATCAAATTCAGATAACCAACATATAGAAATATGAAATGCAAGAATTAAAACAATACCCGACGGTCGATCTGACCCGTCAAGATCTGACCGAATCCGGTATGCAACCCAAATCGAATAATTTCATCAAATTCAGATAACCAACATATAGAAATATGAAATGCAAGAATTCAAAACAATACGAACCGGTCGACTGAGCCGACTGGTCAGTGACCCGACCCGAAACAGTGATGCAAAATCAGAGAATAAAAACAAATGGAGAACAAACCTTTTCGGACTCAATTCTTGAACAACAAGGGAGGAAAAAATGTTTGAAACCAAGAACACAACCAAAAATATTTTATACCCAAATCGGACCTCCGAAAATATCTCGGTTTTCTTTCTTTTTCCTCTCCTCCCTTTTCTCCTTTTTCGAAGAACACAAGGGGTTTTTATAGCCCCATTTCTCCCAAAACCGAGCTCAAATTTGAAATAAAGGGCCCAAAAATAATGATTTTGGAACGGGTTTTTAGGGGGTATGGGTTGGTGGTGTCAAAGCGCGGTGTGGCGATTGGTGGTGTCGGCGTAGGCGGCGGCGTGGGGGTAGGGTGGCGGCGATTGGAGAGGGTTAGGGGCTTAGGGTTTTTATGATTTTGGGGTTTTAGATTTTTGATTTTGGGTTTTGGGTTTGGGGAATAAAAGGGGAAGTGTTTGTGGGTTGGGTCACCGGTTGGGCCGACTGGGTTGGTGGAGTGGGTCATGGGTTGGGGAATTAAAAAGGGAGTTGGGCTTTGGTCTTTGGGAAAAGGGAAAGGAATTGGGTATTAGAAAATGGGGTGGCCGATTGGGCTTGGGGGAAATTAAAGGGAGAAGGTTTGTTGGGCTTTGGTTTGGAAGATTTGTGTAGGAATTGTTTTGTGGGTTTGGTGAATTTTGTTTGGGTAGAATTTGTATTGGGTTGGGAAAATGAAATGGGTTAGAAATTGTTTTGGGTTTAAATTGTTTTGGGTTGGAAAATAAAATGTGTTATGGGTTTAAAAATATAAAAGGGGCTTAATATTAAAACATATTTATATATATATATATATATATATATATATATACATTTTGTAAAAGATGTGAATTATTTAAAATAGCGTAACGATGTGATAAAAAATATAAATATAATATTTGCGAAATGTTTAATGCTTAAATAAAAAATGTAAATGCGATGCAAATTTTGCGAGAATAAATATCATAGAATTTCTTGGATGAAACTTATGATTATTATAAAAAATGCAAATGACAGTAAAAAAAAAATGCGAATAATAATAATAATAAGGAAATAATATACATATGTATATATTTTAAAATTGTTTTAAAAGTGTCAAAAAATGTTAAAAATTACGAATAAAATCATAAAAGATGGGACAAAATTGGGTGTCAACAAATGATTTTCTTGAAGGATTGAAAATCAAGAAAATAGTATCGACTCCGTATCACCCGAGTGCAAATGGGCAAGCGAAGTCAACAAACAAAACCATCATTCAAAACTTGAGAAAAATACTAAAGGAGTCAAAAGGCAAGTGGAAAGAAATCCTACTAGAAGTGTTGTGGGCATATAAAACAACACTAAAATCTAGAACCGGGGAAACGTCGTTCTTTTTAGTTTACGGTGCAGAAGTATTGATTCCAGTAGAAGTAGGGGAGTCGAGCTTAAGGTTCAGCCGTGCAACCGAAGATTTAAACAACGAAGCTATGACAGTCAAGCTTGACTTGACGGATAAACATCGTGAACTTGCATTGCTACGACTAGTGGCTCAGAAGTAAATTTTATGAAGGTATTACAATCGGCAAACTAATCTCAGGCACTTCCAAGTAGGGGACTTGGTTCTACAAAAAGTGACCCTCATCACCAAAAACCCCAACAAAGGAAAGTTGGGCCCAAATTGGGAAGGACCTTATAAGTGTCATGAATAACTGGTAAAGGCTCGTACCAATTGAAAGCTGAAGGTGGACAAAAATTGTCGAACAATTGGAACATCAGTCACTTGAAGTGATATTATTGCTAAGGTATGTGTTCGGTTAACTATTTGAACTTTATTTATTTTGGAATTACTAACAAGGGAAAATTTCAAGTCATTATGCTAAGACCGGAGCATTAGAATTAGGTCTGAAAACACGTGTTGCACCCTTTTTTCCTTAGCATAGTTTTTATCCCAAAAATAGTTTTTTCGGTAAGGTTTTTAATGATGCAACAATGTAAAGCAAATAGTGTTTAAGTTCTCATGCTTCAAACATAAACACTAGGTGACTGACATACCTTTGGATGCTCAGATCAGATTAATCAAGTCAAGAATTTGAAGTTTTTTGCACTTTTTTCGTTCAATATTTTTGTAAGGGTTAAAGATCGAATGAATCTTGCCCAAGTAGTGTTAATATTATGCAAAAGTCATGTAAAGGCAAAAATATTGAATGAATCTTGTCAGTGTTCATCCGAAGCAAAGCTGAAATGAAATTGCATTTTGTTCAAAATTTGCCGCGAAAGTTTACATTCGTATTTCTTCTTTGCTAGTGTTACTATGAATAGTTAGAGAAAATCGTCAGGATTACGAGCTAAATTTGTTAAGTCCTTAACTGGAGACTATCATCATAAAAGCATCCAGAACAAATTAAGTAATGTTCTTAAAACATGCTTCTAAGGCATCGGGTCAAATGAATCCAGCCTATTATTAAAAGACACATGAATTGTCTAAAAGGTTAGGAATAAATAAAATACCAACACTCATGCACAAAATGAATAGGATACGTCTTATTCATAAGTATAAAAATAAGATTCTTATACTTAGTCATTAAATGACCCAAAACCGGAAGGATTTGCCGGTATGAAGCAAACTAAAGTAAAGATTTGTGTTCAAAAACTGATTAATTTATTTTTAAGATCGAGAGAACTTTCATCCAGGTCGACACAAACTAAGTGATAGTTTGTTTAAGTAAAACTCCAAATCAGAGGCAATTAGTCCGAATTGGGTTAAAGGTTTGATTAGCTAAGTTGTTGAAAACAAGAAATCAATAACGAATACGAGAAGTTAGGAAAATTGCTATTATAGCAAAATGGAGTTTGATTTATATTCATAAACAAGGACATTAAATGTCCAGAACAAAACATACAAAACAAAAATACAAAGGCACGAAGGCCAATAGACTTGTCGAATTCGGACTCATAATCTTCAGGTTCTTCATCGGTGCTATCACCATTCAATTGACGGAAGGCTTTGATCTCTACAACCCTGGCCTCAACAATTTTGCCATCTAAGTCATTGATCCCCCCACTAGCTTGCTCCAAGGTGAATCGCCGGACATTCTAAGTGATATGCTCGATTTTAGCAATGTTTGAGCTTTTTCAATAACGACCTTCAAGTCCTCACCATGAATGATCTCGAACTAACGACGTTCAATGTCCTCTTACCTAAAGGTGGAGGCCGGTTGAGATGATGAGGGAGGAGTTGAAGTTCTTAGTTTCTTTTCCAATATCTCCTCATTCGTGGGTTCATCGTCATCCTCAATGATGACGGGAACTGGCTCGGTGACCAATGGCATGGTGGAAGAAGTTGGTGCGACACTAGATTATGGCACAACAACTTCAGCAGTAATATTTTGTCTAACTCCGGTAGGAATGAATTCTACCGGAGTAATGGTAGTCTTTCTCACCCAAAAATCATCTGCGGAGTTGCCGGTGTTCTGAACCACGAAAGGGCTACATGCTTTTGGAGCCCTTTTTCTCTTAGAAGTGGTTGAGGGTGATTTTGAAGGTTTTGAGGATTTCTTTATCTTCAGTACTTCGGCAATACGGCGCACGGATGCAGCCGGATCAAGTATCGAATTAGGGTGAGCTGGAGTGGCCGAGGAGCTATCCTCAGAAGTACGGAACCTTTGGGCAAACCTGAACAAAAAAGAAAAAGATGGTGAAAGCCTGAGCATGCATATATATATATATATATATATATAATAAGTAGGTGAGTTTGGGAAGTATGAACCATGGTTCTGCGCTTTTCAACGGTTTTTGGAAATTGTTATGCGGATGCAAACTAATGATCTTTTTGATCCATGTGTGGAGGTTCTCGACATGGGCCGGAGTCCACCGGGTAGCTGAAAAAAGTAATGAAAGAAAAGTTTCAAAAAATTGAGGTCATTAGAAGCAGTGTAAAAAAATTAAAGAAAAGAATTTTTGAACTTACGATTTAAGTGCCATAATTCCGGAAAAGGAAAGAACCTCTCCAGAATGATCTTAGGCGTACGAACTGTTATGAAGCATTCTATCCAGCCTTGGTCTCGATCTTCATCGAGGATAGAAAAAATGGGAAATTTCCCTCATTTGGAAAGTTGGATGACCCCGCCATGAAAGAACTTCGGGACGTACAAACGGATCAAATGATCTAAAGTGAAATGTTCCTTAACCTCTTTGGCCAAGAATCGGAGGCAAGTGACATTCCTATAGATGGCCAGACTAATTTGTCTAAGACCTAAGTTATAAGTCTTGCATATTTCGAGTATCACATCATCAATTGGGGGGTTGAGTTTGAAAGTGAATGGATAGGTGTAGACGTAGGAATACCCAGGTTTATGGGTAGTAATATCATCATCTGGCCCGGGGATGATGAGTTCAGAGAGTTTCTCCCAATCGTAGTTGGTCCGAGCTTTGCTAAGATCAGAGGGAGTGATGGAAGTTGGGTAGTTTTTTGCCATTTCACCCCGATAGCTTTTCGAAGTGATGGTGCGGATAAAAAATTCAATATCAAAATGGAAGGTTGAGAGGAGCATATCGAATAACCTAGGTTCGATGACATTTTGAGACTCAGAGGCCTCATCGGCAATGGTGGCTTCGTATACCTTCATACCGGAGAAGACTGTCTTGAAGAATATTGGGTGGTTTTAGCCATGAGGATAAGGTATAATGGTTTAAAGATATGATGATTTGATGGTTGAAGGTTGAAGGTTGAAGGGTTGAGGATTTAGAGACTTGGAGATTTGAAGATTTGAGTGAACATATGCGTAAACTTGAAAAAATTGTAAAAGTGAAAAGTGGAGAAAGGTAGAAAAGAAGAATGATTTTATAAGGTTTGAAGTTATTATTGTGAAATGTTTCAGTGATCCAACCGAAGTGATGGTTCAATTAGAAGGTGACACATGTTCGAAGTTGCAGAGTGATAAGACGTGAGTCAGATTTTGGAGAATAGAAAATGTTTCGTTTCCCACCTATTTAGGAGTAGTTTAAAACAAAGCTTGCAAGAGAAGACAATGAAGAAATTATTTTTACTTTTCATCACTTCAGTAAACTTTGATCCGGGAAGTGTGGAGACTATATGTATATAGCAAAAAATAATACGACACGCGGCAAGGTTTAAGTATGAAAATTGGGGGACGCGACAGAGTTCTGTATTTGATGGAGTTGCATCGAGATAAGTTCGGGCATCAAGATAAGACCGGGGGGGTGATCAATCCAGTTGACATTGGATGGAGAACCGGAGGAGCCCAACACGTACCCGTTCCGGATATGGCGCCAGACGCTACTCCTTGCTCATTAAGTGACCATTATTGCCATTAATTGCATTTAAGTGAGGAATGACTCTCGGCCATCAATGCCTTGTATTCATAGCTATAAAAAGAGTCTAACATTCATGTTGGAAGGGCATCTCATTCTCATTATACACTTGCATGATTTTGTTCATTGTAATCATAATCATTAAGCCCTCATTGTTGGCTCGTAACCGAAGCAGTTAAGCTTAGGCCCGAATCAATTTTGCTAAAATAATTCATCTTGATTTACTGCTAATTGCTTTCCATTTTATATTACAAATTAATTCACGTATTCTTAAAATCACTTACAAATTCAACTGTACCTTTTTTGAGGTAAACAATATTCATAATTAAAACAGTGAAAATCTGATTAAACTATCAATATCTAAGGAGGAAGTTCTAAGTTATTGGAAAATCTTTGAGAAAGCATGACTCGTGTATATCAAACAATGAACTATTGGTGTGCATTCTTTCATACCTTGGTAAAATAGGGGGTGAGTTTGGCTCGAACATATGCTCAAACAGAATTAGAAGGGGTTACGAACAAATAGAGCGCGGAACTAACAACTTCAATCGACAAAAGATATGAATCCTCTATTCCAATTGTTCATTTTTTAGAGGAATCGATAAGAAATAAAGGAGATTCAAAAAAGAGACTACTAAAGCTTTATAGTGGAATACTAACAAATACTCTTTCATTTTTTATTAAAGATCTCATGTTGAAACGTTGGGTATAGAATCGTCTGCTATACTCAGATTTTTTTCATGCTAATAAGAATTAATCGAATGTCAAAACCAATACCTAACCGACTATGAAAAAAGGAAAAGAAAAGAGACAAAAAGAGAAGATTGAAAGCGGTCCATCTAGTTTTGCCGGTTTGGAATTTGGGATGTCAAATATTGCGTGTTATTCTCCACTTTTTATCCATGAACATGCTAATTGCTACTTATTGAGTATGACTTTTATATTTGCTATACATATTTTGGAACAGCAAGTAAAAAGTTCTCTTTTCCTTCTTTTTTTTTTCTTTCCAACTCGTGTTGATTAAAATTGGGTCACATGGTGGGGAATGTATGAGAAAGCATACCCCAATTTGTCAAAAGTGGAGCAGTATTTCCACAATATACTATAGATACTTTCCCCTTTGGCATTTTTGGAGGCAGAAAGCAAGTTGCATAGCTATGGAAGTTGACGTTGCTTGTCTTCTTTCTTGTCCCATAATTCTGAATATTCCTTTCTCGCTGGACTTTGTATATTTTTGTACTTTTGATTGGTTTGATGTTTGAGCTAGATAGGTACTTAGGCTAACCAATCAATACTGGAGTTCCAGATCCCGTTTAGTTGGACGGGATGCTTTATTGATAAAATGACCCTTTCCTGACTAGAAATTGCAATTCATACTCAAGTACATTATGAGAATAAAGAGTGAAACATTGCCTAAGGTATATAATATTTTATGTTTCATAAATCACTTTATGTATAGTTAATCGACGTGGAAAAAGTGAAAGTATATATGTCTTAGAGATAATCTACATTAGAGACAAAATGTATTTGAACACATTCGTATTATTAATGAGATTAATATTTATGACATTTGTAATTATTGAATTATTATTTGATTGTTTGCAATTATTCATATATGTGCATCCCTTGAGCTTACATTGTCATTAATAGAGTGAGATATTAATGATAGAACGTAACTCTCAAAATAGTCTCGACTAATGATCATCGAGAATGAGATATCGATGATATGCTATAAGTCGACATGTGATCTGCATCACATTCTTGGAAAATGTAGCATGTCTCACAGCTACGAGTAATGGTTACTCGTGATGGACACATGGATACTTTGGAGAAGTATTGGTATACCCTGCCGATAAACTGTTTGTTATACATGTCTATAGTGTTATCGGCGTGTGGAATATAAATGTCATTTGACTTGAGGTCAATACACACCTTGTTTACAGAATGATGTTCTTTGACCAAGTTCTAAGCTTAAACTCCTTCTGGATAAGATACGGCTTGTGTTGGGTGCATCAAGATGTAAATCAAGGTGGTAGTTGAGCCAAGAATATGATTTATTCCTCGATTGGAAATTCGAGAGAGCACTCAATTTCTCAATGTTATTAGGTTGACTAAAGTCACTGGCCAGTGCAAGAGACCTATTTAGAATATGGTCTAGTTGTCAACTAATAAATGTGAGATAAAGTGATTAAGCCATTTGGATAGACACTTGGCAAATCCTAAGCTTAATCGAGTGTGTCGCGAATGAAAGGAATTTATAGTTCCGCATAAATGTTAAGTTTGTTGGATTCATGTAAACGTACTTCACATATTGAGTTCGTCACACGACGCATTCTAGGAGTTTCGTATGAACCTTAATTAGTTTAATGTCGATATGTGAAAGGCCTATAAGGTCACACTATATGCGATTATTTCTTTGATCTAAGAGTGTATTGGGAAAATATTAAATATTTAATTGAGAATCGAGATATTTAATTTATAATAATTATGAAATATTTCTATTTGATAGAAATTATTTAATTAAGTCGAATTGAATTTCGGATTTAATTAAACATGTTGGATATATTATATGGGTACTCGAACAAATACATGGAAGCAATTGGGCCAGAAATTACTGGCCCAAAATTGGGACCTTGGTCGTCCAACTGGGGCGTGTGAAGTGGACCAGCTGGGCTGGTCTATTGAACATTAACATGGGCCCAGATTTTCCTGTTTTCTATCTGTTTAGGTTTTATCCTGAACTCCTATATAAACAACACATACCTCATAATTATTAGGTTACAGAAAATAACTTCTCAGTTCCATAAGCAAGATTTTATAACTTTCTTGAATAGGAAATACACTGGAGTTAGATCTTGTAATCGAGGAAATAAATCGCGTGGATACCTTAGTGTTGAATCCCGCGTACGCAAGTTTTGTTTTATCATAACTTGAACGTACAACATGATTATCGTATAAGTCATGCCAGAATTATTGTTGGGTAAGAAATTTTAAACTTCTGCTGTGCTTACGAATCCAACAAATACCTACAAAAAAGGACAACCCAAAAGGGTAATAATGGTAATTAGGCTGCCATTATATTATAGTTTGTTATGTTACGGTTCAAGTACCACTAAATTGTTCTCGTAATGATCCAGGCATCCAGCTCCCACTAAATGTTAGATGGAGTAAAACATATTAAGCCAAAACTTAAGATATAAAAAAAAATCACTTTTGCTAGGATGTCACTTGGGGTCATACCAAACACTCTTGATAACCTTCATTTCTTGTACACAACTTTTTATACAGCTGCTAAATGATGCGTTTGACTGATATATTCTTGTAATTAGTTTCTCAGTTTGGAGGCCTAGAGGATGCAGAGCCCACTTGGAAGGTGGCTATGGAATTTAGGTGCTCTATAGGTGTACTAGCTCTTTTTGTTTTGTGAATGAAAATATTAATTGTTTACTAAAAATTACTTTTTATACAGCTCAAAAATATTGAATTTATTTTATTTAATAATTTCTTAAAAATCTAGCATAAAATCTTTACACATGAAAGTTTTTAAAAAAAAAAATTCAAAAAAAAGAAGAAGAGAGAGAATAGATTATGCACACAGTGCCACAAGCCCAAAGAAAAGGAGGACAAAGTGTTGCAAGGCCCATTAGTTGATGTGCTACCCCGATCTTAACAAGTCCAGAGAAACAAGGACACATGACCATTGGACCCAATGTTAGCAACTCGGCCCACGATGGCAGAATTGGCGGGCGATTAGAATACTCCGAATCTGAATTGAGAGTCCAGTCTACCACCTTTGGGCAAAACTTGAATGTTTTGATTTTATGTTTTCAATTTAGGAGTTGGAAAGATCAATTCCGTAGTTGCCGGATCAGCAAACCAGAGAAACGACCTCTAGCTTGCAAACATGGTACACTAACATGTTGATGTTTGCTTCTCGTCTAAATGTATTGTTTCATTTCATTATTTTTTTCCGATCGAGTGTTCGTCTTTAGTGATTTTGCTAATTAAACAACTTTGAACATGTTGACTACATAATAAATAGGGTAAATGCATATTGCAGTCAGAAACGATTTTTGTCAGTAGAAAATGAGATTTAGTGTTGGAGAATAGTAAAAAATGGATCTTGAGCCTAACTCAACTTCAAAAGCTAGCTTGTAGGGTGATGATTGTCCAATTACATATAAGAAGTCCATGTTCCCATTCCATATCCAATGTGAGACTCTTAACGCTCCCCGCACGTTCAGACATTGTTAACTGGAGCGTGGATAATATAATTTGGGGGCCCAATATCGGTGAACAAAGAATAGAAATGAGTCTGTCTATGATACCAGGTAAAGAATGAATCTTGTGCCTAACTCAACCCAAAAGCTACTTTTGAGGTTGAGTTAGGCCCAAGATCCATTCTTTACAAGAACCAATTGTCCTATTAGGTATTGGAGTGAAAGAGGTCCAACTAGAGCTAAATGCATATTGAAGTTTCATATAACTGACCCAATTTGTTTTATGTGTTGGGATCGAAATAACAAGACGTAGAGTGGAAGCTAACAATTGTAAATGTTGATCGGCGATAAATCATACAGCAAAGAAAACATACTAAAAGGGACATAATATTATAATATAGTTTGATCAATTGATCTACATATGAAAAGCTAATATAAAAAACTATAAAAATTGTAGAGAGAAAAATCCCCCCCTAAACAAAACTCTCTAAACGACTACATTGTGAATGTTATTCTATTTTTTATGAGAAGAAATGATCTCCTATTTATGGAAGTCCAAAACTTCTCCTCCAAGAAAATGATAGATATGGTAGAATCTTTTTTCACAAAATAAACCTTTTCTATCAAGAAAATATTTTTAAAGTAAAATATAATTATGGTAAAATTCAAATAAGATAAGAAATTCAGGCAAACCCTAGCTTTATGTTGAGATGTAATTGTTGTTGTAGCAATCAGTTTTTTTTAAAAAAAATGATTGTAGTAATCAGTTTTAATCAACTGTTTGTTATATTTTTCTTCTCGATGAGGGAAAAATTGTCTAAACTTTATGAAAAGTAGCACTACACAGTCGTTAAAAAATTTATTGTACCTCCTAGAATTTCCTTTGTCTACTAGTATTAACATAAGTATATTGTCGAATTATATTTTACCCTGTGCCTGCAAAGATTTTTAATCCTTAATATAGACCCTGTGTCTGCAAAGATTTTTAATCCTTAATATAAAAGCAGGAGTATCCTGTTAAGAAGAGCAAGTGCTAATCTGTTACTAATATATATATGTATATATAGAATGTACATTCCATTCATCATTTGGAGCTGCAGGTTTGTGCTAGTTATTGATAGCTATTGTTGTCCTTTACATCGGCCTTGCTGCTTTGCAAATTATATTGATATTGAAGTATATATGACACAACTAAATTGTTCTATGATTTGTTAGAAAGCATGAATATCTATCCATGCTTGGATCTAATGGGCTTATTAAAATCTTTCAGAGCATTTGCAGTTATAGCTAGCAACCATTGCTTATTTTGACGAGCCCAAAGAAGGTCCAGGCCCAGCTATCCTTGGCCTCACGAAAGTATTTTCAGTTTTTATGACCATGCTTCCTAAGTTAATTGTGTGCTGCGATGTGATAATGCTTATTGGAGACTTCTGCCATGACATTCAATTTTTATTTACTGTTCCTGAAATGAAAATGATGGTGCGTTTTTGTTTTAGCAATATTTCCCGTAGACCAATATAGTTGCATAAAACCAAGTTTAGTCATTATATGCATATTGTCAGTCTATAGAAGAAATATCAATCTTTTGTTTTAAGTTAAATGGAGCTCTGCAAGTGTGACAGGATGTGTCAAGGTTACCAAGCGTGTGGATTTTGCCACTCGATGTCACTAATTTCTTATTGTGATCTTACATTGAGGAGTTGAGGAAGAAACTAAGGCCATGGAGGCAAAAATTGAGGTGGTCGATGAGCCTAACGATGAAGGTTAGATGTTCACTCGAACCAGAATCTTTATAAAGCTATGTGATGCCTAACTTTCTTTGACCTTTTAGGCTCGAACATAATGGTAAAAATATGTTTCCGCTCTTCCTAACTGGCTACTGTGACCCTCCTGCACGCCTTTCAGTACTTTCTGCCTCTCAGACTTTCTGGTTTTGGTGTTTTTCATTTCTTGAAAGTAAGGGAAGCAGTATCTACTAAAGATAGCGTGCATATAATGTGGTCGCGAGAAGAGATGGAATTTGTAAGAGGGCTAATTTTCTATAAGGTAAAATTGCATTATCGGATAAGATAATCAAAGATTATCAGACTAGAATAGCAATTTTGAACGGATAAGAGTAAAGAAAAATGTGTGTGCTCCAAGCTTAGTTTTTTAACCATACCTTGTTAATTATGTGTGACAATGATTTGTTTAGATTTATCTCTTCTTTGGAGTCTAGATAGAATTTGGATTACCTATATATCAAAAAATAAAGAAGGTAGTTTGGATTCGTCTTATTAAATATTGACAGAGAATGAGCGGATTCATGAAGGTAATTTTATTTGATTTCTTGAAATCCTGTAGGTACAGCCGTACAGGTAAGATATAACACCGAAGACTAAATGATTTAAACTCTCTAATTGCTTTTGCAATATGGAAAAAGGATCATCTCTGCTATAGTAATATTACATGGAATAGCAACTCATTCGTCGCATAAGCAACGCGGTAATAAGAAAGAAAAGGAGACTCGAGATTAAGTAATAAGCATCGAAGCTTCTATATTACTAGTACTTAATTGATCTATAGGATTTATGGATGGCGAACTCCGACTAATCTCACATCATCAACCACAGGACCACATAAGGAGCCAGAGTGATCGTTCTTCATGTGGTAGTATGTGCTCAAGAACCTGACCCTGGTGCGCTCTGAAACTGCTTTGAACCGAAGCTTGGCCCGTTTGAATCCACCATTACCTGTGGATTCATAGGGAACTCGCAAAGTGATCTGTCCGGCAAATGCCTCTATAAGCATAGACCCTTGGCAGGAATTGCTGGCATCTCCAACTGAGAACATAAGGTCATATATTTTTCCCTTCTGAGTCCTCACTATTTGTGCTATTGCGCTTTCTCTTCCAGCCACAAGCTCGATGGCGCGCTTCCCCTCTGGCATGGTGAAGTGTTCAGCATCAATGTATTTTACTGCCTTGAGTGATTCGATAATCCATCCGGGCAATGGTGAGTGATCGTCTTCAATGTTTGGAGGAATTAGAACGCCCCAGCTTGTGTTGGGGAATATATATGGTCCATCTTCAAAGTTTCCGTTCTTCAACATGTTTCCTGCTTTCATTTTATGCATTAGAATTTGAAGTATAACTTTTAAGACACACATAGTATAAAAATTTCATGTGGCATGCCAACTTAAATGCACATGGACAAAAGAGGGGGAAATTACCTTTTAGTCTATGTGGGTTTCTCAAAGCCTTGAGAGCGATGAAATCAATCAGTGGGCCACAAGCTGGGTCCTTCTCAATTGCTGGATTGTGTAACCTGATTTCAATTTCATTGTCTTGGGCCAAGAAACCCCATGAATAGGAGTCCCAACCATCACTACTATACACAGTCTGCATAGGAAGCATTCCCCAGTCATTAGGCTCAGTATTAGGCGACACCGACACGTTGAGTTTCTCTTCTTGAGCACAGGTCCTAGCAAAGTTGAAAGATAGAGAGTAGAAAGTTCCCTTAGTGACATTCACGACTCTGGTCTTGATGGAGGCGTCTTCCCCAAGCCTAACAGCAAAAGCTCCTTCAGGCACTGGAAGCAGCATGTCACCTTGTGTTTGGCCTGCTTTAATGTATTCTACATAGCCTGATATTTCCCAGTGGGGTATTGCGTGAGGGTCTGTCACTTTTGTGCCTTTCATTTGTGATGCTTTTGGACCTTGCTCAAAATTGCCATTAGGCAGTAATCCTGATCAACCACAAGGTAGAAAAGTTACATATATACCAGGCCATAGATAAGATTTTAACTAGTAGTATACATTGACTACATACACATTTTTTACACTATCGGGTTATTAAGAGTCGATTACAGTTAATTTTTATAGCAGGCATGGCTTGATAACTTACAAAACATAGTTTATGACCTATTATAGCAAGTACAGCTACAAAATGTGTAAAATATGCTATATTATCCGTGTATTTAAGATAAACCCTATAATCAAATATTCTTAAACATAATAAGTAGACCTTGCTTGAACTTGAAGGATATCTAGGTTAGTGAACTAGCACATGAAATAGTAAGCTCCCAAGAACAGGGAAGAAGTCAGAGCAAGTGCTCTGATGGACTGCATGCCTGTTGAAGAATAAGCTAGCTATGGACTAAAACAATTTTTTTTTTTAAGTTATATTAATTTAAATGGAATGTCATGTTGGTTGCCATCGGATAATCACATGTTGTGTTTCAGTAATCACGTGAACAAAGTAAGACCAGTGGATTAGGTACTTTTCATTTTCTCTTTTTCGTGCCTTAACTTCATGTAACATGACTTGCATAAGTAACAAACCAAGATTAGTAAGCTTACCAGCTACTAATTTTTTTCTGGTTTTGGGCACTACCTATTACTAATTGGTATTTTATTGTATTAGTTAGTAGAAGAAATCAGATGTGGGGTAGTCAATATGATGTGACAACTTGGTGTCGGGAGATCGGTGGCCACTGGCAAGGCTGGATCGTCCAATTAAATATGAGGTGACACATGATAAAAATCAAAAGGACAATAAAGAAACTTAAGGAAAAGGGTAATTACACATTCAGGATGTAATTTAGGAAATTGTTGAGTGACATTTATACTTTCTATGGAAATTGAATTGATTGTTCTACTTATTTTTTTTTTAAAAACTGAAGTGGATATATATGAATTCTACAAAATGTTTATTAGTGTGACGAAGACTGATTCTAAAAATAGCTTGATGTCCTTGAGAACCTTAAAGGAAATTAAGTCCGTCGTTTTCGGTGGGGCAACTGTTATATGATTCTGTCCCTTGTCCGAAAATAAGATAAATGCCGTAAGCTATTGACAGTGGCAGATTTGAAGTTTTAACTCTGGTTCACAAGAATTTAATAATTTTTGTTCATATTTTATATATGTATTAATAATTCACTAAATAATCATAAATATTTAATTGTGAACTATGAACTTCAATTAATATTGTAAAATATAGGAATCATGAATCCTCACCCGGTATTGACAATACATAATTATTCAGCGATGTATATATTATTCCGACTCCCAAGCAGTTATACCCAAAATATCGTACTCCATGAAGATATAAATCCCTGCACCTAAAAGTACGTAGGACGGTCCATGACTATTTAATTTCCTGAACTCACCAGTCCCAACAGGCCAACACCACCTATCCCCGGAATTGTGAATATTTTGACATCCCAGTGATTTTCATGGATAAGTATTCTTTTCTTCTTTTGTTTCCCCATATTTTTTCCTCTTTTGTATGTGTGTCTCTGTGCGATTATCAATCATGTCACTGATTTTTTAACAGTAAATCATAAGAAGCTGTGTATTCAGAATTGAATTCACAAATTCGAACAAATTGTTCTGAATGAATGGTGTAAGATCTTTTCTTCTATATACTTTGTGAAGGGAAAAGTTCCGAAGGCGAAACCCCCCGTATCAGAGGCCCCTTGGCCAGGTGAGATGTAAATCGAAGGATATGCGCTAGTGGCAGCCCTGCAAGGGAGAGGACCAACGGGATAAGAACTCAGCAACAGCCCTGTCACCACACGGATTCGAACCCGCGATGTCAGAGTGGTTGTACCCCAATCATCTTGCCACTTAACAACTCGTCTGTGCCCCTGGAGCTCTTTTCTTCTATATAATAATAGTAGTATATATGTCTAATCTGCTACAGAACCTAGCTCATAGCTATCTGGCGGTAACAAACTAAAACTACAAAGTCCAAACAAACTAAAAGTCGGGTGGGCGTATATCGGTTTTGTATCCGAAAAATATGAACCGAATAAAATTTTTTTTTTTTAAAAAAATAAATGAATCCAATTTAAAAAAATGATATGTTCGGTTTATATCGCCGAACGTATCAGATTATATCGGTTTTTTCTATTGGGCCGGAGCGGGTCAGGGAATTTTTATTTTTTTAAAAAATTAAATTTCCAACACTGAAATTGGCATTCACACCTATATTACCACGAAATTTCGACGTTGGAATGTATTGTATATCGCGAGATGTTTACTAAAGAAAAAAGGAAAATTAGAAACCGATTTGGGGAAAAATACAAATTGATCGGGTAAAATGGACATCCGAGCGCAGAGTTATGACCATTTAAAGTTTTACCAATTTACAACTACTTCCTCTCCTTACATTTTATGTCAATGCTTCCGTGATATGTTAATCAAGTTCATGTCGTATTCGATTTCCATAAAAGCTTCATAGATTGACTTCAATGACTATGATTCAAGAGATAGTAGTAGCCTAAAATAAAAAATAAGATTAATTACATATTTAATTCATTTTTTCGGTTCGGTTAGTATCCAAAATTTAAAAACCGAACAGAATCACTAAATCCTGATTCGGTTCGGTTTTTTTAAAAAAATTGTTTTTTTTAAAAAAAAATGAATAAAAATTGAATCAAACAACCGGTTCGATTTGATTTTTTCGGTTCTCCGAATTTTTTGCCCACCCATAACTAAAAGCAAGTAAATGCGGAATTGCATACAAGGGCCAAGGAGTCAAATTTGCATGTCACAATATGTTGGACACATCGTGGCAGAGCCAGAAATTTATTAGGAATGAGATATTAAAAAATTAGAATATCATAAGTGAGAATTAAACTTGTGACTTAAAGTAATATTCGTACCCCTTTACCACTATCATATTACTTAGCTTAAATTATCGTACAACGCTAGTAAGTAAAATTAGTTACTTGAGATATAAGATCACAAGTAAACTACCACAGTAAGTTAAATTACACTACTGATGTAAAATTCAAACTACACAAATCGATGAATATAAGTTAAATCACATGCTAAATGAATTATTACAGAACTTTCAGCATATTTCCGAATTAAAAAGTAGAGAATGAATAGAAACTCACCGTCATTTACAGATAAAACAACATTTATGGTGGCAAAGAGCAGCACTATATTCAGTATTGCCATTTTCTTCATTTTCATATACTGTGAAAGAAAGAGAGAAAGATAGAGAGGAATACGTTGGACGAAAATTCATAAATCCCTCGACTGGCTTTTATGAATTTCTGTTAGTTAAAATGCCCCTTAGATTGAAGGAATTTACGGTAACTGCCACCTGCATATCGCTCTTTTGTAGCTGGTCCATGGAAGCAACAGGTTGCACGTGCACTTCCCATGACGAGTAACAAAGCCAATAAAGAAAACATAAATTAATTAAATTTTTTAATCAATATCCTTACTAATCGTAAAATGTCGGAATATATATGTCTTACATCATTTATTTAAAGGTTTTTAAAGGAATTATGAAGGTGTAAAGGTTTCTGAGTTCACCTATTAGTATAAAATTCTTGCATTTAAGCAAAAAATTGCCCAATAATGTTTGATTTAAGCTGAAAGCTTTGTGTTCAAGCATCTTGCACGTTTTGTTGGGTCAATGACAGCCATGATTTGATCTCAGGCAGATGGAATATCTTGAATTAAGTGATATTATTGTTGCGTGATTATTTTTAATTTCCATCTTACCTTTAATTAATTTACCTAGTAATTGGAATTAGAGTCAAGGGGAAGGTCTTATCTGATGGTCAGCCAGAGGGCAGCTAGCCTTGGCATTTTTATTCTCATTTTGCTTCTTTCAATATATAAATTAAAAATTGCCATGCAAATTACGGACGAGGCTCCTCTCCATTGCCTATTCTCTCTATTTTCCCATGTTTCTATTTGGATGAAAGTCACATGTCGTGATTAAGAATTAAAAGTTGAGATCTAATTATCCAAAATAAGGTCCTAATCATGATTAGAATAACAAATGTTTTCTTTATTTACTTTCAAAAACTTTAGTCCACAATTTTAGCTAAAACATAATCATCCATAAGTATTTTTTTTAATTTCATTTTTTATTTTGTTACGGTATCTTTTTTTCCTTTTTCTGAACAGTTTCTTTTTGTACAGGTACGTTTCTTTATTTCCCCCCTAGTTCTTTTACATCACATAAAAAATGAGAGATATAAACATCTAATGCTTAGTGGGAGTAGTTACACCAAATTAAATCAACGTATGATGTTATACAATTTAAAATTAAAATAAAAAACATTTGTAAAATTTAAATTAGAAAAGAAATCTGCATGATGTTAATTTTTTTTGTTGTCAATATCCTCGTAGATATACGATATGCTACAAATAATATAATAATTATATTAAAACACAAACTGAATCGTATTAAATCTTTTTTACATGATTGAGGTGGGATTGCAGTGGCAGTCTAATTCACTTTCTACTAAGATAACAGAAATTTAATTTCACCAAAGTTTTTCTTCTATTTTTCTCTTCCCATTATTCACGGTTTTATCATCAATTTAAAAAAAATAAATAATGGTACCTAATGGACGTGTCAAACTGTCAATGAGAGAACGAAGTGAGGAACGTGAATAAGAGAAATCGGGAATAGGAGACATTATATTCAAGATCTGATACTGAGACAACCCATGTGCAGCCGCCGGATTGAATTTTGAGGATTATTTGCACTGTATCTCTATTTTTTTTATATTCAGTTTTTCGATTTACGTAAGACTATCTTCATTAATCCCGATCACTCGTCACTGTATCTTCATTTTTGAAAATAGAGCAATTGTATCTCCATTTTAACGTTATGGTTTAAATTTTGTTCCTGTTATTCAATGGGCTAAAACGTCACCTTTTAAAATAGTTGAATAAGAACTTCTTTTTTCGCAGACAAATTATCATGAATATTAATTAACGAAATAATTAGTAAGAATTCATATAATTGTTCTTAACTTATAGAATAATTGCAAAAATGATCAAACTTATTTTTCGAATTACAAATCACTCAACTTTCACTTTGTTTCATAGTATACAATATCATTATTGCATTTTTCCGGCCAACTTCACCAAAAATTACAACCTTCTCCTTTAAAAACGTTATTTTTTATTTACAGTAAAAGAGCTCCATGACCCGCAAATGTATAATTTCCCCATTAAATTGCTCATAACTAAAAATCGATCCATGAGATTAAATAAGAGTAACTTACCCAATCGACTATATTATAGGAGCTGTTAATCATCCATAACTATTTTTTTCTTATTTACCATTTGTAGTTAGTTTTAGGCAATTTTCGTGTATTTGAATACACTGTTCAGTTGTATCCAACCCTATTTAATATCGTGTGTATTTGAATTTATGCAACCTTATTTTCTTTGAATACATGTGTATTTAAAATGACTGTATATTGATGTATCCTTTATTTTGGTTGTATTTAAATATATTCGAACTCCAATCAGCAAGGTCGCCGATGGACGTCGCAAGGTTAATGTATTCGACTGTATTTGAATGTATTTCAATAAATTTTCATATGCAAAATTTCAGACACACGATATATAATCGAAATATATGTATATAAACAACACATACAGTCAAATACATCTAGTTTTTCCTAATAATACAATCAGCAAAATACATATAACTTATATTTACACTCAAAATATGAGGAATACACTCAAATACATTTAGATCTAAGATACAAGAAGGATAAGAAGCCATGAATTCTGTTCAGACAAATACACTCATATATGGGGGGAAATAATCAAATACGTTTAAGAATCGTTGTCGATGTCGACAGTTGCGATGGGAATTGCTACTCTGATGTGGCAGGTGGTCAGTCGGCGATACCAGAATTAACTAGGGAAATCAAGCCAACGCTCCTAACGAAACCATCAATGTTTTTTTGTCAACCTGCTACATCCAGATTTGAGTTCAGAAATGTCGGTATTCGTCTCCGGCAACTACGATCAGATAAGAAGTCATGGAAGCCATAGATTCCGGTATTCGTCCAGATCTGAGAAGAAGCCATGTATTCCAGCATCACCGGCGGCTACGACTGCCGCCTTAGCTGCGTCGGTGCTAAGGACCACCACATGTATGACAACGCCGGAGTCGATGGAGAAGAGAGAGGGAACAGAGAGGGGTGAGATTCGAGGGAGAAGAGAGAGTAAAGAGAGAGGTGAGGGAGAAGAGAGAGAGAGATGTGAGGGAGAAATACAAGTCAGTAAAGAGATGTATTTGGTATAGATATGATATGTAAATTGAAAATTCACTATAGCTATGAAAAGTAATTGAATTAAATAGTAGTTACCAACAATAAATACCTCTTAGAGTTAGCTATGTCATATAAAATTTCAATTAAATGGCCCAACCCATGTGGGTCATAGAGCCCTAGCCTACATGCCCGAAAAATATACTTCTTTGTTCCCACTTTAACTGTCATTTTAACTATTTTCATCCTTTTAAAGAAAAACAAGAAATGCAATGTATGGTTTACTAAGTTACCTCAATTTAATAAAGGTAGAGTAATTTTTCCTCTTAAATATTGTGCATACTTTTTAATATTAAAGATGTATTTAAAAATAATTGTCAACTTTAATTTTGAAATTCTAAAGTGACAATTATTGGAGGTACAAACCTTTTGAGCTAAAACATAGGTAAAATGGGACGGAGGGAGTAGCTTATTTGGGTTTGAAACCTTCTGAGCTAAAACATAGGTAAAATGGGACGGAGGGAGTAGCTTATTTGGGTTTGAAGTGGCTTAAAATAGGTCATATGTGCAAATTCGGTGAATAAATATGAGAGAACAACCTTCCCCGGCACCCCCACATCCTAGTTTCTTAAAACATGATTAGCTTCCAAGTGATTCCAAGCCTTTTTATTTAATTCTCCGATGTGTTTTCCTTCCGTTTGTGTATACGGTGAAAACCAGCACAACACGTGTCATGGTTTAATTGTGAGATCGAATGGAGTAATGATAATGTGCACCCGATGTGAGTTGACTCGGGGTGAGGTGTCAGTATAATTCCGGGTGTTCGAGCAGGACCGGGTAGTGTCCGAATCAGGTGACACCGGTAGAAAGTCGAAGAGACTCAGCACGTAACCGCTTCGGGCATGATGTACGCGCCCATTTTCGACCTCGCTCGGGTCAAAGCGAAGCTCGGACGTATGGGGTGATTCCTGGGTAAAGGATTGAGGAGTCGCCACCTAATTATTTTTTACGGTGAATTAGGACACCTAAATATTTAAACTAAGTGCTGCAGTGTAAACTCCAATTTTAAGGTCTGCGAAACTGGCGAGATTCTAGGTAAGGGTTCTTTATTATCCTAAAGGGAAGGGGTTAGGCATCCTTTAAGATCCGCTAACTTGCGGTTATCCGGTAAAACTCAGGTTAATTATTGCTAGAAAAATACATGTTTTACGAATATAATAGATAAAAGATGTTTTGCAAATAATTGGTAAATGATGCATTTTATACAAGTACGTATTTAGATGACATAAAAAGAAAGATACATGTAAAGTTTTTAGAAAACATGCATTTGTGACAATAAATTCTTTATAATGCCAAAGAAGCGAATCTTTCGAAAATCAACAAGTTGCAAAAATAATAATAAAAGATAAACTTATTTGTACAATTAATTGAAGCAAATAAAGATGACAAGAGTTGTTTTAAAAATCTTGAATAAGCGTGATTTAACCTAAAATAAATAAACTAGCGAAGAATTTCTAAGTTTGCGAGCCTACAAATAAAATAAGCTAGCGACGGGTTTCAAATCTTAAACTAACCTATGAATAAATCCTAAGTTTGCCTATTCTAAGCATTTCAATAATTACATAAGTGCGATAAATAATATTACAATACAAAGCGAGATAAAAGCTGAATTAAAGAAAGAAATAACAATAAATAAACTCCGAGGAATATTTGCCATTATTTATTTTAATCCTCACAAGTATCAAGAACAAACGGTTAGAAACAATTAAATACAAATAACTTCATATCCGTATTCAAAACAGTGAATGTTTTGATCACGGAGGGCTCAGACTTAAATTTTGAAAAGAACATTCCAATCACGTCGTGGCTGCAAACATATGACTAATGTAGTTTATTTTGATTGCCTCGCCTACTAAACGTGTTGGTCTCTCGGGTGGAATAAAAAAGATCACTATAATCACGTCGTGGCTGCGAATATATAATTCACCTCGCCTACTAAACATGTTGATCTCGGATAAAAGGTTTAAGTCTTCATCCTTGCCCAGAAGTTATATTTCCGTCTTTGCAACTGTGTAGGCCTCAAAATCGACGGATATTTTTCATCGGCCAGTGTAGTATCGTGTTCAAATCAGTAAAATAAAATTGGAAACAGTAAGCAGCAGTAGTAAGCAGAAAACAGAGAGGCAGTAAGCAGTAAGCAGTAAGCAGAAAAAGAACAGAGGCAATTTCCGAAAAAGACGCGATGTTTAGTTTAAAACAGTAAGACAGTAAAACAGTAAAACAGTAAATATCCGTTGCATGGATGTTTAAAACAGCAAACTGAAAACAGAGAAACGAAAATAAAGTGCGGCCTCGAATTCAATTTCATCGGCAAGTGTAGTATCGTGTTCAAATCAGCAAAATTAAATTGGAAACAGTAAGCAGCAGTAAGCAGAAAACAGAGAGGCAGTAAGCAGTAAGCAGAAAAAAGAACAGAGGCAATTTCCGAAAAAGACGCGATGTTTAGTTTAAAACAGTAAGACAGTAAAACAGTAAAACAGTAAATATCCGTTGCATGGATGTTTAAAACAGCAAACTGAAAACAGAGAAACGAAAATAAAGTGCGGCCTCGAATTCAATTTCATCGGCCAGTGTAGTATCGTGTTCAAATCAGCAAAATTAAATTGGAAACAGTAAGCAGCAGTAGTAAGCAGAAAACAGAGAGGCAGTAAGCAGTAAGCAGAAAAAAGAACAGAGGCAATTTCCGAAAAGACGCGATGTTTAGTTTAAAACAGTAAGACAGTGAAACAGTAAATATCCGTTGCATGGATGTTTAAAACAGCAAACTGAAACAGAGAAACAAAAATAAAGTGCGGCCTCGAATTCAATTTCATCGGCCAGTGTAGTATTTGTTCAAATCAGTAAAATAATAAAACAGAGAAACAAAAAAGCGCGGCCTCGAATTCAATTTCATCGGCCTAAGTGTAGTATTTGTTCAAATCAGTAAAATAATACCAAGACAGTAAAAACCGAAATATTGCAGTTGTCCAAAGCAGTTTTAAACCAGCTGCTTTCAAGCCGAGAAAAACAGCAGCAATCGGGTTAAAAAAAATAACGCAACAGTGGGCTTGAAACACATAAGCAGTGGACTTGAAAAGCAGCAGTGGCCAAAGATGCAGCAGTAAATGACCACAAAGTTGCCTAAAATGCCGCAATCATTTCGACCTCAAATCTGCTCAAGAGATGCACTTTTCAGCCAAGGAAATGCAGCAACCATTCTTGCAAAGATACACCATCCAAAGTGCAGCAGTTGTTTTCATTTTCAAAGTGCACAACTAATTATTTCAAAATGCAACGAAATGCTCCAAAATTTAGCATCAATTCAGCTCTAAAATACAGCAACCCGTGGCCTCAAAATACTTCAGAAAAATGGCCACAAAATATACATCAGCCAGCCTTCTCAGAAGGCAATAAGCATTCCTTGTCAAGTGTAACATCTCAAAATGTAGCAGTTGAAGTGTAACAACTGAATAAATGTAGTAGCTTCCTTTCGGAGTATAACATTTCGAACCAGCAGCCAAATGTGACAGTAAATAACCAAGAATGATGCATCATCTCATAACCCCAAAATACAATAGCATAATGGCCAAAAGAAGACATCAATGAATTGGTAAAAATACAGCAGTTGCTTATATCCACATAAGGCTCCAAATTTCGTATAATGCATAATAGGATGGGTTCAAAATCCATCTAGCGAGCAGCAAGCAACCATAGATGACAATAACAAGATAGCATTAAGGTACAAAACAGCCTTGTAAAGGCAACAACAATGAGCCCAAAATGCAGCAAAATAATTCATCAGACTAGACTTCACTTTTTTAAAAGACAAGGAAGTAAAGGGGGCTACCACCATCCATTTCCAATGCCGCAACAAGATCAAAAGGTTTCTAGAACCATAGGCATGGCAGGCTATCGAAGAAGGCTAAGCCACACCCGAAGCTTGTCTTGGCTTTCAACCAGCATATTAAGATAAGTATAAAACTCACATATATACATTCTGAAAGTCTCAAACAAAGACAGGAAACAAGACATGAGATGGAAGGACGGTGAACACAGACTTATCATTCAAACTCGTAGAACAGTGGGTGATTTTAAACATAGAGGATTCATATAACATGAAATACAAACTCTTCCAGTCAGATACATACTCCGCCATGTAGAGGCGTTGATATTCATGGAATATTCAAAGTATACATGATATGCTTGGGAATATACAAGGATATACAACCTAGATATTCATCTTGTGTATGCTGAAATTTATATACTTTGTATACATTGAAACATGCCACTACATGATCATGATTGAGTTGAACATAAGAGGCGAATAAGCAATATCATAAATGAAACCAGCTAGTTCGGACTGGTACGAAACACTAGCATAGGCCTTGTTTAACAATTGAACATACATGGCATGTGCAAGATAGCTTAGGAGAACTTTACGTGCTAATGTGGAGGAATTTTGACATTTAAGCAAGCAAGGCAAGTATATAGCCCATTTGATAAACATGCGGACCTAGAAATAAAAAGGGTAACTAAACATACATGGCATTTGATATGTAGAATCACATAAGCTGGACTAAGCATTTATAGTCACATTCATGCTATGCATTAGGCATGATAACCCTTAAATAAGCAAGATAGACACATAAACACACTCGTAGGCATACAACCACAGAATTGGCTAATCCAAAGATGACATTTTTTGTAGGCACATCACTGTCTAAGCTAGACTAAACATGCATGTCTTTTTAGGTAAGCAACATACACTAACCACTTGGTTCCAAAAAATGATTTTTATGCTAGCACAAAAACAAACTTAAACTAAGATAAGCAAAGATATATGCACAACCAACTTAGGATAAACATGAGAGGCAAACAGAAGAGACTTTCATGGTCATAAAAAAATTTTTAACAACTTAAGTGTGCAAGGCCACAGGCACAAGGGTTGGCTAAACAGAGTCTTAAAGGGGTCAAACATGCTTCTCAAACCAACATCATATGAGCCAAACAATCAAGAAATGGTTAAAAATAAACTGTAGTTAACACACTAATAATTGGTTAATGAACACAAGCAGTAACCATTATAACCAGACATGCTTAATATGCTTAATAGATAACATAATGATCTTAGGCAGTAGCTAATTTAACAAAACATACATAATAATTAACTAGCAGTCTCAAACAATAATTGAACATGCTTAATCAACACGCAAACACATAATGTAAATTACACTAAGCTAATCACATAGAAAATCAAAGGGGTTTGTGTTTACTAACCTTCTCCGGATAGCGAACCGAGGTGTTGTTTTAAATCGTCGAATCAGCCCGAAAATGTTTAGAATTCAGATTTTGGATTTTTGATCATCCAATTCTGAATTGGTAATTCTGAAAAGGATACTGTTTTCTGATGTTCGACCCGACCCGGAAGTGACCCGACCCGGTAGTGACCCGAAAACAGAACCAAAAAACAGTTGGAAAGAGCAAAAAATCCAAGATTTTTTAACACCACAAACCAATAATTTCGACCTATATTTTGAACCTTTAAATTGAAGAACATATGCAAGAACAAACACTCTTAAGTAGATTTCGGATTTTTGAAATCCGGAATCTTCCCAATAGTGAAGAACACAAACAGATTACAAAGCAAAACCTTTAAGAAAATTTCGGACTTATAAACATAAATTTTCGGACTTAAAATCGACCCCAAAAACTCTAAAAAATCGACCTCAAAGACAGATTTTCGGACCCCCTAAAAATGAAGAACAAGGGGGATATTTATAGGTGGATTTCCCCCCCAAGAACGAGTTTGAAATTCGAATCAAAGGTAAAGATTTTTGAATTTTGGAAGCGGATTTTGGGGGTATGGGCGAAGTGACGGGAGGGGTGGTGGTGTCAGGGTTTGGTGGCAGGGAGTTGGTGGTGGCAGTGGGTGAGGCGACCGGCGTGTGGGGTCGGGGGCATGGGGTGTGCGTGCGGCGGCTTGAGGTTGAAGGAGCGTAGGGTTGAGTTTTTTTGTTTCTGATTTTTTGGTTTGGGGGGGGGATTAAAAGGTTGAAGGGAAAATGGGCTGGGTCGGTTCGGGTCGGGTTCGGCTGAAGGCCGATTGGGCCTGGGGAGTTGGGCTGGGGCGATGAAATGGATTTGGCCGAATTGGGCCTGGCGGGTGGGCTTCGGTGGTGTTGGGTTTAATTGTTTTGGGTTTGGGTATAAGGGAATTTAATTTGGGGAGTTTTGGGCTTGTGGTGTTGGGTTTAATTGTTTTGGGTTTGGGTATAAGGGAATTTAATTGGGGATTGGGATTGGACGTTTGGGTAGAATTTGTATTGGGTTTGGGTATAAGGGAATTTAATTGGGGATTGGGCTTGGACGTTTGGGTAGAATTTGTATTGGGTTTGGGTATAAGGGAATTTAATTGGGGATTGGGCTTGTGAATTTTGTTTGGGTAGAATTTGTTTTGGGTTAGGAAATAAAAAATGGGTTATGGATTTAAAAATATATAAGAGGGGTTTAATATTAAAAATATATTTTTTTGTAAAAGATGTGAATTATTTAAAATAACATAACGATGTGATAATAAAAATATAATATTTACGAAATGTTTAATGCTTAAAAAAAAGGAAATGCGATGCAATTTTGCGAGAATAAACTAACATAGAATTTTTGGATAAAACTTATGATTATTATAAAATGCAAATGATATAAAATATGCGAATAATAATAATAATACGAAGATACACACATATATGCCTATATTTTAAAATTATTTTAAAAGTGTCAAAATATTAAAAATTACGAATAAAATCATAAAAGATGGGACAAAATTGGGTGTCAACAGATGCCCCTCTTTGGACGGAGACGATGAAAGAGTTTTCGGCCAAAGAAGTTGACTGAGTAGCCAATTTTGTCCCGATCATCGGGACTGCATGGTAAGAAATAGAATCCCCGGGGGGGAAATGAAGTTGCAAAAAGATGGTGCACATTCAAGAAACAATGCCCCAGTGTCGACCTAGGATGACACTGGTCGCAGATGTGAGAAACTAATGGGAAAGAGAGGATCGACGTTCGAAGTAGGTCGTTGACCAAATTGCCTCGGTTCGTCGTAAGAGATAGTCCCACGCTGTGATGAAGTTCCTGCAAACTAAAAACTCCTGCAAACTAAAGCTTAAGATATAATTAGTGTATAACTGCTGAGAAAATATTATAGAGAAAATAACTTGGAAATACCCGCATTAGGAGGTGGGCGCCTGACTGAAATTAAAAATACCCTCATTATAAGGTGGGCGCCTGACTGAAATTAAAATACCCGCATTATAAGGTGGGCGCCTGAAATGACGTCGTTGTATTGACGTGTTGTGTTGAAGACGTCGTTGTAATGTTGTTGACGTCGTTGTAAAAAAAAAAAGCGATTGTTGTCTTTGCGTATAACGCCGAGGGCGTTGTTGTAATCTTTGTTTCTTTGTAAAAGATCCTTGTTGTGTAGCATGTAACGTCGAGGTCGTTGTTGTAATGGTGTTTTGCTGTAAAAGATAATTGTTGTGCTGAAGCCGTCGTTGTAATGCTGTTGACGTCGTTGTAAAGCTGTAAAAATAAATGTTGTCGCGAGAAGGCAGCGTTGCATAGGCGTGTTGTTGATGACATCATTGTAATGTTGTTGATGTCGTTGTAATCTTTGTAAAAATAAATGTTGTCGCGAGAAGACGCCGTTGCATAGGCGTGTTGTTGATGACATCATTGTAATGTTGTTGATGTCGTTGTAATCTTTGTAAAATAAATGTTGTGCAGAAGACGCCGTTGCATAGGCGTGTTGTTGATGACATCATTGTAATGTTGTTGATGTCGTTGTAATGCTGTAAAATAAATGTTGTGCAGAAGACGCCGTTGCATAGGCGTGTTGTTGATGACATCATTGTAATGTTGTTGATGTCGTTGTAATCTTTGTAAAAATAAATGTTGTCGCGTAAGACGCCGCCAGATAGGCGTGTTGTTGATGACATCATTGTAATGTTGTTGATGTCGTTGTAATCTTTGTAAAAATAAATGTTGTGCGTAAGAAGGCCGTTGCATAGGCGTGTTGTTGATGACATCATTGTAATGTTGTTGATGTCGTTGTAATCTTTGTAAAATAAATGTTGTCACGTAAGACGCCGTTGCATAGGCGTGTTGTTGATGACATCATTGTAATGTTGTTGATGTCGTTGTAATGCTGTAAAAATAAATGTTGTGCAGAAGACGCCGTTGCATAGGCGTGTTGTTGATGACGCCGATGTATGGGCGCGTTGTTGATGACGCCGATGTATGGGCGCGTTGTTGATGACGCCGTTGAGATGTGGTAAAAGATAGTTGCTGCATTGCCGTAAAAGATAGTTGCTACATTGCCGTAAAAGATAGTGCGCTGAAGACGTCATTGTAGTGATGTTGACGTCGCTGAGATGCTGTAGAAAATGATTGTGTGCTGCCATAACGTCGATGACGTTATTGTAATGTTGTCCTGTTGTAAGAGATGTAAGTGACGTCCTTGCCGTCAGTTTGCTGTAATAGGGTTCCACGTTGTGCTGAATCTTCTGCCGATCCAAACTCATGTGAATTGAAATGTCGTCCTGGCACGGGCGAAAATGTGATGCGACGTCTTTGCCGTCGGGTTTGCCTTGTTGTGGTTCTTTGTGATCCGAAATAACATCTTTGTGCAGACATAATAGTCGGGACCCTGTAGGTCAAGATGATGTCTTCGTATAAATGCAGAACAAGAACGTAATCCTTGTAGTGAGTTGTAGTGCCGAAATTCTTTGGGGAATTGATCATAACTGATGTGGCTTCCCTGCTTTTTCAACCTGAAGAACCTGTACTCAAAGAAAATTTGTGAGTTTGGGGAGGGGCGGTTGATTCGCGTTGACTTTGTAGCTTTGGCTCTTGATGGCTGCATGTCCTGCTGATTCGGACCTGTAGCTCCTGTCTGGTTCCCAGTCTTGGCTAACCGTTAATGAAAACATTTTGTTGAAAATAAGTTGTTTATAAGAAAGTATGCTTATTATTAAAAAGTTCTTGTCGAACTCTAATGGAAAAAAAAAAAAATTTGTTGAAAATGATTTGCTTATAAGAAAGTATGCATATATGTAATATATCTTGTCAAACTCTAATGAAAATATTTGGTGAAAATAAATTGCGTGTAAGAAAGTAGGCATATATGTAAAAATTATGTCGAACTCTAATGAAAGTATTTGTTGAAAATAAATTGCTTATAAGAAAGTAGGCATATAGGTAAAAAGTTCTATCGAACTCTAATGGAAATATTTGTTAAAAATAAATTGCTTATAAGAAAGTATGCATATATGTAAATATCTGTCGAGCAGTGACATGCGGTGAAACAGAGCAAACGCCTTATCCAAAATCCTCTTAGGCTGAAGACTTAGTTTGCCGATGCTTTTCCAGGTTTATCGGCGTCCTCTGGTAGTGATCCCTTAAAAAATGCCCCAGTTTCCATTATGTGAGGACGGCGATCTTTTAAACGGACAACCGAGTCTGGTGTAGATTGCTTGCCTGTCCTATCAGGGTGATCAGATGGGTGCATTTTATCCTATGTGAGATAAAGGAGAAAATATTTTCTAATGGTGGGACCGAAGCCGATTTAGGCTGCCTACGTATCCCCATGAGGGAATCAGGTCATGACGTAGTTCATTACAAGTAAAGAGGGTTGTAAGGATTTTCCTAAAGATGGGACCGAAGCCGATGTGGCCGCCTACGTATCCCGCCGAGGGAATCAGGTCATGACGTAGTTCAGGTAAGCAAAGGAGATTGTAAAGATTTTCCTAAAGATGGGACCGAAGCCGATGTGGCCGCCTACGTATCCCGCCGAGGGAATCAGGTCATAACGTAGTTCAGGTTACAAGTAAAAGGGAACTGTAAGGGTTTTTCTAAAAGTGGGACCGAAGCCGAGGTGGCCGCCTACGTATCCCGCCGAGGGAATCAGGTCATGACGTAGTTCAGGTCTCCACGGACAACTGTGTTCATCAGCCTTTCCGTACATGATTTTGTATCCACTTGGCTGCGGAAGATATATCATTGCCCCAGTAGAAGTCTTGATCGTAATGTGGTAGCCCAAGAGTACCAATGGCAAACGTCCGTGCCAATGCTTTTAACTATCAACCATCTTGTTGTTTCATCCAAATCTGGCTTTGACTTATTCCAAAAAATGCCTCAATTCTTCCGCTTGTGAGTCTTCCTTATATTCTTCGAAGCCTTGCTTGTTTGGGACCTTGTTTGCTTGTTTCATTATACTGCCGACAAATTAGTTTGCATGATGAAAAAAGAAAGGAAAATTATTAAACAAAGCAGATTTTAAAATAGCAAAAGCAATGCAGATTTGTCATTTTAAACTTTCAAAAGGTGGAGGCAAAAATACATTAGAATGCATAAAATGTGGTTCAGGCCTCAATTTAAATCGCATTTTCCATTAAGTACTAATACAGTTTGGATAGGCATGATTGGGAAATAACAGATGGGGTGCTCCGCCAGTCTTAGTCAACACAAATCAACCTTTGGGGAAATAAATAAGGCAAAATGAATCTCCTGAAAAATGAAGAAAACCAAATTAGTATAAGGTGAGTAGTTATTGCTTTAAATAATATGCACATAGTGAAAAAGCAGGAGAAAACAACAAAATGATTGTAAGGCAATTAAATGCGCATCCTAATATGCATGGGGCCTCCCTTATGCCGGAGGTGGGCCTAAACGCCAGATATGCGGGATTACGACAGATTTGATCCAAGCTGCTAAACTACAATGCTTTGTCGGAAATGAGACAAAATGAATGTACATTTTCCAATTTCAGCATGTCATGATTAGTCTTGGATTAGTCTATCCTTATCACGCTACACATAATATGATGATTGGTCGTTGGGTTGTGAGACCCGTAGACATCTTTGGCGGATTTCTTAATTGTGGAGTCGATACCAAGGATCGACCCACCTAAGGTGTATGTATGCATGACTTAAAATAAAGGGCGGTATAGCTCTATTTTAAATTTTCTAAGATTTGGCTGACTAGACACAAGGTTCCCGAGCGGACTACTCGAGTGAGAAGGCTACGCGGCCACCAGATGGTCCGGTCACTCCGCGCATACGCCAACTCTCCTAAATTTTGGTAGATTGAAAGAAATTTGCGGGTGCGTAAAACACACCTCGCGTGTAGTGTGTGATAGTGTCAATTTTCCAGAGTGGAAGAAATATGAGCGAAATGCCAATTTAAGATAAGCAGTAAAAAATATAGAAATTAAAGCAGTTATGCATACAAAAAATTTCGTAATGGAAACAAATCAAAGCATTACATCAAAAAGAGCGAAAGTAAAGCACAATTATAATTAACCTGAATTTGCTATGGTTAGGAACCTGAAAAATCCCGATTAGTCGCCATCTTTGTCAGACGCCCATTTTCGACCTCGCTCGGGTGAAAGCGAAGCTCGGACGTATGGGGTGATTCCTGGGTAAAGGATTGAGGAGTCGCCACCTAATTATTTTTTACGGTGAATTAGGACACCTAAATATTTAAAGTAAGTCTTTGCAATGTAAACTCCAATTTTAAGGTCTGCTCAAGCGAGATTCTAGGTAAGGGTTCTTTATTATCCTAAAGGGAAGGGGTTAGGCATCCTTTAAGATCCGCTAACTTATGCGGTTATCCGGTAAAACTCAGGTTAATTATTGCTAGAAAAATACATGTTTTACGAATATAATAGATAAAAGATGTTTTGCAAATAATTGGTAAATGATGCATTTTATACAAGTACGTATTTAGATGACATAAAAAGAAAGATACATGTAAAGTTTTTAGAAAACATGCATTTGTGACAATAAATTCTTTATAATGCCAAAGAAGCGAATCTTTCGAAAATCAACAAGTTGCAAAAATAATAATAAAAGATAAACTTATTTGGACAATTAATTGAAGCAAATAAAGATGACAAGAGTTGTTTTAAAAATCTTGAATAAGCGTGTGAACCTAAAATAAATAAACTAGCGAAGAATTTCTAAGTTTGCGAGCCTACAAATAAAATAAGCTAGCGACGGGTTTCAAATCTTAAACTAACCTATGAATAAATCCTAAGTTTGCCTATTCTAAGCATTTCAATAATTACATAAGTGCGATAAATAATATTACAATACAAAGCGAGATAAAAGCTGAATTAAAGAAAGAAATAACAATAAATAAACTCCGAGGAATATTTGCCATTATTTATTTTAATCCCTGCAAGCTGTCAAGAACAAACGGTTAGAAATAATTAAATACAAATAACTTCATATCCGTATTCAAAACAGTGAATGTTTTGATCACGGAGGGCTCAGACTTAAATTTTGAAAAGAACATTCCAATCACGTCGTGGCTGCAAACATATGACTAATGTAGTTTATTTTGATTGCCTCGCCTACTAAACGTGTTGGTCTCTCGGGTGGAATAAAAAAGATCACTATAATCACGTCGTGGCTGCGAATATATAATTCACCTCGCCTACTAAACATGTTGATCTCGGATAAAAGGTTTAAGTCTTCATCCTTGCCCAGAAGTTATATTTCCGTCTTTGCAACTGTGTAGGCCTCAAAATCGACGGATATTTTTCATCGGCCAGTGTAGTATCGTGTTCAAATCAGTAAAATAAAATTGGAAACAGTAAGCAGCAGTAGTAAGCAGAAAACAGAGAGGCAGTAAGCAGTAAGCAGAAAAAGAACAGAGGCAATTTCCGAAAAAGACGCGATGTTTAGTTTAAAACAGTAAGACAGTAAAACAGTAAAACAGTAAATATCCGTTGCATGGATGTTTAAAACAGCAAACTGAAAACAGAGAAACGAAAATAAAGTGCGGCCTCGAATTCAATTTCATCGGCCAGTGTAGTATCGTGTTCAAATCAGCAAAATTAAATTGGAAACAGTAAGCAGCAGTAGTAAGCAGAAAACAGAGAGGCAGTAAGCAGTAAGCAGAAAAAGAACAGAGGCAATTTCCGAAAAAGACGCGATGTTTAGTTTAAAACAGTAAGACAGTAAAACAGTAAATATCCGTTGCATGGATGTTTAAAACAGCAAACTGAAAACAGAGAAACGAAAATAAAGTGCGGCCTCGAATTCAATTTCATCGGCCAGTGTAGTATCGTGTTCAAATCAGCAAAATTAAATTGGAAACAGTAAGCAGCAGTAGTAAGCAGAAAACAGAGAGGCAGTAAGCAGTAAGCAGAAAAAAGAACAGAGGCAATTTCCGAAAAAGACGCGATGTTTAGTTTAAAACAGTAAGACAGTAAAACAGTAAATATCCGTTGCATGGATGTTTAAAACAGCAAACTGAAAACAGAGAAACGAAAATAAAGTGCGGCCTCGAATTCAATTTCATCGGCCAGTGTAGTATTTGTTCAAATCAGTAAAATAATAAAACAGAGAAACAAAAAAAGCGCGGCCTCGAATTCAATTTCATCGGCCTAAGTGTAGTATTTGTTCAAATCAGTAAAATAATACCAAGACAGTAAAAACCGAAATATTGCAGTTGTCCAAAGCAGTTTTAAACCAGCTGTTTTCAAGCCGAGAAAAACAGCAGCAATTGGGTTAAAAAAATAACGCAGCAGTGGGCTTGAAACACATAAGCAGTGGACTTGAAAAGCAGCAGTGGCCAAAAATGCAGCAGTAAATGACCACAAAGTTGCCTAAAATGCCGCAATCATTTCGACCTCAAATCTGCTCAAGAGATGCACTTTTCAGCCAAGGAAATGCAGCAACCATTCTTGCAAAGATACACCATCCAAAGTGCAGCAGTTGTTTTCATTTTCAAAGTGCACAACTAATTATTTCAAAATGCAACGAAATGCTCCAAAATTTAGCATCAATTCAGCTCTAAAATACAGCAGCCCGTGGCCTCAAAATACTTCAGAAAAATGGCCACAAAATATACATCAGCCAGCCTTCTCAGAAGGCAATAAGCATTCCTTGTCAAGTGTAACATCTCAAAATGTAGCAGTTGAAGTGTAACAACTGAATAAATGTAGTAGCTTCCTTTCGGAGTATAACATTTCGAACCAGCAGCCAAATGTGACAGTAAATAACCAAGAATGATGCATCATCTCATAACCCCAAAATACAATAGCATAATGGCCAAAAGAAGACATCAATGAATTGGTAAAAATACAGCAGTTGCTTATATCCACATAAGGCTCCAAATTTCGTATAATGCATAATAGGATGGGTTCAAAATCCATCTAGCGAGCAGCAAGCAACCATAGATGACAATAACAAGATAGCATTAAGGTACAAAACAGCCTTGTAAAGGCAACAACAATGAGCCCAAAATGCAGCAAAATAATTCATCAGACTAGACTTCACTTTTTTTTAAAAGACAAGGAAGTAAAGGGGGCTACCACCATCCATTTCCAATGCCGCAACAAGATCAAAAGGTTTCTAGAACCATAGGCATGGCAGGCTATCGAAGAAGGCTAAGCCACACCCGAAGCTTGTCTTGGCTTTCAACCAGCATATTAAGATAAGTATAAAACTCACATATATACATTCTGAAAGTCTCAAACAAAGACAGGAAACAAGACATGAGATGGAAGGACGGTGAACACAGACTTATCATTCAAACTCGTAGAACAGTGGGTGATTTTAAACATAGAGGATTCATATAACATGAAATACAAACTCTTCCAGTCAGATACATACTCCGCCATGTAGAGGCGTTGATATTCATGGAATATTCAAAGTATACATGATATGCTTGGGAATATACAAGGATATACAACCTAGATATTCATCTTGTGTATGCTGAAATTTATATACTTTGTATACATTGAAACATGCCACTACATGATCATGATTGAGTTGAACATAAGAGGCGAATAAGCAATATCATAAATGAAACCAGCTAGTTCGGACTGGTACGAAACACTAGCATAGGCCTTGTTTAACAATTGAACATACATGGCATGTGCAAGATAGCTTAGGAGAACTTTACGTGCTAATGTGGAGGAATTTTGACATTTAAGCAAGCAAGGCAAGTATATAGCCCATTTGATAAACATGCGGACCTAGAAATAAAAAGGGTAACTAAACATACATGGCATTTGATATGTAGAATCACATAAGCTGGACTAAGCATTTATAGTCACATTCATGCTATGCATTAGGCATGATAACCCTTAAATAAGCAAGATAGACACATAAACACACTCGTAGGCATACAACCACAGAATTGGCTAATCCAAAGATGACATTTTTTGTAGGCACATCACTGTCTAAGCTAGACTAAACATGCATGTCTTTTTAGGTAAGCAACATACACTAACCACTTGGTTCCAAAAAATGATTTTTTATGCTAGCACAAAAACAAACTTAAACTAAGATAAGCAAAGATATATGCATAACCAACTTAGGATAAACATGAGAGGCAAACAGAAGAGACTTTCATGGTCATAAAAAAAATTAACAACTTAAGTGTGCAAGGCCACAGGCACAAGGGTTGGCTAAACAGAGTCTTAAAGGGGTCAAACATGCTTCTCAAACCAACATCATATGAGCCAAACAATCAAGAAATGGTTAAAAATAAACTGTAGTTAACACACTAATAATTGGTTAATGAACACAAGCAGTAACCATTATAACCAGACATGCTTAATATGCTTAATAGATAACATAATGATCTTAGGCAGTAGCTAATTTAACAAAACATACATAATAATTAACTAGCAGTCTCAAACAATAATTGAACATGCTTAATCAACACGCAAACACATAATGTAAATTACACTAAGCTAATCACATAGAAAATCAAAGGGGTTTGTGTTTACTAACCTTCTCCGGATAGCGAACCGAGGTGTTCTTTTTGAATCGTCGAATCAGCCCGAAAATGTTTAGAATTCAGATTTTGGATTTTTGATCATCCAATTCTGAATTGGTAATTCTGAAAAGGATACTGTTTTCTGATGTTCGACCCGACCCGGAAGTGACCCGACCCGGTAGTGACCCGAAAACAGAACCAAAAAACAGTTGGAAAGAGCAAAAAATCCAAGATTTTTTAACACCACAAACCAATAATTTCGACCTATATTTTGAACCTTTAAATTGAAGAACATATGCAAGAACAAACACTCTTAAGTAGATTTCGGATTTTTGAAATCCGGAATCTTCCCAATAGTGAAGAACACAAACAGATTACAAAGCAAAACCTTTAAGAAAATTTCGGACTTATAAACATAAATTTTCGGACTTAAAATCGACCCCAAAAACTCTAAAAAATCGACCTCAAAGACAGATTTTCGGACCCCCTAAAAATGAAGAACAAGGGGGATATTTATAGGTGGATTTCCCCCCCAAGAACGAGTTTGAAATTCGAATCAAAGGTAAAGATTTTTGAATTTTGGAAGCGGATTTTGGGGGTATGGGCGAAGTGACGGGAGGGGTGTGGTGGTGTCAGGGTTTGGTGGCAGGGAGTTGGTGGTGGCAGTGGGTGAGGCGACCGGCGTGTGGGGTCGGGGGCATGGGGTGTGCGTGCGGCGGCTTGAGGTTGAAGGAGCGTAGGGTTGATTTTTTTTTGTTTCTGATTTTTTGGTTTGGGGGATTAAAAGGTTGAAGGGAAAATGGGCTGGGTCGGTTCGGGTCGGGTTCGGCTGAAGGCCGATTGGGCCTGGGGAGTTGGGCTGGGGCGATGAAATGGATTTGGCCGAATTGGGCCTGGCGGGTGGGCTTCGGTGGGGTTGGGTTTAATTGTTTTGGGTTTGGGTATAAGGAAATTTAATTTGGGGAGTTTTGGGCTTGTGGTGTTGGGTTTAATTGTTTTGGGTTTGGGTATAAGGGAATTTAATTGGGGATTGGGCTTGGACGTTTGGGTAGAATTTGTATTGGGTTTGGGTATAAGGGAATTTAATTGGGGATTGGGCTTGGACGTTTGGGTAGAATTTGTATTGGGTTTGGGTATAAGGGAATTTAATTGGGGATTGGGCTTGTGAATTTTGTTTGGGTAGAATTTGTTTTGGGTTAGGAAATAAAAAATGGGTTATGGATTTAAAAATATATAAGAGGGGTTTAATATTAAAAATATATTTTTTGTAAAAGATGTGAATTATTTAAAATAACATAACGATGTGATAATAAAAATATAATATTTACGAAATGTTTAATGCTTAAAAAAAAGGAAATGCGATGCAATTTTGCGAGAATAAACTAACATAGAATTTTTGGATAAAACTTATGATTATTATAAAATGCAAATGATATAAAATATGCGAATAATAATAATAATACGAAGATACACACATATATGCCTATATTTTAAAATTATTTTAAAAGTGTCAAAATATTAAAAATTACGAATAAAATCATAAAAGATGGGACAAAATTGGGTGTCAACACATGACGCCAATAGTTACTCCTTTCTCATTAAATGGGCGTTATTCTCATTTAAGTGCATTGAATTAGAAATTATTTCTTTAACGTCAATATCTTGTATTGTTAACTATAAAAGGAGCCCAACCTTCATGTTTGAAGGACATCTAATTCTCATTACATTCACTTGCACGATTTTGTTGTAAACTTAAGATACTCAAGCTCTCAATATTGGCTCGGGTTCAAAGCAATTCAGCTAAGGACCAGATCAATCTCAGGGACAAGTCCCAATCAAGATTCTATCGATTCATGCTATTTCTATTGCTTATTATTTGCATTTGCTTATTTATCTCTAATTATTTATTACATTTGCTTACGAATCAATCAACGTATTCTTAAAACCACTTACAAATTCAACTATACCTTTTTTTGGGTGAACAGTTTGACACTTTGTTTGTGGTCGGCAATAACCGGAAAATGTTTAATCGCGAAGACATGTGCAATTGATAACTAGACAAGGAGTAACGTGGCGCCATACAATGTGTATAATGTAAGCAATTTTGACCCTTCAGAAACTTTACCAAACAGACTATTCTTCAGGTTTGCCTTGTGATCATATCCTATACCACCACAAAGGATGTGGTGCAGCGGATGGGTTGCTCCTCCCTTAACCAGAGATCTCGGGTTCGAGCCTTGGGTATGGAAAAATATTTGGTAGGGAGTGCTTCCACCCGAATGGGGCCCTACGCGGTGCAAATTCGGATATAGTCGGGCTCCAATATGGGTATTGGACACCGGGTGAGAAACCAAAAAAAAAAAAAAATCCTCTGCAGCTCCCAGTTGACCCAAGCTCCATCTTCATTAGTAACTGAATCAGTACTTGGGCTTTTACAGTGTGGGAACTGGGAAGGAAGTAAGCGAAAGGTGGTCCAATATATGATGTTTTGAGAGAACAGGGACCAGATTTTCCATTAAGTTTGGGATCTGCGAAAGCCCAATATAGTCTAGGCCTCCCAATCATGCAACGAAAACATACTGTCAACTGCAACACTAAATTTGTAGTAATAAAATCCCAAAAACATGTTGGTATATTATCTTTAAGCGATTACAAAGAGCACCAGAGAGATCAGTAAACAACAAATGCAATCTTTGAAATCTAGGCACTAAAATGTTTTCAGTTTGGGCCACACAGGATGTACAAATATTGTTCATCTACAATCTATAGCATTATACTCTCTACATCTATGGACACATAATAGTGATACAATAAAATTCTCTAGAATCTAAAACAACATATATATTGATGTCTTTTTGCTCTTAATTTCCATTTGCTGCATAGTTGATACAAGATTCAGTACCCGCTTCATCACTATACAGTCACCTTCTGACTTGTCCCTAATTTAAACCGTAAAAAGTGATTCAACTCCCTCACTCAGATTCAGTGTCTGCAGTTGGATAAACCTGCAAATTTATGTAAATGTCACACTCACATACATTTTTTTAGATTACAGTCAAATCTCTCTATAACAATGTCGTTTGTCTGGATATTTTTTTGTTGCTATTGCGAAATGCGCAATGCTGTTATAGAGAATGTATAATATAAGGTAACATGAAAATCGGTTCCAAAGAAAACACTTAGCTTCTTGTTATAGGGGATGAATGTTATAGATAGGTCTGACTGTAGTTAGATTTCACTGACTATATGTTTTCTCTTTTTTTACTATATGTTTGATTTATGTTGTTATATTTATTTTAAGGTACCTGTTGGCGCTTATCGTCGCTGAAGCTGACAGTCCTGACTTTCAACTCTCCTCTGCTAGTTGTAAGTTCATCCAAAATCTCAGCATCACAAATCTCCAATTTGCCTTCTTCAGTTCCAGGAATTATTACCTCACTTTCCTAATAACAGCAAGTATTTTGACAGTTCATAAGCTGATAGGTCCTTTTAAGACATTAAAATCCAAAATTAAGCAGAATTGACACTTTTGAAATACCCTGAAAGAGAAGCTAAGTGCACGTTGAGGGGCACCAGCAATTTCCTCGTAGTCCGCTGCATCGAGCTCTTGCAAATGACGAGGATGGAACAACTTGGGAAGCAAATGCTGCCTTATGCTTATAAGGAGAAAGAATGGCAAGGGGAATAGAATGCCAGCTATGGGAATCCATGTGACTCCAAATATCACAAGTAGATATACCAATTGGAACACTGTGAAGATCACGATACATCTGAATGGTACTGATTCCACGAAAGATGCATGAACCCCTGCAAGGACCCTGCCATCATGATCACTCAGGTTACTTGAATAAGTCACATAATTTGTCACATTCTTAAAAATGGGCATGTATTTGTGTTTGTGTTTGTGTGTGTCTATTTGTGATCAAAGGTGTAACAACCTACAGATCGCGATTGAACCCGAAAGATGGTTCACTATAACTTGTCCTATGCAAATCCCACTTCAGGATGGGAAGGGAAAGTTAGGGCTATAAAGAGATTTCAGGAATTCAACTGTCGAGGTGCCTTTTGAGTTAAAGCTCCAGGTGAAAAAATGGTGAGGCCCCAAATGTTTTGTCAAACGAACAATACAGTAGTTAAAAAGAACTTCTTTTTTTATAACCATGGTGTCTGGCCAGACACCTCGACTAATTCCACGAGGTACGTGCTACCTCCCACCAGCACAGGTACCTTGTAACTCTGTCCACAAAGGCTTGGACTGATGGAAAGAAATCACCTAGTGGTTTTGGCCTCCATTGAAATTTGAACATGAGACCTCAAGGTTCTCAATTTATACTACTAGGCCACTCACTGTGCAAAAGAACAACACTTAATAAATTTGGTTAATTACTTCAATGATCATATACTACAAATGAACTTACTTAAATCTCCTGCCAGGGGTGATGAAGAGAAGCAAGATTCTTTCCCATAGTTGATTTCCTGGCAGGCTGTCAATAGCCATGTAAGCGAAATATCCCCAAAGAACTGAGGTTGGTATCTTCTTTATTATTGGCATAGCGCCTACTGATGCTGCCACTAGTAGTGACTGCAATAGATTGCTCACTCTTTGTTCATTGACTCGAACAGGCAAGTAAGCATCGATATGCTTCTCAGGATCGAATATGCCATTTGACTTTTCGCCATTTGCATTTTCAATTTCCTGTTTCATTATTGCCTCTTTCAAGTGTTTCAACTCTTTAGCCACTTCATTCTGCAATAGGCAAGAAACACTGATTCTATAAAGCTCAAATTTAGTCTAGATATCTACATAGTATGCAGACATGAGATGTGTCAAATCTCAGTATTGGTCACAAGTAGTATTTGAAAAGTGAATCAAATGGTCAAGAATTGGATAAATTGGCTGATAGACTTACAAGGGGAGAACTATCTATCTCTATGAATACAGCTTGCATGTTGCCATAAATTTCGGAGTTGCTAGCTTTCCGTCTGATACTTTCCTTTGCACTTTCAACCATCTTCTTCCGGATAAGCTAGTTAGCAATACATAAGTGTTTAGAATTAATTGTAGCAGCACTAGAGGCAACATAGCATCATAACAATCATCGACAAGTTAATTTTATTTACCTGTTTCTTCAGAACAGCCAAACTTTTAGTGTGCATAGGGGACTGTGGCAGGACACCATTTGAAGGAGGCAATCCAATCAAACCACAAAGCAAAGTCTGTGGAGAGAAGTAACAAACCTTGTCATTATTCTTGATTATTGAAATATCGACATATATAATTAGAAAAAGTAGAAGAAATGCACAAATAATAGGATATCATACCATAAATCCCAAGAGGAAGATATCATAATGATAAGCAGAAGGATTCTTTAAGTTGAACTCTTTTTGTTGTGCCATCTGTGAAGCAACACTGTGATCAAAGAAATAGAGTCCGGCTATCAACACAGCTGGTATTATGGCAGCAAATATGTATGCTGGAGGAACCTTCCCCATATCCTGCAGTTGTTTTGTGTTAAAGTTCAAGAATTCTCATTAACTAATCGAAGAAGGAGCCTTTAAACAGTTTTTTCACACCTTAATTACTGTCCAGTGGTATAAAGATGCAGATTCCCAAGGAAGGGGACTATAGAGCGTTCTAGGAACCCCGGATGGAACTTCGCTTGGCACGATAAATGAGAGAGCTGACCACACAAGAACCATTAAAGGAACTCCATAGTCGGCGATGAAACTTCTAATCCAGCCTGATTTAATGTGAGATGAAAGTTGTGATAATAAGAGACGTCTTACTTGGATTAAGTGACTACATATTGACACTATTCAAATGATTGGATTACAAACCTGTGCTGCACCACCATGACCTTGATTTCCTGCTCTTTAAGGCTGTGCAGAGAAGGCCGAAGGTGAATATGATTCCAAGTAGCCCATTTGTGTATAGCCAATGGAATTGATTTTTCTCTGAACTTGGGTCCTCGCCTTTAGGAATGCTAAACTCGCTCACTAATCCCTATAAAGTCACAATACAAACCCATTCTGATTAGGTATGATTACATTTTTGGACGCTCAAAAGAATAATATCTAGCAAATGTATAGCTTATGTATATTAAGATACATATTGTATACACAAAATATACATATAACATACCTAATGATCAGTGTATAGGTCTTGTATATTTTGGCTAGAGCACGTAATTAATTTCGGCCGACGGGTCAAAAATGAAAAAAGTTGTTAAGACTCCATTCTTTAATATCTTGTAAAAGAAAATCATGTTTATGCAGTTAAGAGTACCTTAATTGCCTCTTGAATGAAAAGCACCGCGATAAGCATGCCAAAAGTCTCCCCAGCAATCCTTGTAAATTTACTGATGATAGAGCAGGCATTGAATATTGCTAGAAGAAACAACACGAGAGCTGTCCAGACACAAACCCTGAAAATATTACATCATAGATATGAGAAATCATGACATATTGTCTATCAAACAACCTTATACGAAAATTTAACATATTATTTATAAACATACCATCCCGCCCAAGCCAAGTAAAGGGTCTGTCCCAAAACTTCTCTCCCTTTAGCAAACTTGTACAGATAACTGTACATTATAATAGTAGGTTCTGCAACCCCTAGTATCATAAGAGGTTGTCCACCGAGTATCGAGTGAATGATACCACAAATTGCTGTAGAAGCTAAAGTTTCCACAGTGCTCAGGCTCCCATCTAACATAGCAAATCAAGTCAATAGGAAAACAAATGATCAGAATTAACGCGTTTGATTGCCTTAAGAAAATTGCTCTCATGAAAAGTTTGAAATGTAAAAAACCTGTATCTCTGCTCAATTGTTCTCCAAAAGCAATCACTGGAAGAGCAGATGCAAAAAATATGTAGGTAGTTGGAGCTAATATCCTAGCATATACACACAGAAGTAGCAGTTAGGTTAGAATCAAGAAACATATATATTAACTCATTTACAAAAATTGTTTGGAAACAACTAAAGAAAAATAATTTACCCTATTCCGGATCTAATTCCAGCAATCCAATCCTGCTTGTAGCAAGATACTCGTCCTCGAACATCCTTTGCAATGCCTTTGAATGGAGTTCCAAGACGACTCTTCATCACTGGTGAACCACAAAATACATAACAGAAAATAATATTCATCAATCAAATTACAGAAAATATAGAATTTTAAAACTGTTACATGCTATTACTACTAGTATTAATTTATCATGTGATTTCTTGACATTATACAGTTGTAGTGCATGCATCGATTACTAAACTGTAGTTCTTTACAAGAATCAAAGACACAACATGCATTAGTCTTGTTTTTCAAGAGAGACTTGCTTTTAAAAGAAAAAAATTGTGAACAGACTAAAAAAGAAATGTGTTTAAATAGCAAAAACAGCAGAACAAGAAGAATTAACGGACTGGGGGGATGTATCTCAATAAATTCTGGTTTTATACAGGATTCAATGACGCCTCATGCGTTCATCTTTTCTTCAATGATTCAACAACAACTCGTTTCAATCTCAAACAAGTTGGGATCGACTATATGAATTCTCACTACTTCATTTAAGCTCATTTAGTTGGGGGTTGGATATATGCATCCGCACTTCTCAACTATTAAGTGAACTAAGTGATGAGTTGAAAGCATATGAAAGAACTGTTAGTTACCTGATATTTATTCACTTTCCCAAGAAAATGGCTTGAAATTATGCAGGGGAAGTTTTTGAAGAGACTGTTTTATTTGTTACTCAAATAAAAGTTAGTGGCTTATAGTATTTGCTCGCTTAGAAAACCAAGCTACTTATAAGAAATAGACAGGAACTGTTACTGGCTAGTAGGGCCTTAAAACTTTTGGCAGAAAATCTCTGAGACTGTGCATCAATTGGCTAGCTGGCCAAGTCTCTGAGAAGAAGACACTTAAATTAGTTGAAAACAAAATATAAATATATATATATATATATATAGTGGTGTAGAACTCAAACGTCAGTCATGACGATCTGATCTAAATTATGGTATGTATTTCTTTAATCTAATGCACTTGTTTGATAAATTTGTAAAAAGAAATTAAAAAAATCACTGCCTAAGGACAAAAATTCTGCAAAATAATGGTCATTGCATATCAGCATAAGGCATTCTAAATGTATGGAACCTTGTCGAACATCAAACAAAGTAAGGACTTTGGGTAGTTTACAAGCTCTCTATAACTTTTGCCCATATTTATTAAAAAATCACTAATATGTTCGTTGTAGGAACAAAATCCTATATTGATAACTAAAAAGATTGAAAGACTATATATAAGGTGTAGGTATATATGGTGTGAGGTCTTCCAAAAATATTGTGTGAGCTTGGCCGAAAGGCAAAAGTAGATAATATTGCACAATTATTAAAAGTATTTTGGGCTGGCTTAGCCCAACAATTGGTATCACAACCAATGAGTCAGCTGGACGAGTATGGTGATAGGCTGATAGCGGAGTGATGATAGGAGGCTCAATTTACTACCTTTACTATGCCAAAAGTAGCTTGGAGATGCACGCACACAAGAATCTCTATCTTCAGTGGCTATAAATGCTCGGTCATGTGGGTGACAATGAATCTCAAAAATTGACTAGATTGTGGTAGACAAGTAGCCACGTGGAAATTAGTTCAAGGGGCTCGTGAAAACGTTACAAAATCATACTCATTAACTATGTATGTTTAATTCCAAAATCACACTCATTAGTAGACCTATCCATCGGGTCGGGGACCCGTCCGACCTGAAAAAACCAGGGCCAGGGTCAACTTATATCTGACCCGTGAGCCACCTAACCCGAAAAAAGCGGGGACCCGATCAGGTCAGGGTCGGGCCAGGGTCAGAATTTTTTACCCGTCTGACCCGGCCCGGCTCGACCCAACCAGTGACCTGACCCCGACCCGTTCATATTATTTTTTATTTTATTAATGTTTATTTAAGGTATATTTTTAAATGTATATTATTTTATTCATGTTTATTTTATTCATGTTTATTTAAGGTATATTATTTTATTAATGTTTATTTTATTATGGTAAGTTATTTGGTATTGGGGATGAACCGAACCGAAAAACCGAACCTACCCATGTAATTAATCTTATTTTTTATTTTAGGAAGAGAAAATAATTGTAAATTGGTGCAACTTTAAATGGTCATAACTCTGCGCTCGAATGTCCGTTTTACCCGATTTTTTTTTATTTTGCGTATTTTTTCGAGACGCGGCCGGTCAAACGTCGTAAGGCGGTTTGGCACCGCCAATTTTTACAAAAACGTCCATTTTTTCAATCAATTTGTGTTTCCCCCAAATCGTTTTATAATTTCCTTTTCTTTAGTAAAGATCTCACGATATACAATATATTTCAACGTCGAAATTTTGTGGTAATATAGGTGTGAATGTCAATTTCAGTGTTGGAAATTCATTTTTTTTTTTTAAATCCTTTAATTTGGATTTTTTTACATGTTTTAAGAATATATGTTATGTTTTGGACTTTAATTTGGACTGTTATTTTAATAAAAGAATATTTTTATTTTATTTTGTAGAGTGGATCAGGGCCGACCCGTGACCCGTAGGGTCCCCGAAGGGCCATGGTCAGAAAATTAAAAACAAATAGGGTCAGGATCGGGTCAGGATCGAACAAGTAAAAAAAAAAGTCATCTGATCAGGCCCTGAACCGAGCTTTAGAGAGATCTTAGATAAGGTTATGTATACAATTGCTACAACCTTGTAGCACCAGTCAATCTCAATCATGACAGAACCACCCAGGATATTGGATACTCTTAATATCACGTACAGTTATAATACTATTTTATTTAATAGTTTAACTTGTTAAAACAAAGACACCTTGATTTATAATCTATTTTCGGTCAACAACATATTAATGGCATACATTGCCTCTGTTTTAAGAAATATATTATCAGAACATATGATTGGGTTATAACTCTAGAGCCTTCGACGTGACGTAATTTCACCACTTTAATATACATATATTCCATGATGACGAAGAAGATCTTAGTTATATCACCATGAATGTTAATTTTGTTATTTATGAGTTGTAAACATTTATTTGTAAGTTTTTGTGACTAGCACAACCGTACACATTATGCCAGATAATATACGTTCCTACGAGTCCTTTAAGACAACAAAATTTTGTACTATTTACACATTTTTTTATAACTATTTTCTGGCTAGGAATGGAGTATATCTTCCACACCAACTTTTTTTCCTGCTTTACTTTTGACTACCACATACCAATGTCTTGAAAAATACTTATGATTTAGGTAAGACTATAACAAGTTATACTGAACCTCAAGTTCAAGTCCATTGTTCGACAAATAGAGCGTGCAATTCTTAAAGTCTTATATAGTAAGATTTTTTCAAACAAAATATTACCATATATTTGAATTGAGACTCATCAAATAGGACATGACGTGAAATAATAATTTTACGGCTTGACAAGTCATAGCACAAGTAACGATTGTCAGGGTAACCCAGAAACACACACGGGGAAGACCGGGGTTGGAGTTTGTGAGTGGTCGGATGGAGAGGGTAACAAAAACATCCAAAAATATGCAAGTGTTGGTAGGAGGGGTTCCTACGAAACAGAACTTGGGTGGACGGCCGTTGAGCTAGAGACTTGTTTGGGATTATGTTTAGGAGATAGGTGACCATGAAGAGTGTGTAATGCCATAATTGAGGCGTGAGCAAGTAGGGCACGAATGAGGTTGTTTATGATTCGGATTTTTCGTTCGGCTTTACCATTTTGAGAGGATGTGTGAGGGCAGGAAAATTGAAAGGTAAGACCGTTTTTGAAGAAAAATTGTTTGATTGGTTATTATCAAATTCCCTGCCATTTGTCACATTGAAAACATTTAATGCTCTTTCCAAATTGTGTTTTTTACGAAAGCACTAAATGAAGAAAAATGGGGTAGACCTGAGATTTATTTCCAATTGGAAAAGTCCATACAAAGTTGGAATAATCGTCCAAAAATAACACATAATATTGATGGCCAGTCGTACTCAAAATAGGGAATGTCCACAAATCACTATGTATGATATAGAAAGGCATTAAAGTATAATTTGTGGATGCAAAAAATGGTAATTTGACATATTTACCAAAAATGCAAGATTCCCATATAGGAGTCCTAGAAATACGGTTGCAATTAATAAAATTATTTTTCCTAAGGGAGCGTAAAACATAGTCTCCCGGATGTCCTAATCTAGAATGTCATAGGGAAGACGAAATAGCAGCAAAGGTTGATGGAACTGAGGTTGAATTATTGAGGGCGTTTGAAATACGGTAGAGATCTCCGATGTTGTCACATCTCATTATTCGTCTCCCTGTCGTAAAATCTTTTACAGTAAAACCAAAAGGATCAAAGTCAAAGGAAACCCAATTGTCAGTTGTGAAACGTCGCACGGAGATTAGATTCTTAATGAGTTTAGGGACATGAAGGATATTTTTTAAGATTAGTGGTGGATGTGGTGGGGATAGGGAGTAATGATCATAACCACGGATGGGAATGTCTTGTCCACTACCAATAATAATATTCAGATTTAAATTACTCAAATTGAAATAAGACGAGAGAGTACCTTGTGATGCCGTCATGTGAGATGTGGCACATGTGTTCATATATCAATTTTCTTCTGGAGTCGGTACATAAGTCGATGGCGGGGTGACCTGTGTTGTGTAGGCCTGTTGTGGACGTGGCTAAGTATGCCAGGTTGGGCCTATCGGTTCTGAGGTGGAGTCCACGAGGATGTCAGATACGGGCAAGGTGGGGAGACCCATGACGGTGAGGCCCACGCGACCCACGGCGGAGGCTGCTGACAATGTCGCGGTTGCTGCTGGCTATTTTCGGATGGTAAGGACTGCCCCTTCCCGTCGCCGTTGTTGACGGAATTTCTTCCACTGCGGCCCTTGCCGAACTGCCTACTCCGGCGGTTGTTACGGTAGGAAGCGGACTATTGCGAGTCTTCTGATTGATGATTCTGGTTGCAGGAATGGGAGGCCCTGCTGTCAGCGGAGGGCCCGACGGTAGTGGTGAGGGCGGCGTTGGCAATGCTGGTCCGAGTGGTGTTGCGCTTGATTTTCTGGGTTTCCTCAAGGATGAGCTTCGAACGGGCCCCATAAAATAGAGGTAACAACGTGCATTGCTGAAGGATGCTGGCAATGGCGTCATAGGATTCGTTCAAACCTGCAATAAGTTGCATGACCAATCGTTGATTAATGACTAGTGCGCCGACGTTAGAGAGTTGGTCGGCAAGCATATTGAGTTCTTGACAATAAGCAAACACGTTTGGAAAATCGTCCTGATGAACGTCCTTGAATTGATTTTCAATGTATAACGCTCGTTAAGTTTTATTGCCGTGGAAAATACTTTCCAAACATTCTCACGTTTGGTGGGCAGTGGCATCGGTCTCAATGATGGTGGGAAACATATCATTAGATATCGTGTTGTATATCCACTGGAGGACGACTGCGTCTAAACGAGACCAAAATGTATCATCAGAAGTCGAAACAGATGGTATGTCTGTGGACTTCGGCGTGGGAGGGATGATGTGGTCGACAACTTTGTAAACACGACAATGAATATTAAAAAGCTCCGCCCACGAGGAGTATTAACCCTTTTCCATCTCAAGAGTCACATGGATAAAGTTTTTAATGTTGTTTACGACAAGTGCATGATGAAATTCAATTTTGTCAGCCATGGAAGAGGAAATTTAGGAGGAAGATGGAGGGAGAATGGCCGAAAAAACTAGGGTTCCGTCGTGGGAAAAAGAGGGGTGGGTGGCCGAGAGAGGTCGGAGATTAGGGTTCCGACGTGGGCTAGGTGCCGACTTGAAAAAAAGGTGGCGGCCGAGAAGGTGTATCGGTGGCTAGGGTAGGGTTTGTAGTTTTAGGCTACTTATATCATAAAGAAATATGTTCTCTTGATCTTTATTGATGAATGATCTACAATATATATCAGGTTACAAGAATGTTTACTTTGATACAAACTATGTAACTAATTAACATAATTATAAAAGGATTACAATTTTACATAAAATAGATGATATATACAATTAATACAATTAATGGAAGAATATTGAGAAATATTCTATTAATAAAAATACCGCTTACGAAAATCTTATGTACGCCACTCCAAGTTCACTTATCATGGCCAGACTAGGGACCATGAACCGCGCTAAGATATATTTCCATCTTCAATTTTCGGAAAGAGAAGGAAATACTAGCGATGCACATATGTTATCTAATCTAAAAAATTTACAGCCGGGGACTGTGCTATCAGTAATTAAATCAAATTCCAAATATATAAATGAAATCTTAAGAGTATCAAATGGGAGCAACTTGATCAGATAGGGGGACCATTGCCCTTTTCCAACTTAAGTCAAAAAACAAATTAAGGAGGGACTGTTGATTCGTTGTCAAACTGGATGTTTTCATTTTGAGAATCTTAAGTTTTTTTTTCTTTTTTATTTATTAGAGACTCTAAGGTTTGATACTTGTTCTATATTTTGCCAACCAAATAATTGGATTGATTCATTTACACCATGCGTGGAGGGGAAAATTAGTTCCACACATGAACTCCAATAAGATTCTCCAGATATGCTAAGGAAGGCATGCACAAGCATTTGCTTCCTCATGTTATTTATCATTATCGATGGAGACGAGAATTAGTTATGATGAATGAAGACAAACAGAGTGTGGACTCGTTGGACTAGGACCCCCCTAGCCTAGAATAATACTAGGAAAAAATATATTAGCACTTCCGTCTCAATTTACGTGACGGTGACTAATTGAACAGAAATTAAACTTAAGAAAAAAGTAATTTAAAACTTGTAATCTAGAGCAAATTATGAATATTGATGTACCTATAAATTAGCTCATCAAGGATAAAATAAGAAGTTCGGCGTCTCAATTTATGTGACGGTGACTAATTGAGCTTGAAACTTAAGAAAAAAACTTTAAAACTTGTGATCTAGATCAAATCATGAATATTTATGTAACTATAAATTATCTCATCAAGGGCAAAATAAGAAGTTCGTGTTAGATATACACAATATACACACAATACACATGTGTATATTATATTGTGTGTATATTGTGTATATCTAACAGTTCAAAATTAAATTATTCCTCCATAAGGAAGTATGACTTTTTCTTTTGTGATAGACTAAAAAAAAAGTATAACAAAAATATTGAAACGGAGGGAGTCCGGGCCGGAGCCACATTGATCATTACTACGGATTCGGTCTCAAACCCTATATTTATATTAAAACATTATTTAATACTCCTATATATAAATAATTTATTAATGCCCCAATAAACAAAAAGAACTATTATATATAATTCATAAACTAAAAATCTTAACTTTCCCTAAAATAAGTAATAGCTAATTCCATCTCTTCTTAGGGTGGATATGAAAAAATAATGGCGGAACACCAGAAGTCGGCTATAATCAAATCAATTTTCTGAAAATTAAATTAAATCCACAGCTAGTGAAGCATCTGTGTCTAACACGTACACACTACACACACTCTTCCACTTTAAACTATTGTGTCACACCGGTGCATTTTGATTTGAATATTAAATTTTAAATTCAAGAAAAAAAATATTTTTTATATCCAGCTTCCTGGCTTACGCCAGACTATTCCTGGAGATAGTAGTCTCGGTCCCTCAGCACTACTATCAGTAAATCGCGGTATATGTCTGAATGACCAGAGTTTGAGAACAGAGCAACTAACATCACCTACAAGGTCCTATCTCAGAAGAGAGCAAATTGCTCCCACTAGAATTCAAACTCACGCTGCAGGCGTCCAACAAGATTTTAAGTTACTCCTTTGCCATCCAGCTCTGCCCGGGGACAAGAAAAAGAAAAGATATTATTGAATAGAGGAATTAGTGTTATTTAAAATGTACCAATGTTCTAAGTTCTAACCGAAACAATTTTAAACAGTGAATGGGAGGACTGAGGAGATCAATTAGTCAAATTTGTTGAACAACTACTACTGCTATATATTATTGCTGTAGAGCAACTTTACTAATGTGGTGATCATCATAATAGAAAAGAGAATTTTCTTTCACTAGATATAGTGCAACCCTGAGTTCCTTAAGAATTTATTTTAGCTTGGTAAACTACATCTATTTGTGAACCATTTCCAATTGAAAGAGTCAGATCCCCAAGATACGGATAAAAAATCACAAATAACCATTTTTAGTCCCTAAAATCGGAGCATACTCATTATCATAAAGTTTCAAATTCTAAAAGTGAAACTCCAAATATTATTATGGAATTTCACCTCAAAAACTTAAAACTTCATAATAGCAGTGATTATTTTTCAAAAACAAGACCGAAAAGTGATCAATAGATGCTATTTATATCAATGATATGTACTTGCTTATGAAAACCCAAAAGGTGGAAACTAAGGCCGCGGCCCATAGTAGGGGTGAGCACGGGTACAGGGTACCCAGATATCCGATCGGAACCGACACTAACGAGTAGGTTTCGAGTAGATATATTATAATAACGGGTAAGATCCGGGTAGTAAAATTAGGAACAGATCAATGTCGGATCCGGTTCCGGTTCCGGCAAATAGAGACAGGGTACCCGGATCCGGAATCGATACCCGGAACCTATAAAATATTAAATATTTTAATTTTTTTTAGAAACATTTGGACCACTTTTAACTTTCTCCAAAATTATTTGTTGCACGTCTGCACATTGATTTTCCCCACCCCAAGACGTAAATATTTTAGCTTTTTCATCCCTTTATTCTAGAATGCTCTTTGTGCCCTAAGAGAAAACACTCAAAACTCTCTCAATAACAATGACGTTTTAGCTACACCACCGAGCTTCATCGTCGTCGTTGTTGAAGCTTTCTCTCATGTACTTTCATCGTTGTCGTCATTTAAGCTTCACATTTGCCTCTTTCTCTCCTTTGGTTGGTCACGTCATTCCTAAAATGCATATGGGTTCATATCTAACTCTTCAATTTCTTTTTAATATCATATGCTTCTGTTCTATTTCAGGCGATACTCATCTTCAATTTGTATTACTTTTTTATTTGAAATGTAAATCTATTTTTAAAATTTGTGTATATTTTTGTAGTTGTGAAGATGAAATTTAGGGATTTACTAGTATAATAAAGCTTTTCTTTTGTATCGAGAGCTTATGAACACGAAAATAAGTTTAATTCAGATATTTTCAAATTTATTTTGAAATCAACACGTTCAATTAATTGAGTGTCAAATTTGGCTTGCAATTTTAGGTTTTGGTAACAGAATTAGCTTTTCTACAATGAATAAGTTTTCTAAAACTTCTTATAATGGTACTAAAAATTCCGATTGCAGGCTAAAAAATTACTTGATGAAATTATTTTAGAATTCTTTTTTATTCTCATAGGCTTAAAAATTGTTGCTTAATTTGTGTTTTTTATTTACAGGGTACCCGAGAACCTACCCGGACTCTGCGGTTCCGGGTAATGATTGCTACGGGTAGGTTTCGGATAGTAAATTTAAAAATCAATCTTTTACCGGATAAAATTCGAATAGTTAAAAAATGTTAGGGTATTTGGACCCGCTCACCCCTAGCCCATAGCATACCTGCTGATGAAAACCCAAAAGTCCAAACTCCAAAAGGTGTCCGGTTGTGATAATCCAGGGGTCATTTCCACTTTTCCCCCAATTTTGTATTGATCTTTCATTTTTATCAATTAAAACAAATAACTTTTTGTGGGCGTAAATTTATATTTTTACATCTTAATATTTTATAAATTATGTTGAATTCTTTAAAGAATTTATGTTCTACTAGGCCTAAATTTAATTGTAAAAGCCAAAAATTAAAGTTCAGTCTATTTGAAGGATAAAGAATTTAGAAAAAAAGGTTAAATATATTACTTTATTTTAATAACTAATTTTATCTTCTATTAGTGATTATAAATAAATATATCTCTACTGACTTCAAATTTAACAAAATTTCCCCTAATTAGATGAAATCCCCCAAATTGACCCAAAATACTCAATTTCAATTGAAAATACCTGATTTGAATGGATCCCAATTAAACCCCACCCGCAACCCACCAACTTCAATTAAACAAAGTAGAGAGGTATCTTTCTGGTTATTCAGCACGTTGGATCTTTCCGGTCAGATTCCGTTAAGGAATAATCCAACTGATTCGATGTTAAAGAGGTGACGGCATAGTTTCCGGCGAAGTTATGCCATTGTTCGCGACGAGGTTATCGCCGACGAAGAGTAAAACAACGGTATGCCTAATAAGCATGAATTTCAGTCTCCCAATTTGAATTTAAAAAGAACCAGTAGTTGTTGGTTCTGGGAACTCTCTTCTCGTTCTTTTGCTAGTCCAAACACTAATTTTGCAAATATGCAGTTTTTTTTTTTTACTTTTCGGGTTGTTGTAGTGGTTTGGAGCTTTTGATTACCAATTTATGTTTTTATATAAAATGCTCAAATTTGGCTGGAAGTTGCAGAAAAATGGCGGGGAAAATCTATTAAGAAAGTTGGGCAGATTAAATTGTTGAAAAATAATAACTGAAATTTGCGGACAATCAGTCATTGAAGATTTGCTTTGTCCAAATAAGCCGGTAGATATCCTTGACACAGAAAGACACTTTGGCCACATGGATCAATGGAGGGTGGTGGCAGGAAAGAAGGGAAGGGAAGGGAAGTGGTCGAGGGTGGTGGTGGTGGCAATGGTGGTGGAAAGAGAATGATGAAGGAGAATGGTGACGGTGGTGGCAAAGTAGCGGCGATAACGAAGGTAAGGGAATCTGACCGGAAAGATCCGAAGCTTAGCCGAAATTTTTTAGAGTTCTACTAAACTATTTCATCCGAAAATTTTAATTTAAGAGTTTTACAAAATAATTTCGAATTTTAGTTTGGTGGGTTGCAGGTCGATTTAATTGGGATTTAAATAGAATACTTTCAATTAAAATTGGATATTTTGGGTCAATTTGGGGGATTCGTTCAATTAGGGATAATTTTGTTAAGTTTGAAGACGGTAGAAATATATCTACTCAATTATTAATGGAGGATAAAATTAATTGTTAAAACAAAATAAAGTGGTATATTTGACATTTTTTCCAAAAATTAAAGACCGGCTCATTTGAAGAGCAAACAGTGCAATTTCTTCATAATCCAGCTTATCTATGATGTTTCTGGATCAACCAATTCTTGCTTCTGAGTTCTGAAAATTAGACTTCAAAAGGAAAAAGTAAAGTTTCATATCAAGAAACACACTGTTAATTAAGCATTATTTTCACGATATCGTCAATTAATTATAATATTTTATTTTAAGAGAAAATTAGGACAGGCATTTTTTAACAGCACGCAAAAATTAACTTATATAATAGAAAGTTGACTTGTGTGACCACGTCAGAGAAGATGTGGATCATATTCATTAGGTGTGATCCTATGAGATAATTTTCGTGATTCAACCATTTCACAGCATTTGACAAGTGACAGGTTTTTAGGTTACAAATACACCAACCTTTTACGAGTACGTATCAAATTCTATTAGTGGAGTGATTCCAAATTACTTGATCCATTTTAATTTAAGTACATTATCTTGGTTTGATTGAAATGAAATTTAAAAGAATATGAGCTGACTTTTGAATCTTAATAATCTTAAACTACCAATATATATGATACTCAAAAATATCCATTCGATATTAGCATAACGGGTTCAGTTTTGGGATCCTTTAGCATTACTAAAATTGATCGTACTGTCCAGTTTTTACAAATCTAAAGGACTATAAATTCAAGGTTACAAATAATTATAATGCGACTACATATAATTTATGACTAATAAGTTATAAGTATATGTCATAAGTTAGGAATAGCATTTTATGATTTTTGATTTATTTTTATTAATTTAATTTTAAAAGTATTTTTTAATTTTGTTTAAACATAATATTTAAAAAGTATTTTGACTTAAAAAATATCTAAAATAATCCAATCCAAACAGACTCTAACAATCTAAAGTGTAGACATAAAACATACGTGGAGACGTGGAGTATTCTTGAGAGTTAGACAAATAGTACCAAGCATACAAGTGTATGTATACGTGGAAAATGTCCCAACTTTTGAGATATTAGCTCTACGAGGTTACTCGGCAAGTTGAGAGGTTGTTCGACTTGAAATGAATTTAGGAAAAGTCTAAATTTTAACTACAGTATAATCTTTTGATTATATGATTCTTTTCTAAAAAAACTTTTTAAATAACAAAAGAGATTAATAATAAATACTTAATTTATTTTCTTCTATTCTAATTATGGCTTACCATAAAAGATCATTTCTTACATTATATACTCAAATTAAAGAAACTTTCTCAACATATAACCTTCCTAACGAAATAATAAAGTATCTATCGCTAGAACGAACAACACACCAATGATCAGAATTTCTATATTAGTAGAGCTTGTGGGCAAAGCAAGAGATCTCATTTTATTCTTAAGAATAGGAAAATATAATTCACTCTCGGGGGAGATGTCATAACTAAAATATCATGCAACTGAATTCCCCCTGTTTTTGTAAAGGAAAGTAGATTTATTGAGCCTCTCCATAGGAAAAGAATGCATGTGTCTCTCTTTTAACTTCATAGCAAAATTCATCTATACTTATCCTTGTTAGCTCAGAAATTTGAATTAATTCATGAATTATAAATGTAGATAAGCGAAAGAAATAATTTTCTTGATTATTTTCATTACTTGAAAGGCTATATATACAAATTACAAAATAGGAGAATCATATTCCTATTCTATTCTAAAAACCTTATTCTATACATTTATGGTAATACACTACTAATTATATTACAATATTACCTAAACTAGGATACTAAATATTTTCCATAAATTACGTTACATAAACAACCAAAACCGAGAGCTATTATTGGGACCAAATCCGAGATTTAATATACACAATATACACATGTATATTGTGTGTATATTGTGTATATTTAACACACACTCGCAGTCATAGCGGGCAGTCTTCGAACGCTGAGACTGTCCCTAAAATCTTCAAAAAGGACCGAAGAAATACCCTTTGTAAAGATGTCTGCAATCTGATATCTTGACGGAACATGTCATCCTGTAAGTCCACTTCCACTCCAGTTGATACTAAGCCCAAACTTGGTGCCACTGCCGGCATCCCTTGCGAGGATCCGACCCGATATCGCAGTCTTGCAGGGGCTCTTCAATATCTTACATTTACCAGACCGGATATTACGTATGCTGTTCAGCAGGTGTGTTTATTCATGCATGATCCCAGAGTTGAGCACATAAATGCAATCAAACGCATCATCCGGTATATTCAGGGGTACACTGGACTATGGTTTGCATTTGTATCCTTCATCGACATCCACACTTGTCTTATACACTGATGCAGACTGGGGTGGTTGTCCAGACACCAGACGGTCTACATCTGGCTACTGTATGTTCCTTGGCAGCAACTTGGTCTCCTGGTCTGCGAAGCGTCAGGCGACTCTATCCCGCTCACGTGCCGAGGCTGAATATCGAGGGGTAGCCAATGTGGTCTCAGAATCATGTTGGTTACGTAATTTGCTTTTAGAGCTTCATTGTCCGATTCAAAAGGCAACCTTGGTTTATTGCGATAATATTAGTGCCATCTACCTTTCAGATAATCCGGTTCATCACCAACGCACTAAACATATCGAAATGGACATTCACTTTGTCCGTGAAAAGGTTGCTCGGGGTCACGTTCGCGTACGCCATGTCCCGTCAAGATACCATGAAAGAAATAATCCCCTCGATTAATTTCATTACTTGAAATGCTATATATACAAGTTACAAAATAGGAGAATCCTATTCCTATTCTATTCTAAAAACCTTATTCTGTACATTTATGATAATACACTAATTATAATAATACACTACTAATTATATTATAATTACCTAAACTAGGATACTAAATATTTACCATAAATTACTTTACATAAACAACCAAAACCGAAGTTATTATTGGGACCAAATCCGAGATTTAGTATACACAATATACACATATATATTGTGTGTATATTGTGTATATTTAACCATAAGTATGACCTGATATGAATTCAGAAACCTAATAAAGAAAAATTTGGGTCACTACATCATATGAAGAAGAATCCCGAAACAGAGGAATCCTCATCTCTTCTCAACTCTCGCACTAAGAGCTTCTATTTCAATAAGTCAATTTATACTTTATTGTTGAGTGTAGCATCCACCAGAAAGAGTACTTCTTGGCTTTCCAATAAGATAAAAATTATTACACATTGATATTAAATTATATTATTTTACTGTATCATAGTGATAAATTAAGGTTAAGATTAATATTAATTAGTTATAATTTAATGATAATAATGTATTATAAAACTATATGATTAATGTAAACATTAGGTATGAATATTTTTCCCTTGTAAACATTGGCTATGGACGGGTACACGAGGGGTAGAGGTAGGCAGAAAAAGTATTGAGGAGAGGTGATTAGACGGGATATGACGCATGTGCAACTCACTGAGTACATGACTTTAGATAAGGGGTTATGGAGGACACGTATTAGGGTAGAAGGATATTAGGTAGTCCATCGTAGTCCTACCTACGCTTACAAACTGGTAGTTGTAGTATTATTATTGTAGGCTCGCTTAGCCTATCATATTGTCTTATAGTCCCTTGTTGTTTGATTTATGCTGCTATGTGTATTTTATTTGTCTTATTTACTTGCATTAGTTATTGCTTCTTTCTTTTTCAGAATACGCTGTCTCGACTTACGCACTTTGTGTGTTTACTTTGCTTGAGCTTGTGCTTTGTCTTGAGCCGAGAGTCTCTTGAAAACATCCGTTTTATCAACAAGGTAGATGTAAGGTTTGTGTAGACTCTACCCTTCACAGACCCCACATATATATATATATATATATATATATGATGTTTTCATTAGGTATGAATATTTTATATTTTATACAAGAAAAAAGGGAGGAAGAATGAAGGGGTGCGGGGGTGGGGTGCGTGAACAGACTATATTACATCTTGTTGCCACAGTCTTCTCTGCGCTTAGCCCTATAGCTTCAGTATTTTTTATATTTTCTTTCTAATTTTTGCCAATAATAATTCAAAGCTGTGATCTATCCTTAGGGCCTTCTTATATTTGAGTTGATAGGGTTAGAAAGGTGTGGATCCATCAAATCTCAAAATTAGGGTTTCCCACCTTTATCCGTCGCGCCAGTTCCCCATCTATACACATCTATCTATATTCTACACATACAAATATCTATTGTGATTTGTAGATCTTTTGAAAATTTGGTTTTTATTAATTCTATGATCCTTTTAATGTCACAAGTCGGCAAAGACAATTGTGCGTAATTTTTTATTTATTTAATTGGTTCAATTGTCAGTTTTCTTTCATTTGGGGACTTTTTGATCAATTTCGATTTTATTATATTCGGCGCTAGGTTGGGTTTCTCCTTGATATAATAATCTTAGGTTTTCTTTGATTGATCAATTGTTGGGTTAATTAATTAGAATTGGGGAGTAATGGATAAGAAGAAGGTTGTGGCACCACTTGTTTGTCATGGGCATTCACGTCCCGTCGTTGATCTGTCTTACAGCCCAATCACACCTGATGGATTCTTCTTCATCAGTGCCAGCAAGGGTAATTAATTCCATTGATAAATTTTATGCCTTTTTGGTAGTTTTGATATAATTTGATACAGCTATGTTACATTGACATAATTATAACATCTTCCGACTGTTGTGAATGAGCTGGTTCATTTTGAATTATGGAACTTTCTTTTACTAACCACTGTGTGTAGAATATAGTATATAGAGGTTGTACAGATTGCTTCTTGACAATTTCCTTTAGAATGTTTATGGTATTTACACCAAACTCCATTTCTAGCTTTTGATCTTACCATATAAGTATGAGCTAGTCATAACCTTTAATTATGCGAGATATTCTTGGCATTATGGTGGTAACATATACTATAGCTTACAATTGCCTTTTTGTGTTCGACGTACTATAGCTTACAATTGCCTTTTTGCGTTCGACGTTCGTGCATACTTTGGAGAAAATAGAGTAGCATTGCATTTTCAATTGTAGGTGCCGCTGTTGAACTTTAGGATTTCATGCATCTGCTTATAGATTGTGGAAGATACCGAGAAACAACAATCTAAGAAAACCAAAAAAAAATATTCTTCAATGTGAAGGGATTTCTATCCTCATAGAACCGAGGAGGAAAATTGGAAAATGTCTGTGTGTTTTAAGTCCTAAGGTTGATGTGAAATGCATACGTCATTTACGTGCAGATGTTATCTAACCGTGCTAAAGTAAACCTTAATTCTTTATCCACATTCAATTCTATTAAATATATTACCAAGTTCAATGCATTCTATGGTAGGTCTGGGCATACATTATCATCTTAAGTATTTTGTATGCTAGTGTTTTCACCAAATGCTCTAATTGGTGGTAAATAGAAGGGAAAATACATAAATTACCCCCCTAAAGTTGTCCCGACAACTCACTTTCACACTTTAACTTTACGGGTGTTTTTTATCCCCGTATTCTTATTCAAAGTGAAATTAATACCACCCTAAGAGGTAATGTGGCAAAGAAAGTGGTTCTGCCTTCCTATAGGCGCGTGAAAAATGAAATAAAAATAAAACACGAGTTAAGTTATACATATGGCATTTGCATATTGGAGATTATTGAATTAATTACACTTCATTTTTGGTAGGACCTTTCTTTTAAGTCTCTGTTCTCATTTTTTCCTTTTCCCCATTCTATTCTTTCTTTCTTTTCCTCAAATCTGTAGATCTCCGATCTGGCAAATAAGGTAAATGAATGGACGAATTAAATTATTGTCAAACAATCTTTCCGGTGAACCCCTCTTTTCCTTCTTTATATGCTCTTTCCATCTCTTCTATTTCTTTTAATTTGTAATCGCCAGAGCAATAAAGATGGAGGCTTTCTCCTCTAAAAAATAAATCACCATTAAAACCATCTTAATTTCTCCAACTTCATCCACATCCAACCTAAATATCAAAATATTCCAGACATATTTTATCAATTACGCACACAATTTGTTTTTCTCATTTCCAGCACCTCCAATTTGACGCACACAAAATTCTTTTTCTTCTCCTACCTCGCCGGAAAATAATCCGGCCTCGTTTGCCGGATATTTGCCAACAAATACATTATAACCCAAGAAATGAACTTAAAAAATCTGTGAAGAAGGAATGGTGGGAAAAAAGTGATGATACGGGGGTGATTATTTTTCGTTTTGGTTGAGTGAGGAAGAAGGGTATGAAATCTTGTCAAGAAGGAATGGTGGGGGAAAAAAAAAGATAAAAGTGAAAAAGAAGAAAATACGTGTCATGTTATGGTGGTGTGTGAAAGCAAGTAAATATGATGAAGCTGGATTAAATGTTATGGGGGTGGGGAGTGGGGGGTGGGGGGTGGGGTGGGGGTGTCGTGACAATTTTAGGGGGTAATTCTTGTATTTCTCTAAATAGAATGATTGTAATACTGCGGCACATAGTATATTTGTTGTCTGTAGCATTTCGGATTTTATTACTATGTTGTCAGTGTTCAGGCAAGTCATCACATGTATGCCTACTTTTCTCACCTTATTCTCTAGCTTATGGTCGCCAGAATGATAGGTGAAATCTCATTTGATCTCTCAATAGCCTCAGATTTTTCACCACCATGTCACAGAAGCCTGGTAAAGCAGAAAATAATATAAACTATGATGTTCTTTAGTGTATTACGCCGCCGTCGAAAATAATTCCCAGTTGCTCTTTTTCTTCTAATAAATTTGCTGATTTAATGCTTTTGTTTTTTCGCGGTAATGCACAATCAAAGAAAAAAATTGTATAGGCGATACCAATTAGGAGTAGTTGGGACTATGTTTTAGTCACGTTAATCATTTACTTTAGGTCCTATGTTTTCTAGGAGTCAGCCATATCAAAGATTTTTGTGCAAGTAAAAAATCTAGAGAACTTCTATTTTTATTTTTGTTTTGTATAATGTTGTCTCGAGACGAATTTAAATGGAGAAACATGGTCAGTGAGGGCTCATGTAGCCTACACAACTTGTTTGGGATTTAGGCGTAGTAGTTGTTGTATTTGTTCATTCGCTGCAATAATTTGTCATTGTCAATATTTGTTCTTAATGTCTGAATTGTTTTAATCTTGTAAGATTCTACACCAATGCTGAGAAATGGAGAGACTGGAGATTGGATTGGAACATTTGAAGGGCATAAAGGAGCCGTGTGGAGTTGTTGTCTGGATAAACATGCTCTTCGTGCTGCATCTGCATCTGCCGATTTCAGCGCGTATGTTATCTAGCGGCTTCACTTCAGTACTTTGAAAATAAGCATTTAAGTGTCATTTATATGGTGACATCTGTCTATAAAGAAATGTAGAATAATAGAAACACTTTTTTGGCATGCCTATTACTGGCCAACATTGCATGTCATTATCTACACAGATTTATTAACTAATATCTTATAGAATACGGTAGAAGCTTTGTCATCATTTTTTAGAATTTTCCATGGCGTAATCTTGTCCTTTTTTTTTTCTTCTATATTGTGATTTATGTTTTTTGTTTTCAGGAAATTGTGGGATGCATTGACTGGGAATGTATTGCATTCATTTGACCACAAGCACATAGTTCGAGCATGTGCCTTTTCAGAGGTACCTTTACAGCCATATTTCCTTTACTTCTATTAAAGTTCCTTCAGGTTAGAGCTTTATAACTTCACTTAAGTTGTAGTAACCAAGTTCTGATATTGATTTAATAGAATAATATCGCACTGACCTTTTTTGGACTTTGTTTGACACATTGTAAAGGAGCTAACAAATGCACTTTTGTTCTTTTAAACTTTGCATCTTCTTGATGCCCTCATAATGAAGTACCTTCATAAAACAGTAGAATACGATGAATGTATATAATATGCGCATAAAGGCTTATGCATATTGGAAGAAATCCCACTCTATTGACCGGTAGGCCACACTCTTGGGTGCTTATGTAAAGTCCCCTTATTTTAGGTTGAAAAATAAGAGCAGAGAATGTCAATTTCAATTATTGCCGAGTCATGAGAGGCTACTGCTATTGAAAGGCAAAAATCTTTCATTATTAAAACGAATATACATTGTTTCAGGCTTTAAGTTAAATTCTCTAGTCAATCCTATGTGATGGGAACTTTTCTTTCTTTTCTTTTTTGGTTCTCTTTTTCTTAATCGGTACAACATGTCAAAGAGACTTCCCTCCATATTTATCTTACCCATTCATTAGCCTTTACATTATGTATTTGAACTATTGTGTGATGACTTTGCAGGATACACAGCTGCTACTCACCGGTGGTTTTGAAAAAATTCTTCGGATATTTGATGTAAACCGACCAGATGCACCTCCAAGGGAAATTGACAGTTCTCCAGGCTCAGTTAGGACAGTTGCTTGGCTGCACAGTGATCAAACTATATTGAGTTCCTCTGGAGATGCTGGTGGATTGAGGTAGGCTTTCAAAGTCTGATGACACTAGTTGTATATTTTGTTCTTTTTTCCCGTACTGGTTGCATTATTGATGTGGCTAGTGCTCATGGTCACTTAAACTGAGCAAGTAACTGGACATGACTTGTTAAGTTTACGGTTGCGATGATCAAAGCTCAGATGTTTGATATATTGGATGCACATTATCTTAGCCAACACATTACTTGGATTTGTAGAGCAATTCATTGCGAATATTACTGGATACTTGATACAAGGCCCACCCATGTGGTTCATATTTCTGTCATGAACTTTCACTCCCCCGGACTGTTCACTATCTTCAATTGGTTTTGATTTAATCGTTGTAACCTAGGTTATGGGACGTGAGGAGCGGCAAAGTTGTTCAAATCCTTGAAACTAAGTTTCCTGTAACCAGTGCTGAAGTAAGTCAGGATGGTCGTTACATAACAACTGCTGATGGTTCCTCTGTCAAGTTTTGGGATGCCAACCAGTATGTACTGTTTTTCATACTTAAATGACACGACAATATTGTAAATAGAGAGTATTGCCATGGTTTACATTGCATTTGAACTTTCTTCTTTAACCACAGCTTTGGATTGGTGAAGAGCTACGACTTGCCTTGCAAAGTTGAATCTGCTTCCCTGGAACCAATGTTCGGTAATAGGTTCATTGCTGGAGGAGAAGATATGTGGGTTCATGTCTTTGATTTTCACACTGGAGAGGAAATTGGTAGAAACTCTAGTTACTCTGATCAAATTCTTTGTTAATGTGTTCCTTTTTCTGGTTATTATTTCCGGTATTTGCGTTTTCTTAACTTAACTAGGGGTTTATGCTTCTTTGTTCATTCAAGTAGTTGGTTCAAGCTTTAACCATATTCTATTTTTGTACACCATAGGATGCAACAAGGGACACCATGGTCCTGTGCACTGTTTGCGGTTCTCTCCAGGAGGTGAATCCTATGCCTCGGGATCTGAAGATGGGACTATTAGAATATGGCAGCTGGGCCCTCTTAGTCAGAATGAGGACAATTCCACAGCAAACGGGTCTAAGGATGGTATGGGCGAGGTGACCCAAAAGATTGACGAGTTGGCTGTTTCAGAAGCAAAGAAGACTGAAGAGACGCAGGTCGATGGTGTGGAGGAGAAGGTAGCTGATGCCTGAGGAGTTGAGGGTTTTGTATGGTTTCACCTCTTGGAAAGCTGTAACTGGCTTGACTTTTGAGGTTTTTGTTTATGAAATAAAACTTAAAGCTTTTGAGAGTGCTGGGTATTTGTTTGCTTGGCCGCAAATCCTAATCATCTTTTATGATCTTAGACTTGAAATTGCTTCTAGAAACCAGTAGGAGGTCCGAGCCAGAATTGTCAGAGAGCCTTTATAGTATGAAATAGTAACTCTGTAACAAGGCTAAAATCCAAGGAAATATGAAGTTTTGAAATTTCAATTTTGTGCCTGTTTGTTTCAAGGAGCAGCAGATTTGATACTAATGGGTTGTCTTCGTGCACTGCTTGGTATAGAGATTTGATTATCTTTTGGTAAAGAAATGGGGAAGAGGTGCTGGGAATCTGTAGTTATTTAACCTGTGTAGGGTAGGGGTGTGGTGTTTTTTAATCTCAGGGGTCGAGTTTTGGTTCAGGGTAGTTTACGTAAGTCATGGATTTTTTTTAGTTTCAGTGATATTCTTAATGGAACTATGGAATGGGATGATTTCCAGCAAGTTCATCCATATTTTGATAATTCTCTTGCAATTATATTACAAGTTGGTTGAGTGATGACCTATTATTATGTAATTAAAACCTGCTTAGAGGAATGACAATAAGACTTTGTCGTTGTTGTTCGATACACTGTCAAAATGTCTCAACACTGTGATAAATATCTGCAACAATAGTTGAATCATAATATTGGAATGCAGAAAACTCCTGCGAGATTATAAGAAAATCTAACTTCTCAGTAATCACATGCCTGTCTACAGTGTCTAGTCAAATGAACAATGGTTCTTGACAAATACTAGTAGCTTTTTCGTCAAGAAAAATATCCCCTCTCTCTCCATTGAGACATAACATCAAAATAAGGCAAAGAAACACCCAGATTATAAGAAAATCCAACGCTCAATAAAATTGGACAAGGTGGGAGTTTACTGAAGTAATTCCTGTAGTCATAAGGTTTAATTGTGTAGGTTTTAATTATTTATATATTACTAATTTTTGTATTAATTATTTTATTTTATCCGCATTAAATACATATATTGACTCATAATCTATACAAGTTTATTCATGTGAAAATGTAAAATAATAATAATCAAATGCGGTATTTAATATGCTAAATTTATACAGAAGAAATTTAAAACTACCAAACATAGCTATAACCCCCAACTCAGACCTCAAAATTATAAGCAATACCAACAAGTATCGTTTTGGGCAACGATTCTTGCAATTAGCGTGATGGATTCTTCTTCAAGGTCGATGTGTAACTTGACTCAGGTGTTTCATTTTTCTTCTGGAAATCCTCGTATCGAAGAAACCAGGGGCGTTATGCATCTCTTCTCCAACGACGCCCATTCATCTCACTTACCTGTAAGCATCGACGATATTCATTTGAATGATATAGGCCCGAAAAGATATCTCCGACTTGTATCTGGTTGATTCGTATTAATTGTCTTTTGCGCTTGATCTGATTATGATATTATGCTTTCGTGGAGTATAATTTACTCTCTTATATATACCAAGTTTAATTTGTATCTTCCTATAATTCTGACTTGTTTGATTGCTGCGCTTGGACATGTTAGTAAGAGAACAGAACAGAATCAGATAAACTTAATTCTGACTATCGCTTTCGTTTGATTAATAAGTACGTAGTAATTTGCTTTTCTTTGCTCTAAGGCTCGTAAATTCACCTGATAGCTGCTTTATCTGTACGCAACTGTCATACATTCGAATTATAGTAGCTTTCTTGTTGCCCTTAGTATAACATCATTTTGATCTTATTTTGTTTTCCAAAACTGTAGATCAATTATAGGTCTAAATTTTGCAATTAACTAAAGGTCAATATCTGCAAGAGATACAACAACAAAAACGCCTTGGTATTGACTATATGAATCCTCACCATCCACGTTGATCCTTTAGAAACAAAGTCCAACAACTCACCTAGTGCCATTGTTATTTTCTCTAGGTGGAAAGAAAGCCTCTCCTCTGTGTGCTCCGTGTTCCAAATCACATGACATATGCAGATTTTTGTCAGTTTTGTGGTTCATTTGTTCAACATATATTGGAAATGCGAATTGTCAGGTACTCTCTCTCCTAGAATTTCTGAGGTCCTTATTTAACTGGTTGTCTGTGATTCCTTCTGAACTTTTGTATCTTGTGTGTACTCCTCTAGGAATGTTGGAATGGAAGATTGTTACAGTATATTGATCAGGTTTGATGAGCAGAAAGCTGCAGATACTTTTCACAAGCATTTTAATGGTAGAAGTTTTTCATCTCTTGAGGTATGGTTGTTCAATAGCTCTCTCCCGCTTTGGCATCATATTAGGTATCTCATAACATCAATTACCAGTTTCTTTTCATACTCCATTCTTGTTTATTGTTTCTTTGCTTGCAGGAAGAGACGTGCAATGTCCTTTTTGCTGCTGATGTTCATTACACCAGTTCAATTGAACACACACAGTCCATACCTGCAAGCTCTACAGAGCAACCGTTCTGTCCTGTTTGTCTTGGTATTTTTCCTAATCTAGTTATAAAATGCTTAATTCTATTTTGGAAATGGCATCATTTTGGACCTTACTTATTCAACCACTGAGCACATCTAAAGTGAGATTCACTCAAAAATGTTAGAGATTTCCATCTTTATTCATTCACTTTCCTCGAAAATGTTTGTAACTTTCGTTTTAACATCTAAACTTATAAGTTTACCGTTTGCTATCAGTTAAAGCATGTGATGATTTAGGCCATGAGAATATCATATTAGCTTTCTTTATCATATAGCTGGAGAGTATGATCTTAGAGATAAGGTTTTTATGTTTAGTTGTATCTTTGTAGTTAAATATAGAGTTCTAGTAGGTTTAAGAGTTTTAATACTAGGTCCTCCTTGAGTCTTCCCCGCTAGAGCAAGGATTCGAGACTAGTATCAATGAGGAATGGTTTTAAGAATTTGTTTGGAACTGTCTTTCTTAGAAAGGACACCATTTACTATTTGGATAACTGGACTAATACAGATGAGTTTGGCTGATTATATGACAAAGCTAGACATTCCATTATGGTTAAACATTTTCTGTCTCAAAGCATTTATGAGTGACTCGAGTAACTTGATAGGAAGTTGATGTCCATGGTCCATGAGAGATATGGATATGACTTTCATGCCACCTCTACGCTTCCTCTTAGATTTTGCAAGCCTAAATTGCCGTTATTAGTTGAAACATTGAATCAATTTATTACAGAAGTTTCTGCCACCACTTTAATGAATGGAAATGTTAATTAATCAATATGTTCTCGTTGGGCATACGGGAATTCAAGATATTGTAGAAGTCCTTGTCATTACTGTTTGGAGTTTAACCTTATAAAATTGGTATTTATGAGGAAGTGTAGCCAGAGATTTCCGATGTTTAGCTGGGAAATATATGAGTTTCCTCTCATATGTATCTTAATTCGTGTGCAATTTGCAGAGAGACTGGACCAGGATACAAGTGGAATTCTCACAACCATTTGTAATCATTCCTTTCATTGTTCATGTATTTCAAAATGGACCGATTCTTCATGCCCCGTAAGTGATACCGTACTTTTATCTTTCCACCATATGTTTGAGCTTCAACTTAGACATGTATAAGTTATTTTTTCTTCAAAATTCTCAAAAAAAATTGGACATGGTCTGGAAAACTGAATTAATCTTGATGCCCTAGTATTCATATTCATGCAATTGTCATGGCCTATAACTTATACAGTTTTTATGTGCTTGCCTTCTCTATGTTGCAACCTGTAAGTAAATATCATGTTGTTATCGATATTATTTACTATGTCTTAGTAATGTTTGCATTATCCTATTGTTAGATTGCCATGTCTTTAGTAATGTTTGCTTCTAACATTCATTTTCTGTTTGAAAAACTGCTTATAACTTGAGGTAGTGCCTTAGGTGCTTGTCTCTGTCTTTAATTACCTCACTTGTTTGCTCGAGTTTTCTGTCTTAAATTTTTAAGAATGTGACCTCGTGGAGCATTTTCTAGATGGAATTAGGTCCACTTTCACAATTTGTTTTGTGTGTGCACAAAAGTTTTCATTTTGTATTGCACATACGTTTCTCATATCATTATGTGCCTTTAGTTTTCAGCAGTCTATTGAAAGTGGAGGAAGTCTACATGTTGTATCTATTGCCTTTACTTTTCAGCAGTCTATTGAAAGTGGAGGAAAGCTACGTGTTGTATCTATGTGATACCCTTTCTTTTCGAACTTCTGAACTTTCTTTCTCCTTTATGGAACATTTGTTTAGTGCTTCTCTAGAAGTCATCTTCCTCAACGTTGGTTTAGAGTCCAAAATCCCACCCCCCCACAAATATTTTTTTTGAATAAGTGGGCATTCTTCCCCCTCCAATTAATTGCAGCTGATCTCCCAAAGGTTAGTTTCCTCCGCATAAAAATTAAAGCCAAGCGCCCCCCAACTCCCTTATACCTTTAGAAAAACATGTGTTTCACCCCAGATTGTGACTTCAATACATGTGTACCGTGGCACGCCAAAAACTCATCGAAGAGTGACAAATGCCTCCTTGTGTTTGAGAATCCTATGTGTCAAATTACTTGTAAATTATTAAAGCATTTTAAATCGAGAAATAACAACATTTGAGGGGTTTTATCTTGAAGTTATTTAACTTATGATTAAATACTCTTGAACAATTGTATACTATTTTGTAAATACAGTAAATCATACAATTAGTTAACTTGTTTTCGTTTTTAACAATATTTTACTGTTCTTTATGTTTTTCTGATACAATTGAAATTTTGTTTGATTTTTTCATGGATTATGCTGAATTATTGTTTCTATGACTGAGCAATTTTGCAATACTCGAACTTGCTTATCCGAAATTTCGGAAGTTAATTGGTAAATTAGCAATCAGATAATCAGATTAAGTTAGACCGCTTGATGAATCTATATACCCCTGATGCTTAGTGAAGAAAAATCTCAGACTTGAGAAAACGTATATATCTGATCGCTGAAAACAGTATAAATAGGATCATATCACCTTATTACAGTGAGTGGAGATTTTTTCCCCTTCAGTTTGTGTATTGATAGTTAAGCTGGATTTTAGACATCATATACCGATATTAGTTCGAAAATATGTATTTCATCTGAAGTATTAATAGAAATTAGCTGACCCAACTTAAATACATTCTCTCAGGTATGCCGATATTGCCAGCAACAGCCTGGAAACTCAACATGTTCTATCTGTCAATCACCAGAAAATCTATGGATGTGTGTTATTTGTGGTTTTGTTGGGTGTGGAAGGTAATAATATCCTCCTCCAAGTTTGAACAATGGACATTTCTCCCCTTATATCTTAATTGAGTTTTTAACTTTACTCTCTATATTATCAACATTTCTCTCTTTTCTTTTGTGTCTTAAATATTATGACGTTTTCTCTTTTCTAAAATCTATGTTATGGACTTACCTATATAGTAAACATATCTCATTTTCAAAATGAAGAAAATGAAAAATAGTAATCAAGCATATAAATTAATTATGTTGAATAATGAAAAAAATGAGTGGAATAAAAAAGATAGAATTAAATAATTTACTCGTATCAGTAATTTTATTAAATAGCAATCAAAACTAGAAAATCTATTTACACAATTGCGAATAAAAGACAATGAGAAATTTATAAGCATATATTCTTTTAGTTATATATAGTGGTAAAAGGGGGTCCAAAAATTATTCTAGTTCTCAAGTTCAAATCCAAGGTATGGGATTTTAGTGATATTTTTGGGAAACCACTAAAGGGAGGCAAGGGGTTCAATTAAAATTAAGGAAGTGGGATTCCTAAAATTAAGGAGAAGCTCCTAGATTTGTGGCTGATTTTAGTATCCTTGCTTCCACTTAAAAGCTCATAATTGTGACTTTGAAGCTTCATTGCTTGATTTAGATTTAGGCAATTTTGGGCCTCTTTCCTTGGACTTCTTAAGTGCGGGAATTTAGGACTTTAATCATCATCATGTGGACTTCAATTTGAGCTACAAAATAATTGTAGCACTTGTATATGATCTTCTACGGCTTTGACTCTTCTCCCAACACAAGACAAGTCTAATTTGCAACTGAAGCCCAATTAGTTTGTCTTGAAGTTCCTTTGTCTTGGATCTTGTCATTGACCTTTTAGAAGATTTGAAAGCTTGGTCATTGGTCTTCTGGCTTCGATGGATGCTATCAGGGAACGTCAATTGTTCATAGTTGGAGAGAGGAATTAGGTTTTTAATGTTGAGGGGTGTAAATGATTTTCTAATTTTGAAGACCTAAAAGACGAATGACCTTTTTGACTGCCGGATAAGTATAGGTTTTAGTAATGGATGTTCATCATGTTGATTTCGCTATAGATACAAAGAAGCTCATGCTACAAGGCACTGGAAGGAGACACAACATTGCTATGCACTTGAATTGGAAACACGGCGTGTCTGGGACTATGCAGGGGACAACTATGTTCACCGTTTGATTCAGTCTAAAACTGATGGGAAGCTGGTTGAGCTCAACCACCATTGTAATCATGATAGTGATGGCTGCTGCAGCTGCGAATGCGGTACAGATTCTGGATTCAGTGAGGCTATTTTAAACAGCAAAGTTGAAGCTGTACGTCTCTCTTCATTTATATTTTTTTTCTTGCTTATTCCTTTTCATCTTGTCAAATGCTTAATCTTTGGATTGCTTTGGTCATTCTGCTACTTGATTTGGGAATCCTTGGTAATCTTCAAATTTTCTAACTACAGATTGTGAACGAGTACAATGAGCTCCTGACTTCACAACTGGAGGACCAAAAAATGGTTAACCTTCTTACTTTTTAACTATAGTATAAGTTTTCCATTGTTTGTTGAACTGAATGTCATGAATGTAGAAATATTTATTAATAGTTTAGAACAATTACATTCTACCGTATTAACAGCTTTTGCTTTGATCATAGTACTTTGAGTCCTTATTGCAAGAGGTTGAAGAAGAAATTGAAAGGGAAACTAAGGAAGCTGTTGAGAAAGCTCTATGCCAGAATCCAAGGTTAATGAAGTTAAAAGTTCGGTTGGACAAATGCATTGAAGAGAAGAAATTTCTTGATGATGTGAGTTCTGTTGAAGTCTATTAATCATTATTTATCTCTAAGCTGTTACCAGTTTATCATCATTTAGTCCACATTTATTTTTTATACCATTTGAGTTTTGCTGATTTTGAACCTGAATAGTTTTGTGTTGAATTCACTAGATCAATGACAATCTTACGAGCAACAAGGAGATATGGGAGGCCAAGATATTGGAAATTAAAGAAAGGTATTATCTTTCCTTGGTTGTCTTGTGTCATCTTCTAAGGCAATGGTAGGCAATATATCTGTCAGAACTCTTTCATCCCACCAACCTGCTTTTCTTCAAATGTTTTGTTCTTTAGTTTCTACACAAGTGCTAGTATTGTCAAAATTCCCGCGCAGCAGAAGTGCGCATTTTCAAAATTCCCCCACAGGTAGATCACAAGAACTGCGATTTGTACCATTTGACATCAACTTCCTTTCTGCATGTTGCTTCATAATGATTGTTAGAAGGATTCATTCACCATAACTTCTCTAACTAGGTGGTGAAACCAGCAACGTCACATCATATATTAATGTAATAAGAAATAAACTCCACGGCACAGTGGGAGTTTCTTCTTATCAGATAATCATATTCTCTCGATGTCCCAGATCCTGCATAGGTACATATTGTTATCTTTTAAAATAATCACCTCTTACCATTAGGCAATAGGCTTTTAATAAATTTTTACAAGAATTGTCTTTCAGACGTGTTGGTTTGATGAATTGTTTTTTGCTGCTTTGTGATAACTACAACAACAGACCCAGTGTGATTGCACAAGTGGGCCCTGGGGAGGATAGGGTGTATGCGGTCCTTACCCCTACCTTTGTGGGGTAAAGAGGTTGCTTCCGATAGATCCTCGGCTCAAGAAAAAATGTTTTACAAAACAGGTCAGAGAAAAAAAAACACAAGAATAAAGAAGCTGAGATGAAACATCAAAGAAAAGAAAAATATTGACAGCGAGAATAGTAAGGACAACCAATGTAAAAGAAACAACAGTAGTACTACTGTTGAAAAAATAAGGTAATGGTAGAATAATATTAATAATACTTGTAAGGAGAAGAGAGAGCAGATAGAGTGTTCTAAACTAGAACCATGCCCCCCACCTAAAAGAAAGAAATCGCTCGACTTTCAACTAACCTTCTACCGTCTTGAAAAGGCGTATGATCATGTTAATTGGTCTTGCCTGATCAATGTCATGAAGTTGATGAATTTTGGGAACAAATGGCTTGACTAGATTAAATTCTGTATTTCTACAGTTAATTTTCAGTCTTAATAAATGGAAGTCCTCATGGCTATTTCAAGTCTCAAAGAGGGCTAAGACAAAGAGATCCCTTATCACCTTATCTATTTGTTTTAGTAATGGAAATGTTGAGTAACATGTTAAAGAGAGCTGAACAATTGGGTTGGATCAAGGGGTTGTGTATTGGTAGAAACAATGGTAACAACGTGTTGTTGTCTCATATTTTATATGCAGACGACACCCTTTTATTCTGTGAGGCAGAGAAAGAACCGTTTCTTTATCTCAGAGGGATACTACTGATTTTTGTAGTCTCTAGATTGAAAGTAAATCTAGGAAAGAGTAGTATAGTTAGTATAGATGCCGATGATTGTATAGGAGACTTAGCAAACATTTTGGGGTGGCAGGTGAAAAAATTTCCTATAATTTATCTTGGATTTCCCCTGGGAGTGAGAAGGAATGACCAGTGTTAGAATATGAATAGAATTTCATATATAGTATCCTACTAGGAAAAGGATTGTAATGTAGAATGGGAATAGAATTTCATATATAGTATCCTACTAGGAAAATGATTGTAATGGAGTGTCTATAAATAGAGCTCAGTGTAATCATATCAATAATATTTTCTCCCATATTTTCTCACATGGTATCAGAGCTTCTACGATCTTGGTAGAGAATCAAAGAGCTTCCGCTGCCGGCGGGGGCACTAGAAAATGTGTGTCGTCCGTCTGGTCAAAGATAATGGCAGAGTGAAAATTGTAGAGCTCTTTCAAATATTTATAAATAAAACATTCTCCTTCAGATAATAAAATATTATCACCGGAACAAAAAAAATCGGCGTGAACAATAATGCGCGAACAGTACTTAGTAAAATAGTGTCGCGTGAACAGTGTTACATGAATATTGTTTTTCCGACGTGAACATTTATCAGATTTCGATCGTCGGAATTAGGGTTCCGGTGATTCCGGGCTATTTCCGGTCATTCTTTTAAGAATTGTGTTCACTGTCATCATCGCGCAGAGATTCCGAGCTAATCCATACCACTTTCTTCGAGGTTTGACAACTTTTCCGGCATAATTTCTCGTCCCGTAGAGTTGTGTCATCATTCTGATCCTATCCACAAAACACCATCATAGTCCCGAGTCTCAATTTCGGCGACTGTTTTGCGTCCCCTAGGGTCGTGTCATCATTCCGATCCTACCCGTCAAATACCATCATAGTCCCGTGCCTCAATTCCGGTGAATGTTTTGTGTCCTTCTCTTCCCGAGTATTAGTAAGAAAGTAGGCGTTGTGCAATATTCCAGCGAAGATTCGAAAAAAAAATCACCACCGCGCATAATTTTTCCGGTTGTTGCTCGCCTCACATCTCTATCCAGTGGTGTTGTGCAGAATCCGACACCACCACAACATAGATCAGATTCAAGCCAGTGAGAAACTAATTGTTGTGCAAATTTCCAATAATCAATATTTCCGGTGACAACATAACTGTCCGCGTCAAAAGTACTTTCGGGTAGTGTCTCAGGCAAATACCCACTCACGCGCCACCACATGCCGCTCGAAGTGCCAGCAAATCCACGCGTCGCGCATGCACTTTTTTTCGGTCAGATCTCGATGATTTTCTTCTTGGGTTGTGTTCGCCAGATTTCATCTATCTTTCAAGACAGATTTTGCCACGTCTCTCGATTTTGATATGTTTAACTCCAAAAATACGGGAATTGAAAGTTCAAGTCCTATGATTACTTTAAAATTCTTGAGGAGATCAGAAAATCGCACATCACAGTCCATGAAAAAGCGACGAGGAGGAGGTCTCCTTGGAAGATCTCGACCTAGGTGTAGTTATTGTAATAGGCTTGGACACATTCGTGAAGTATGCTTTTCTCTCCATTGTGACCTTGAGGATGAAGTTTATATGGAGCAATCACCTGGTTTTGTTGCTCAGGGAGAGTCTAACCTGGTGTGTCGATTGCGTCAGTCACTTTATGGTCTAAAATAGTTTAACCTGATTTGGGAAATTCAGCACAGTAATTCAGGAGTTTGACATGACTCGTACTAAAGATCTCAACAGACTAAAGTATTTTCTATGTATTGAGGTTGCTCAATCTAGATCAGGTATACTCTCCGGTGATATTATTACAAAATTTATGAAGTCAAGTGATCAACCTGCAAATATTTTCACCAAGTCCCTCACTGATCCTTGTATTAATACATCTGTAACAAGTTCGGTACATATGACTTGTATGCACCAGTTTGAGGGTGAGTGTTAGAATATGAATAGGATTTCATATATAGTATCCTACTAGAAAAATTATTGTAACGTAAAATAGGAATAGAATTTCATATATAGTATCCTACTAGAAAAATGATTGTAATGGAGTGTATAAATAGAGCTCAGTGTAATCATGCAGATACAACAATTCAATAATATTTTCTCCCATATTTTCTTACAACCAGAATATTTGGCAAGGAGTTTGGATAGATGTGCCAACAAATTGCCCCCCTAGAAAAAGCAATACCTGTCTTTTGGAGGAAGACTCACATTGATTAATAGTGTTTTAGATAGTATGTCTTCCTATCTAATGTCATTATTTGGTATGCCTGCTGCAATTGAAAGAAAGATGAACTCTATGAGAAATAAGTTCTTATGGGAAGGAAACAATAGCAACAAAAAATTTCAGTTAGTCAAATGGCACGTGGTCACTAGAGGAAAGAAAGGGGGTGGATTGGGAATTAGAAACTTGAGATTGCATAATAAAAGCATGTTGTTTAAGTGGCTTTGGAGATTTAGTAGGGATGAAGGAGCAGTATGGATAAAAATAATATAAGCAATCTATGGTAGCAGACAAGGCTGGAATCCTCCTTCAAATGTTTTATACACTAGAGGAGTGTGGAAAGGGATCTGTAAGTTATGGGAAGAGTTCCAACAATTCACCAGATTGGATGTGGGGAATGGAGCAAAAATTAGATTTTGGACTGACTTATGGACTGGTGATGGGTGCTTAAAACAATTTTTTCCTTTTTTGTTCAATTATTGCAATAACAAGGATGGGGTTGTTCATATTTTTATTCCAACACTGGGTGGCAGGTGAATTTTAGAAGGAATTTGAATGATTGGGAAATTGAGGATTTTTGTCAATTACTCCTTCAACGGGACAGAATGGGAGTGGCCTCGGTGAAGGATAAGATGCGAAAAACGAGGTTGAGATGGTTCAGACATGTGCGAAGGAGAAACACAAATGCCCCAGTGCGGAGGTGTGAGATGTTGGCTATGGACGGGTTCAAGAAGGGTATAGGTAGGCCGAAGAAGTATTGGGGAGAGGTGATTAGACGGAATATGACGCAGGTGCAACTTACTGAGGACATGACCTTAGATAGGGGGTTGTGGAGGACACAGATTAAGGTAGAAGGGTAGTAGTTAGTTGAGCGTAGTCCTATTCACGCGTACAAACTGGTAGTTGTAGTGGTATTATTGTAGGTCTGCTTAGCCTATCATACTAGTAGACATAGTAGTGCTTTATAGTCGCATGTCGTTTGATTTCTGTTGCAATGTGTTCTTTAATATACTTTGTTCATCATATTTACTTGCGTTAGTTACTGCTTCCTTTTTCAGAACGCGCATCATGGCTTATTCGCTTTTGTTATCAGCATTTTCATACTGCGTTAAATTTCTTATCCGGGTCTTACCGTTTCTCTTGCTTTCCTTGTGCTTATGCTTTGTCTTGAGCCGATGGTCTTTCGAAAACAGCCGCTCTACCTACCAAGGTAGAACTAAGGTATGCGTACACTCTACCCTCCCCAGACCCCACGTTGTGTGATTTCACTGGGTATGTTGTTGTTGTACTCCTTCAACTGGACTATACTCAAATTGATCAGAGTAAGGGGGATTCACTAGTATGAATAGCAAGCAAAGATAGAATGTTTTCAGTAAGAACTGTTATATCCTTCTAATGAAGCAAGCAGGATATTGGGATACTAGTTGGCCATGGAAAGGGCTCTAGAGAACTAAAGCTCCTATTAAGGTGTTTTGGTTGGATTGCAGTTTGGGGAGCTTGCCTTACTCAGGATAATCTTCCGAAGAAAGATTTTGCACCAAGTAATAGATGTTACTTATGTGAAGAAAGAGTTGGAGACTGTGAATCACCTTCTTATGCATTGCAGAGTTGCTAGACAATGTTGGAAATTTTTCTTCAATATTTGTGGGATCTCTTGGATCATGCCTCAGAGTGTGAAGGAATTATTGGAGAGCTGGCAACACCAGAGTATGCATAAAGCATTGAAGCAAATTTGGAGAACTATACCTTTGTGCATATTCTGGACTATTTGGCTTGAAAGAAATAACGTTTATTTTGACGGGCAAAAATATCATATTTCTAGAGTTGAAAACAAGTGTTTACATAATTTGTTTTTGTTGGTGTAGAAGTAGTTTCATTGATAATATAGATCAATATATGGACTTTCCGGAGTTGCTAGGGAGATGTTGTAATTGACTATATGGATATTCCCCGCAGTCTTTTGTAACTGTTAGTACCTTCTTGATACTTGGTCAATAAAACTTTACCTTGTCAAAAAAAATATTCTACCCTAATCCTCGACCTCCATGCTCTCCTATCTAGGGTCATGTCCTTGGTGAGCTGGTAACTGCTTCTCAAATATCTGGTTCAAGGAGAAAAGAATATGCTGCTAGTGTAAAATTCAAGATTGGTTGGTTTTCTTGCAAAGCCGATGTACTCTATGCAGCATTGTGGTTTCTTACGAGGAAAAGCTGCAGTCAGCATAGGGCATAGTTTTTTTTCTTTTAGAATTACTCCCTCCGGATCATAATAAGTATCCACTTAGCCTTTTTATTTTGGTTCAAAATAAGTGTTCACTTACATAATCAAAAAGGAATTAATTATTTTCTTCCAAATTTACCCCTATTTAGATAAATGGGATTTTATGTGATCAAGAAACTATTTTACTAGGTACTAGTATTTAATTAAGGGTAGTTTAGTCAAAATACGTATTTTTATATACGTTAGTATTTTCTCAAGGGGTATGCTAAAGGCTAAGTGGACACTCACTTTGAACCGGAGGGAGTATTGTTGTTCATGTAATGGATGATCGAGTACTTCTGACCAACTTCACGTGCATTCATTCATCCAGAACTGCTACATTACTTCCTAATCTTGTCAAGTGATCTCATGCTGCTGCTTTCATGTAATATCCTATTTTATCTTTTAACATCTAACTTTTAGGGAGAAGAAGGCGCTGAAAATGAAGGATGAGAAGATACTCGAATTGGAGGAACAGGTAACTTTGACATCACGTATCAATTGGATTCAGTCAACTGGAGTTGCATTCTTTAGTTGTTGCCTATGCGTAAATGTGATTGCTATTATGTTTGAGCTGCAGATTGCGACTTTGATGGCATCTATAGAAACATAGAATGCATTTCACGGGATGCCATAGTCAAATGATGAAATGAAGGACAAGATCACCTTTAATATCAAACAATTCCATCGGATTGACAGCCTGCCTGGAGTAGATACCTCTGCAAAGAGCAGTGACAAAGAGACCTCGAAGTTGAGTGTCAGGGGAAAGCAGTTGTGGATCTTACACTAGTATTGTACAAAGTGCAAAAGTGAAAATACCTTTTCCCTTGTACAGAGTACGAATAATAGGTGCTGTCCAGAAAACCCTTAAGCAGCCACCTCAAAGAAAGTAGTTCCAGCTTTTAGACGATGATTTCATTAAACCTTCTTTTGTGTATGAATGAGTGGTGAATTATCACTACTCCCCGTTGATCCGTTCTGTCAGGTGAGCTTATTCGGTTAAAATTGAAGGTGAAATTACATCTATGACCACAAATGCTGTTTGTTGAGTGACCTTTTGCATTTTAAAACCCGTTTAGAGGAATGATGATAAAGTTTGTAGTTGTTCAATACACTCTTTCAAACATTTAAAAATGTCTTAATACAGTGATAAATATCTGGAATGCGCATGTGTAGATGATCACAGAATAGTGCAGAGAAACTCCTGCGAGATTGGAGAAGGTGCAATTAACTTTGTGGGAAAGTAGCTGCAAAGATTGACGTTCACACGCGAATTAGTCAAAGGATATATAATGGGAATGAACAATGATTCTTGACATCTTTTTCCTCAAGAAAGAAAAAGAATCCTCCCGGAAAACTTGGCAAATCACCCAAGGTATCATCATAATAGGTGACCAAGTACATGTACTACCTTCCTGACACGTCTAATGACGGAACACATGATGTGAAAACAACAATCAGCCTTCTACTTAACCATGGTTTGTCGGGTAAAAGAACACAAATGAGGGAAGAGAGATGGAAAGAGATCCACCTTGGAGAAATAAGCTGCACTTTTCTGCTGAAAGAATGTACATAGAAAAGTTATCTCCACTCCTTATGTGGCAGATAACATAGCCAAGGATCTTAACAATCGGTGAAACTAAAACTAAAAGCTCCAAAGTCCAAACTACCAGCAAGACTACCTAAAGATGGACTACCTTCCGAGTAATTTCTTTTTTTGATCGGTTACCTTCGGAGTAAATTTTAAAAAGAGAAATACAAAGAGATGAATAAATTCACAGGATGCTGCTTCACTTGGCAGAGAGCACCCTATTGGTGTTGCAGTTGTTCAACTAAAATTCTATTGATGAAGGGTGACATAGCTGCTAACAATGCCTTGGGACACTCCTCATGCGGAAGATGACCACAACCCGATATTGCCACCAGTCTCTGTACGTTAAATGGACACCACAGTTAATAGCCTGAGACTCAATAACTTTGTGCAAGCTCATAAAATGTTGTTTCAATTTTACTCTAAGATGGTATAAGTAAATTATTCGCTACACATATTATCGATATTATGTGCACCAGTGAAACAGGATTTTCAACAAAGTAAAATTGTCATTCAGGACATCATTGCAACAATAAGAAGCCAGTAAAGAAAATCAACATTAATCTGTGATTCTGTGTCCTTTTGTACTGTAAGCTCAATTATCTGATATCTTTGGTGATTATCACTACATTGATAACAAATTTTTTTGACACGATGGCTTTCAATTTAATTTTCTGCTTTATAGATCAATGGTCAGGGTTATAGGGGCTTAATGGCAGTGGTAGTCCCAATTTTCACTAGTTTCTAGTGAAGCAATTCCATTCAATTTAGTCACAAACACTAACTTTTTAAAGTTCCCCGGTAAGAGGTATGTTACAGATGAGTAAAATCATACATTAGGCAAGAATATTTATACTAGTGGTGTTTGGTTTTTGAATTATTCTAGACTGTTTAAGGAAAAAATAGTAAATAATTAATTAAGGGTATAACCAGTTTAACAGATCTAGATCAAGTAATGCAGCTTCAGAGACACAGTTAGATAATGACATCAATAGACTACAGCTGCAGAAATGGATATAGAGAGATTGAGACAACTCACAGAATTTACAAGTTTTGAAACCATAGCTTGAACAGACTTTAAAGGTACAAGTGCATCTTCAGCTCCCCCAATCACCAAAACTGGCAAACTTTCAACTGTTTTTAGCAGTTCTGCTGCCTTTTCTTGAGAGAGGACTGTTTCATATGACTGTTTCCCTATCTCATGGAGTGCTTCATCCCAACCTTCCACACATAATGGTGCCTGATTACATACACAAGCAGAAAGGATTAAGATTGGAATATGATACATATAAAGAGAGTAAAGATGCCGAAAGAAGGCACCTGAAACCATTTCGCAAAAAAGAAAAATATTAACATCTTGTATGCCCGGAAGTGGCAGGCACTTCCATCTTGACGATGACAATCTATTACACATATATAAGGGAATCCTGAACTGTTTATGGGGGTGATCTTCTAAAACTTTTCCATAATGGTTTCAGTTCATCCATATCAAAAGTTGAACCCTCGTAAATACTATTTTTTCTGATCATTTATTGTTGAGTGGAGGTTAGGAAGAAAAAGGAAAGGAGGTGAAGGGCAGATGATCACATGTTATAGAAGCTCCTTGAGCATGAATATACATAATGAACTGGATCATCTAATATGTGCGCAGAGCTGAAAACCAGAGAAGATTGATGAAAATGTTATCCCCCCTACACCTCCTTTTCTTTGTCCTCCTAAATTCCACTCAACAATAATTAATTAGAAGTAGAACACCCAAAGAGTCTGATATCTCACAAAATGCAGATATGAAATCTATAGACAACAGATTTAGATGTTTCTTGTCAAGCAAACAAAAGATTAGCACACTCAACATTTCAAGAATAAGAACACATACCCTGTATAAGCTCAAAACCTCAGTTGTCAACTTCGTTGCGTCATACCATGCTCGTCTATTAACAACTTGAGTAATTTCTGTTCGCAAAAGAGGACGCACCAAGTGCCTTTTTCCAAGTGAAGTGTGTAATAATACTCTTGCGAAGGCAGGAACCAGTTCTCTTGACAAGCTAACACCCAATAATACAATTCCCTTGATCTTAACCTAATATAGAAGACAAAAGTAGTAAAATAGTCAAAACAATGAACAACTCTATAATAGATTGAAAACCATAGTTTATCTGGAATTAATATTCAAAACTAAGGGTAGACAAGATTTCACATCCCTCTACTTCAACGAGGATACTAAATGTATAAGCATAAGCAAAAAGGCGGGCTACTGGCATATTTTCTCAAGATTGAATCATAATTTTACCAGGTTGCACAGTTCATCCAGTGACGATAATACTCATGCCAACTAATAACATGTTAAAACACACACCCCGACCACTCACATTAATAAAATTTGTGGATGATTGGACTCTTTGTGCAGCCTTTAGTGCAAGCAATCCACCATCAGCATGGCCAACAAGTACAACTGAAGTAAAACCCATCTCTGAACAAAAGGACAGAAGCAGGTCAACCTGACAAATGAAATTTCAACTGTCAAAAAAGAAAAGCCAAGACATTTAAAAGGAAAATAATAGCCCCCTATGATCATTACGAGTATATGTTTGAATGAAGGACAACTGTAGCCCAATAATCAGACTCTCTAATATTAATTGAAAAAGAATATTTCAGATGCCTTCTGTTCTCAAAGTTAAAGAAATTCCCTACCTATATTCAATACATGCATATGCATTACAGATATATACATAAACTCCTAGAAATTAGAGCCTTGAACACTCTGTTTAACATATGTGCTAAAGTTTACAGACTCATTCTTCTGGTACTTGCAGTTTAAATGGGTAATTCAGAACATTACTGCCACCATCCTTGTTTATTTTCATGCTGAAAATGGTCATCAAAACATAAAATTGAAAACTGAGACATTACCTGAGCATCAATCGTGTAGGGATTGAGCAGATGATCCTCCTCCCAGTCTGTTCGGAAAGGCCTAGATGTCAATCCCCATCCTGGCCTGTCAAAGGCAGTGACTGCACAACCTACCTGCTGAGCTAGTACTCCCATCACATTTCTCCAAGAGAAAACCCCACCACCAAAACCATGTACCAGAACAATTCCAAACTGATCATTACCTTCCAGATCTTGTATAGGACGAGGAGACCCGGACCTATTAACTGCACCATCACCAACTTCATCTAGGTTGAGACTAGGCATTTCTTCAGACAGGGCGGGCGAAGTTTGAAAACCGTCTAATAAAGGTGTGGAGAGACAGTTTGCAGGATATTGACTACTATAGCTCCTCCGAATACAATAATCCACGTTTGATAAATGATTTAGTGACCTGTCTATATGGGCTGTGGAGGACAAGGAACGGCAAGGTGATCCAGGCAACCTAAGTTTGTAATGAAGAGTAAGCCCTGAGCAAGAAATAAATAAGCTGTCAACATCAGCAAGCAGTTTGGCTGGGACTTCCCCGTCCTCACGAGCTGATCCTGCAGGTTTCCTCCTCATTTCACTATCACATTTTGATCCTTTCCCAGCGGAAGGAGTTGGAGACCGTGGCACTTTATTGTATGCAGAGAAAACAACTTTACAAGGAAGGACCTGTCATTTCCAATAAATCATTTGTTACGAACTTATAGGTTCCATTAGATTGCTTATTCGGTCAATGAGTAAATCAATAAACCAACACCAGTGATTATCTTCACATGGTTAACATTATCTTGGACAAATCACAATAGTTGCACTAAGATATATAACCTTTAATAAGATCTCAATCAGTTGGAAAAGTAGTTAGCTTATTTCAAAGAATATACAAACCAGAACCGTCCAGTCAGTGTCATCAATGATTATATGTGTCTAAGAAGTTAAGGAAACTAGAAGGGGAAAGACATAACAACTTACAGCTTCGGGGTCAATTCGGTGAAACAAGAGTTTCCTTCTAGCTCGACAGTTTGTTCTATAGGCAACAACAATATGTCCAACAGCAAAGACTATAGATGATAGAAACAACACAGGCATCCCCCATGACTTGTTCAAATGAAGCTTTTGCTTTGAGATAGAAGATGAAGCTTCAGCTTGCAGGTATGAATTGCCAGAAAAAACATTCGCCTTTACGGAAACAAGAATAATGGACATAATGGAACAGAGTGTAGCAGTTCCAAGATATGGTCCATGTGAAAGTGCAGGTCCATCACACAGAGAATAAACACCTATCATCAAAAATTAATATGTATTAGTTCCATAGGCAAAAATAGCCAATTTGAATCATAACATCAACACATTTGGAACTAACACTTAAACACAAAATCAAGTAAAGAAAAAAATATTAAATCTCCATAGAAGAAGAATGTCAAGTCTAGGAGAAAATGATTTTAACTTTCAGCAAAATATACTATCAATATATTGCAATTGGAGTTCCCAACTCGATTTGCCAACCCAAAATACATATCAAACTTCAAGCGTACTGAGACAATAACCTAAGGACCCGTTTGGCCATGAGAATTAGTTACTTTTTTCCACAATTCTTTTTTACTTTATTTGAAAATCAACATTTGGCCATGAAAATTCCAAATACAACATGAAGTTGTATTTGAAATTTGGGTAACACCTAAAACACTGTTTTCACTTTTTTCACTTTCAATATACGTAGACAATCAAATATTCTTTGCAAAAACTATAACGAAACACAACTCCATTTTCAACTCCAACTTCAAAAATTCTAAATAAATTGTAAAATAGGCACTAACTAGGAAAAGATTGAAATGGAAGTGGTAAATAAGCACGTACAGAAGATGATAAGAGATCTCAGGATCGAAACGAGAGGAATATCCGTCAATGAGGTTTTGAAGGCATATTTGTGCAAATGCTCTTTAAAACTGTAACATCTTAGGCACGTAAAAGTAGAAATGAACATACTAGCGACCACAACATCTCCTATTGCTACCATCACTGGTGCTGATAGCATAAGCAGCGACGCCAACATCACCACCATGAAATATATAGTCCTCAAACATCTCCTTACCTTCTCCAACCCTCCCTTCCCCATGGAAACCATTGGTAATTCCTAAGTGTCAATACAAACTACGAAAACGATTTTACTCATTTCGTACAATTCAGGTACATTTGGTGAATAATATTAGATCGCAGATGAAATGAAACCGGAGGAGATGGCGGCGCAACCGTCATCTCTCGGCGGCGAATAAAACCGGTTAAGATGTTGTCGTGCTTAGGGTTTTAGTTGTAGAAAGCTCAAGGAAAATGCAGTGTGTAACTGTTTACTTAGCTTGGCAGAAAAATTTAAACAGAGACAGATGTGGAGTGGCGTGGTCGCCGGTGTTTTTGTACTATCGCTTTCTTGCTTATTTATTTGTGTATTTCTTTCCCTTTTATTTAAGGGAAATGATATTACAAGTCTTCTTTGTAGCAGTGTTCATTGTTCGGTTTAGGTCCAGCTTTTAGATAAAATTAAAATCAAACTATGTTAATTATTAGAAGCAAATCAAATATAATATATAATTATCAATTTAGTTTGATTTTTTAAGAAACTTAATGGTAATTTTTTCTTTTTTCCCCCTACAATTAGGAAATAATTTTTCATCCATTTCCAACTTATGTTTCGTTATTACAAAAGGTAGTTATAATTTTCTTGGATTATGTAGAAAATATATTAAGATTATAAATTTTAATCAAGTGAATTGAGTTTATAAGAAATATAAAAGAATTTTAGGTAAACTTCATAGTTGTTTCTTTGAAAAAATGGGTTTGAATTCATAGCTTTCTTTTCAAAAGGGTTTAATTAAGGTGCTCAATAGCCTATTGGAGATAAATAAAATTTTGATGAGAAATTTTATAAAGTATTTGAAAGTAGTTACAAAAATTAATATATTTAATATATATAATTATAAAAAATTATATATAAAATTTGTCGGTTTGATCAGTTTTTTCTTCGATTTTGTTTTAATAAAATCAAATCAAATATTATCGGTTTTTGAAAATTTAAAATAAAATAAAATCAAACCCAAACAAATATCAATTTACATAATCGGTTAGTTGGTTTTCGGTTTGGATCGGTTATAACCAAACCATGTACATCCCTATGTGTATGTTTTGTCTTTTTTTCTTTTCCATGTATAAAGGTAGCACAGTAGAACAACAATATATGCAATTTATCCCGGTGGGGTCTAAGGATAATAGAGCGTATATACTTTATTTCTATCTTGTAAAGGTAAAGAGACTGATTCTGATAGACTCGCGGCTCAACTCATGAGGAGAGCAGAGGCGAATCTACAGTGTAATTTATGAATATATGTAAATTTAGTAAAAAAAAATATATAATATATAGTAAAAAGTTTCTTAAATATTTAATTGTGAATCTAATTATTTTATATTATTAGATACTCTTAATTTAAAATTATTGAATTAAATTTTAAATTCTAAATCCGTCTCAAAACGATAATCAAATATCATGAAAAGTTAGGATATTTTACTAGGTAGTGTTGCTCGCACACTTCAATTACTTCATCAAATATTTGACACCTCTCTCACCAGTACACAAACTAGTTAAGAAAGGTAAAAAAATGTGGCAAACAATTCACCACCTTTAATTTCCTTTACTTTACGCAAAGACATTTCTGGGATAACTTCCCCGCGAACTATCCCACTATGTAATAATGTTTAAATTCCTGTTTTTATCTTTAATGCAATTTTCGGTTTCCAGCAAAAAAAAAAAAACAGATCATATATCTCTACCGAAATTTGATACTGCATTTATATTTGTGGCATCTTAATTGCTTTGATAGACTATATATTTACTTATATGGAGTTCTTTGTTGTTATTTTACTTTTTAATAACTAATAGAATGAGTTTGTGAATCGTGAAATTAAGCAAGATGGAACATAAAAATCTCGAAATACTACGATTTGATTCCTTTATTGACGACCTCTTTTTCCTTTTCTATTCATCGAGGTATGAAAGTGATTAAATAAGTTGACACTCCTGGGTTAAAAAAAACAAAAAGAAATACTTAAAGGTTTTTGTAAGATTGTATTAATCTCCCTTGGGGAACCTTTTTCATTAATACAAAATATATATAGTTGTGCAATGTTGAATCCTTATATAATAAGGATCCAAATTCTACCATAATTATACAACACAAAATATGGTAAATATGTCCTATGTACACGTGCTAATACACCTCCTCAGTCTGAGCGGGAGGAGGCCGGACGCTAAGACTGGATCGGAAGTCAAGTAAGAGCTGTCTAGGGAGGCCTTTTGTGAATATATCCGCATACTGATAAGAGGAATGCACATGTAAGACTTTGATATGACCGAGAGCGACCTTCTCACGAACAAAGTGTATGTCCATCTCAATATGCTTGGTTCACTGATGCTGAACCGGATTATGAGATAGATATATGGCGGATATGTTATCACAATAAACCAAAGATGCCTTACGCAACGGACACTGAAGCTCCAAAAGAAGGTTTCGGAGCCAACAAATCTCAGCAACAACATTAGCAACACCTCTGTACTCTGTTTCGACACTCGAACGGGATAATATGGCTTGTCTCTTGGCAGACCAAGAAATGAGATTATCCCCCAAGAACACACAATAGCCTGAGGTGGATCGTCACGTGTCCGGACAATCTGCCCAATCAACATTCGTATATGACAACAACATGGTCGGTGATGAGGGGTAGAAATGTAATCCATAATCAAGTGTGCCCTTAACGTAACGAATGATGCGTTTAAGGGCAATAAAATGAGGCTCCTTGGGGGCATGCATGAATAAGCATACATGCTGAACAACATACGCAATATCAGGCATGGTGAATGTAAGGTACTGTAGGGCACCTGCAAGACTCCGGTAGAGAGTGAGATCTGACACTGGATCACCATCCAAAGCACTGAGCTTTGATTTAGAGTCAACTGGAGTAGATATGATCTTGCAATTTGCCATTTTTTCCCTGTACACAATCTCCTCTACATACTTATGTTGACAAAGAAACATAGTGTATGCGGATCTAGTCATTGAAATCCCCAAAAAGTAGCTCAACTTCACCAAGTCAGTCATAGCAAATTCTGTTTTGAGCAGTGCAATGATCTCATTTTTCAATAACTCAGATGAGGCAGTGAGCACAATATCATCCACATACAATAACAAATATGCAATGCTACTACCTCTATGAAAAATAAATAAAGAAGTATCACACTTGCTGCATACAAACACAACTGCAAAATATACTGTGCAAAACGATCATACCACGCTCGAGGGGCCTGTTTCAAGCCATAAGTGTCTTACGTAGACGACATACATACTGAGGGGCTACATGATGGACAAAACCAGGCGGCTAGTGCATATAGATAGTTTCTTTCAAATCCCCGTGTAGAAAAGCATTTTTCACATCAAGCTGATGAATCGGCCAATGCTTACCCATAGCAATACTCAAAATTATGCGAATAGTAGCTGGTTTGACAATCGGACTGAAAGTCTTACCACAATCAATACCCTCCTACTGATTAGTTCCATTAGTCACAAGTCTTGCCTTATACCTCTCGAGCTCACCACTGTATTTGTATTTGTGACGAAAAAGCCACATGCATCGGATCACATTCACCCCATCTAGTCTAGGAACCAAATCCCAAGTGTGTTGTTTCGTTAAAGCATTAAATTCCTCACACATGGTTGCATTCCAATTAGGGTCTAGTTTGGCTAATTTTGGGTTTTTGGGAAGTGTGAAAATGGTTTGGGTGGACAGGTTAAACTGGACTTCGGATTTGAAAATCCCGTGTTGGGCATGGGTTTCCATGCGGTGAGTGGGGGTAGGAGTAATGTTGGTAATTGGGTGTGGGGCTTGGTTTTGGTTACTGTTCGACGGGACTGGATGTGTTGGGTAACTGGGTTCGACGGGTTGGGATGTCAGTAATGGGGATTCTGGGTTTGACATATGGTGTGGTGGTGGTGGCGATCGGGGTAGGCTGACACCATTTGGGTTGTGAATGGTGGCGTACGACGTCAGTGGTAGGGTGAGGCTGGGAGTTTAGTTTGGTGGTGTGAGTATGACGGTCTGGGTACCGGGGTGGGTTTGTCTTAGGGTTCTGGTGATAGGTGAAGTGGCGACGGGGTCATTTTGGCTAACTGGAGGAGCGGCGGTTGGTGACACAACAAGTGACAGGAGGATGCCTGGTAGCTGTTCCGGCAGTCGGCGAGACTAGATGGTAGGTCGACCGCATTCCGGTGGTATCAGATGGTGATGAAATAGTAAAGGTGATGGCAGACGATGACTGGACAGTGGGGGGGTGGTGGTGGCGGACTGACGCAGTTCATAAAGTATGACGGGGGATGTGTTAGACTCGTCTAGAAATGTATAGTCCGCGTTTTGGAATTTTTGAATATTTGCAAAAGGAAAGATTATCTCGTCAAACGTAACGTGACGAGAGACGTGAATTTGTCGAGTGGACAGGTCATAGCACAAATAAACCCTAGGATTAGATGGGAAACATACGAAGACACATGGAGTGGTCCAGGGTGCTAATTTATGAGGGATGGTGGACGCAAGGTTTGGATAACACAGGCAACCGAAAATCCGAAGGTGATCATAGGAGGGAATCCGACGATATAAAATTTTGGTTGGGGTCATGTTATGAAGAGTACTAGTAGGTAAAATATGAAGGACGTATTCTACCATTTTGATTGTATAAACCCAAAAGGAGGAAGGGAGAGAGGCATGAAACAGAAAAGTACAAAATCGATGAAAGAACATGAAACCATTTTGTTTCAATAGAGGTACGAGAAACGGAGAAACATGTTATTTATGATGCGAATGATTCGTTCTGCTTTGCCATTCTAAGGGGAGGTGTGGGGACAAAAAAATTGAAAAAACATGCCATTATTTTTACAGAATTTGTGAAATGTGGAATTTCTAAACTCACGACCATTATCACATTGAAAAGATTTAATGGCTTTTTCAAATTGTGTTTTGATAAAAGTGCGAAATTCCAAAAATTTGGCAAAAACTTCCAACTTGAACTTCAGTAGGTAGATCCAAATAAAGTGAGAGTAATCATCTAATAGGACTAGATAATATTTATGACCCAGAGAGCTAGTAATGGAAGACGTCCACAAATTAGCATGAACAATATCAAAAGGATCAAACGCAACACTAAGAGATGATTTTTAACGGAAGGCGAACATGTTTGCCTAACTGACAAGAAATACAATTTTGGGCAAGTTTCCCATTATTACAACGAATAAAATTATTACTTATAAGAAAATTAAAAACTGGGACTCCTGGGTGTCCAAGCCTATTATGCCAAGTTGACGGAGAGATGGCCGCGATGGAGGTGTGTGAGCGGGAACTGGCAGCGGAGGTGGATGTGAAAGGATATAGATCCCCGTGCTATTGCATCTCGTAAGAGGTGTCCCCGTATGGAGATCCTTCACAGTAAAACCAAAAGGGTCAAAGTCAATAGAGATGAAATTATTACGAGTAAATTTTTGGACATATATTAAGTTTTTAATGATGTTAGGAGCATACATGACGTTATTTAGGGAGAAGGGTGGGTGAGGTGGTTGGGTGTATGTGGTACCATAACCCTGAATTGGAACGTGATGGCCATTACCAACAATAATATATTGAGGATACTTCAAACGAGACAGTTTGGGAAGATTACCTGCAGATCGGGTGAGGTGAGACGTGACCCCCGTATCCATGTAACAATTTTCATCGAGTTGCTTCATATTTAGGGAGCCGAAGGCCTGACCTAAATCAGTGGGGGCCAGGCCCACTAGATACTGCTGATGTTACGTGAAGTGGGCCTGTTGCTGGCTTGGTCCAGGGCCCAATAGACCCATAGGAGGGTAAGTCTGATGGGCCAGAGATTGTGGTAGCTGGAACGCAGCCCAGTTCGGGTTGATGGGCCACTGGCCTGTGGCGGGCCACAGACGAGAAGTAGGGGCCTGATGTTGGCCCTTTCCACCACGGCCACACCCCTTCCCTTTTTCGTTGTTTCCGTCGCGGCCATCGCGGTCGTCTCGCGGCTGGCCGTCTGTTGGTGGTGGCTAGGCGGGGGTGGCATTTTATGGCGGCGTGTTTTCAACTGCTAAGGCCTTTTGATTGTGTTCGTCCTGTTTGACATGTCTGTTTTCCTCTAAAAGTAATTGGGAGTGTGCCTTGTTGAAACTCGGTAGTAGGTCGGCTTATTGAATCATAGTTGCGAGGGTATCAAATTCTCCTTTTGGTAAACCCGCAACAAGTTGTAGGACCATCTTAATGTCGGAAACGGGTGTCCCCACGTTTGATAATTGGTCTGCAACTAGTTTCAATTGTCGGCAATATTCTGACATGTTGGAAAAAATTTCGAGACGTGTATTATTGAATTGTTCCTCCAAATACACTGCTCGAGTATTTTTGTTGTCCTGAAAAATTTGTTCCAAACGAATCCATAATTCAAGAGCCGAGGCACCTGTTTTCATGATGGTATGGAGAAGGTCTTTATATATGGTGTCATAGATCCACTGTTTGACTATAGCGTCAAGACGACACCATGTCGAGTCTGCAATGTCGAGAGGGCGAGGGATAGAGTCGTCGATATGATCAAGTACATTATATGCACATGCGTGGATAGTGAATAGTTCAACCCACGAAGAGTACTGACCGTCTTCTTAATCAAGAATTAGAGGGATGAAATTCTTGATGTTCGTGGCGGTAAAAGCAGGGTGGAAGGAGGATGTGGAGGAGGGAAGGGGGTTATTATCGACGAATGTGGAGGATGCAGAAGCTTTGGGAGAGGTGGGAGGAGACATGGTGGCTACAAAAAGAGAGAAGAGATGCCGAAAAGAAAAGGAGAGGCTGCCGACGGCGGCTGCCCGTTGGGGGGCTGGCATGAAAGAAAATTAGGTGTTTTTAGGATTAGGCTCTTGATAACATGTAAGATTGTATTAATCTCTATTGGGTTGTCTTTTTCATTAATACAAAATATATATAGGTATACAATGTTGAATTCTTCTATAATAAGGATCTTAATTCTATCATAATTATTCAACACAAAATATGATAAATATGTACTAATAGTTTTTTTATTTAACAAAAAGAAAAGAATAAAAGTTGAAACTATTGTAATTCGTTAACGCTGGCCCATTTACCTGCCTGGCAGGCTTTTCTCTATCAAATTCGCTTGCATTACCTTTTTTTTTTGATAATCCATGTCTCCAGGCTTGCGCCTGACTACGTCCTGGAGGTAATAACACCGGTCCTTCAACACTATTACCAGGTAAATCGCGGGATGTGCTCCGGTGGCCAGTTTTCTGGGAGCGTACAACTGATCAATGAGACAAGGTCAAATTCCCCAACATGCAGAGTTTCTTCGTGCTTGCGGGGAATCGAACCTACGTTGTCCCATGCCAGAGCGCGCTCAGGCTTTGCCACTGGACTATGCCCCGGAGGACAAAACTGTGGTAGGGTAAACTTTTTAAAGTGACTGGTCCCACCGCATTACGGCCCCATACCCCAGAAAACCCCACCTCCGGCCTGGCCCTACGGATTAGTATACACCGCTTGGCCCTACGCGTATGGAAGGATTTTTTTGGGGGAACACAGTTCCACTCTCGCTGATCAGAGGACTCGAACACGGAACCTCAGGCAATGATACCTAATGTATTGGCCACTGGGCCAAACACTTTGGATTAAAACTAAGGTAGGGTAAACTTTTTAAAGTGATCGGTCCCACCGCATTACGCCCCATACCCCGAAACCCCACCTCCTACTGGCCCTACGGATTAGTATACACCGCTTGGCCCTACGCGTATGGAGGGATTTTTTTGGGGGAACACAGTTCCACTCTCGCTGATCAGAGGACTCGAACACGGAACCTCAGACAACAATACCCTAATGTATTGGCCACTGGGCCAAACACTTTGTGAATTCCGAAGATGGTGCATGTACAATTGTTTCCAGTCACGTCCTCACATTTTTCTTTTTCCCTTCTTTGGCCAGAATTTTTGAACAATTATCAGTTTAGTATGTATTTGATATCGTGAATAAAAAATATGAAGTCTTTTAAAGACAAAAAGTTTTAAAATTTATAAAAAATTAAAGGCTTTTAAGACTGCTCTTTTTAAAAATATAGTATCTAATAAATGAGATTCTTAAAGTATTTGGTGACAGTGATATTTAGGTGAATTTTAAAGATATGCTTATAAAGATTTAATCTATGATGTGAGCAAGAAAATGACATTTTCACCCACTATCCAGAAACCATAAAACCTCGAAGATTTCGATATTTGTTTTTTTTTTAAGTTACAAAATCTTAACAAGGGTTAGAAATGAAAAAGAAAAGAGGACAACATGGTGCACTAAACCTTCGATATGCGTGGGGTCTGGGGAAAGGTCGGACCACAAGGGTCTATGGTACGTAATCATCTTCCATCCAATAGAAAATTCTTTCAATTCAAGGTTGGTCAGTGGGTCGGGTCGTTCCGGTCCCGACCCGACCCGCCCCAATCCCCCCTAAAAAAATGGTGTCAGGACTCGTAGCCGGGACGGGACCTGGGCTCGTCCTGTCCTAGCCCACCGGCAAGCGACCGAAATCCGGACGACCCCCTTTGCAAAAATGACCGTTGCTGGCAATGACGATTTATATTTTAGCCGTTGTGCAACGACCATGTTTGACCCCTCCCCCACCAGTAAACCCCCTATCTCATTAATATTTATTTTTAACCTTTTCTCTTCATTTTTTCTCACAAATCTTCCTACAATCTCTCAATTTATCTCTCTACGAGTCTACAATTACATTGCTTACTAAATATTTTATTTTATTTGCTCATTTGTATAATTGTATCAAAGTTTAAAAATTGGGACTGAAGTTGGCAACTAGCTTGAGGATCTACTATTTCAACTATGTTATTTTATATAGCTCTAATATTTTTGTTACTTAATGAATATATGGAAAACCCAATAAGGCACCTATTAAAAAAATATTTTTCAAATTAAATTTTTGTTTTTTCTATAACCACTATTTATATTATTGTAGTTGTATTAAATCCGACTATTAAAATAAACGGTTGGAAAACACTTATTGAAATTATTTATGATTGTATAGCATTACTTCTACCTCAAACTCCAAAAAACCCCAAATGAACAACCACCTAAGGAACCAATTAAAGAAGAAGTTTTGTCTAGCATACACGATGAATGCAAAAAAGTATATATGCATTACCAACAAGAAAGTGCTAGCAACCAACCGCATTACCAACACATTACGTTGGCCAGTTCCGGCCCGCCGGTCCCGTCGGAGGACCGGTTCCGACCTCCCCCAGTGTCGTCGAGTCATGTCCCGCCCTGAACCCGCCCCACCCTGAACCCGCCCCATTGGACACCCCTAATTGTACGTAGTCTTCCCTTACATTTCTGTAAAAGGTTATTTTCACAGCTTAAATCCATGACTTCCTGGTCACGTGACAATAACTTTACCAGTTACTCTTGTCATTTCTATGTTGTAGTTGATAGATTTTTTTTTCTTTTCTGAAAAGAAAAGAAAATATTATATCAACAGCTAGCAACAGAGAAATGACAAGAGAGAGAAGCAAATCGTTCCTTACAACGAGATTCTAGCTGGTAAAGAACAAGCATCTTGGTAGGTGATGCATTTTATAATCAATTATTAAGTTAAACTTTTTATGTTAAGTGACCTTTTTGTCTGTTATGAGTTTGAATACGACATTAGATGCTTCAATATTATCTTTGGAAGACACCAATTATTGTTTAAGAACGATCAGTACAAGAATGTTTGTTAGGGCTTGTCATTTGCCAGTCTTGCATGGATATATAATATAGGTCAAAGGCTCATAGCAAAGTAGGGAAAGGGAAGATGGAGCACTAATTAAAAAGAATATAAGTATCTAGTTATGATTAAGAATAATATTGAAAAAGAATTACTCTCTCTATTTCAATTTATGTGACTTGATTCGAAGTATGAGGATCAAACTAACTAATGTTCGGTATAGATTCGTGCATAAATTTTTCATTTTTAAAAATAAATTTACATATTTAGAAACTACATTTAAATATTATAAGTCAAATAGTTAACAATTTAAAATATTTAGAAAGTACAACAACAACAACAACAACATACGCAGTATAATCCCACCATGTGGGGTTTGGGGAGATTAGAGTGTACGCAGACCTTACCTCAACCTTTTGACGGATAGAGATGTTGTTTCCTATAGACCCCGACTCAGGTGGAAGTGAAAAACAACAACAATAATAAGCAGTAATAGCAACAAGAAAATAAAATAACAAAGTGAAAGAACAAGCATATAGGAATAGAAAACTAATAATAAGAAATATGAGAATACTAAATAAAATGATGAAAATAATATTGATCCTACACTAAAGGAAAATAATACTAATCCTAATGCTAGCCCTCTACCCTAATCTTCGACCTCCACACCCTCTTATCTAGGGTCATGTCATCGGTAAGCTGAAGACTCGACATATCTTGTTTGATCACCTCTCTTCAATACTTTTCGGGCAGCCTCTACCTCTCCTCCAGCCCTCCATCGTCAACCTCTCACACCTGCTCACCGGAGCGTCTGTGTCTCACCTTTGGACATGTCCAAACCATCCGAGCCGAGCCTCCTGCATCTTGTCTGCCACGGAGGTCACTCCCATCTTGTCCCGAATTTCTTCATTTTTGATCATATCTCTACTAGTAAGCCCACACATCCACCTCAACATCCTCATTTTCGCAACTTTCATCTTCTGGACATGAGAAAATATTTAGAAAGTATTTGAGAAAAATTATGATCAAAGAAAACATCATTTGATTGTTCAAATAGTAACCAAGACAAACAAATTAAAAGGAAGGGAACAAAGGCGTATCTAGCCTTGCAGGTCGGGGATCAATTGAACCCCTAACTTTCGACGCGTAGCATAAATTTATATGTAAAAAATTACTAAAATTTTGTAATTATAGTAGATATGAACTCATAACTTTAAAAATATTATAATTCAAATGCTAAAAAATTTAAGATTGAACTCATAAAGTTTAAATTCTGGATCTACTTCTCGGAGGGAGTATACATTAATTGAGCAAAACTTGGCGAAACTATGCGAAAATCCGATCAACTGATGTTGAAGAATCAACGGGTGAATTGTGTTTATGGTGATTTGTCACTCATATCTAGAGGTAGTTGGTTTAACTTTTAAAAGAGTCCCTCAGATATAAAGAGACCTTATAAGTAAAAATAACTCCGTAATGTATTATTTCGTTCTACGAAAGTATTACTAAGTACTATTTATGGAATCAAGACATTATTTCCTTAACAATGAATTTCTCAAATATCATGATTATTACTCCAACTGTTAACTTATACGTACTACTTTTCTATATTTTTGAAATATGTAAGATTTATTTTAGAAAACTTATGCTCGGGTTTACACTTTTAGGACTGTGTTTTGACCGTTAAATTGATATACTTATGTTATTATGATTTGACTTATAAACATGTGAATAATTTCTTTCCTGAGTAGTATTTGGGGAACATTAGGTGGCAAATGAGTTGAAATTCAAAGGTAGAGCCGCTGTAGAACGTGACCGTTAGTTTCGGTCGGGACCAGAAATATGTATTAGACATTTTTGTAACTCACGTCTCCATCGTCTCTGTTCCACGTTTTAATCTGTACAATCTGTCCCGTAATAACACCAAATTTTCCGCACTTTTTACCATTTATAACCACAACGGCCATATCACCTAACTTCAACTTTGACTTCTTCTCTCTTTTTTACCAAACTAGTGAAATGATCCACTATTCGCGCGGCCATAAAAAATCTTATTAGATACGTGAAATATTTCTTTCTTTTCTAATGCATCTTACAATATTTTTTTATATTTCTAAAATCTTAATCTAAGAGAATGACTTACTTCACTCACAAATTAATTAAATTGACTCATTTTAAATGAAACATTTTAGAATAATTTCAATAAACTTTAAAGCAAACCCATGACATTGAATATTTACACAACAAATTATGGTGATCACCGGAAATAATTTATGGCTAAAATTCTGATGATCACTATAGCTTGTTCTTGTGACTAAAATGTTGACAATTCGTCTGGATTTGTGATTAAAATTCCTCATCAATATAATTTGTTGTTGGGAAAACCTTTAATTAAAAAAATGTGGGATATAGAAAGAACACTACTCTTGTCACAATAAGAAAAGGAAGATATTTGAAGAAAATACTCAATTATGTATTAAATGTTATCAGTGAAATTTGTCTAGTGAACACGTTAGCTTTTGTATTTGAAAGTCATTAGAAAAAGCGACAGTTGATTAACACTGAAATAACATTGTGTTTTATTTTTTTTAGAGTAAAGACTTTGAAATTAAGAAGATTTGGAGTCAAAAGAAGGCTTGAATTTTCACACTTCAATGACAGCTCCTTTCCACCAGATGCAGTTGAATTTATCTTATCCTCTTTAATGGAGGAATATAGTCTAGCACTTTCTTTTTATCCTTTTGAGTCATATTTTTCAGAGTTTAAAAAATATAACTACATTTATAGTATATGAAAAATCAAACGTTTCAATGCTCATTATCAATGCATGTTTATGTGTAACGGCTAACAGTTACAATGAAGGGATTGGGATTACTTCGTCCATTTCAGTTTTTTAGTTTGATTAGACATAGAACTCAAAAAAATAAGGAAGATTTTTTAATCTTATAATTTTAAATTAGATATACATGTCTATAAAAAGTGACATGCTTTTTCAAATGAAAGTAAGACATATAAATTGAAACTTTAAAACAAATTAAAAATGAAAGTAAGACATATAAATTAAAACCTTAATCTCTGTGAATATTTTATCCGCTAAGCACACAACCTTAGAAGCCTTTAAGCTTGTGATCAATGATCCAATGTCAAGGTTGCTTCACTGGTAATATTCTCTATCTGTGACTCTTGCCGCAAAAAAATAGTAGGTAAATGATCCACAAGATTATAATTGTCTTCACATATGTAATTTACATAGATAAAATTAATAAGAGGTGCATGTTTTATGCCTACCGGCAGATACAGGGGAAGACCAATACCTCAAAAGCCTTTATCCAAAATTATAGAAGTCTTATATTCAAACGTTAATCTAAATTTCTAATAACAAATGAAAGTAAGGCTTACCCAAAAATTAGAAAGAGCCTGGAGACAACTATTAGCTTGAGCTTCTTCACCAAAATGAATCCATCCAGATCCTGCAAATTCCTACGCAAGTTAAGCAATAATACAAGAAAATGAAAACAAAAGAACGTAAAAGCAAAAAAAAAAAATCTGATCTTGGAAATGTTACATACATGGGTAATAATGAATTGCAAATTAGTAAAGAATGAGGTAATGGAATGAAGTAACAGTTATAATGAATTAAAAGAAATGACTTTTCAGATTTTAACATAACACATTTAATATAATTAAGAAAGTTAATGGAGTGACTTTTGAGTTTTTTAATGTAGCATATAAATGGAAAAAAATATAAAAAATGTCAAAAAAAGAGAAAAAAAGATAAATGATTTTCTAGGCCATAATATGATTGTCTATTACTACCTTTATATTGTATATTGATTTTCTTTTCTTTTTCTGATTTGTTTTCTACAACATTTTACGAAGAATAAAAAATATATTAAATGGAAAAAGATCAAAAGCATCTCTAACGTATTGAAGATGATTTAAATTTGCACTTTTTCCTGGACTAAAATTAACGTTGTTAATGCAATTAGGCTTCAACAGGTGGAAGAAGGAACAATTTTAATCAGATAGCTAATATTAAAAATAATTGAGGTCCAATAGAAGAAAGGATGACAAATTTAAATCACTTTCAATACTACTAAAAGTTGAAATCAAACTAGGAACTTTAACACACTTGGCCTCCGCTTTATAGATAAAAAGGATGATAAAAAGATAAACACTATATGGCTTTACTAATGACTTTGACATTAATAAAGTTGATCACACAATAATGTGAATATCTGATCAAACTGTACGGTATATTTTACAATGCATTATCATAGATTTCCTCCATTCTAGCTAGTGTTTGGCTATAGATTTTGAATCAGATTTTGAAAATTTATTTTCAAGTATCTGTTTGGTCATAGATTATGAAGCGGATTTGGAAAATCTGTCTTCAAAAAATTTTGAAGTTCTAAAAACTAGTCCATACCTTATTTTGGGGTTTTGGTACTTTCACTCACAAAACTTCATATTTTGTTAAAGTAAAATGCATGTCGAAACACAATTTTAAGTTTCAAAAAATACAACTTCAAAAATTCAAATTTTCAAATTTTAACTTCAAAATTTACTAGAGCTAGAACTTGAATCTTCTCTGTCCCAAAAAATAATGCTTTGTGTCTTTAAATTACAAATGTTTCTTTGTCTAACAATTCAAACAAATATAAACAACAAAGTATTATAATTATTTTAGACTTGACTTGACATTTTTTTCAACTAACTAATATAATTGGCTCACCAGTAGCCACTTATAAATGAGGAGATAATATTGGAGACAGATAAGGATTTAGCTGGGACCAAATGCCAGCTGATAAATCCATTGACATCTGTGAATTTGCTATGTTGCTTGCGGAGTGAAGGAAAGGATCAAATGAAAGTGACTGTCATTGAAGAAAAACAGAGAAGATATGTTGCTCGAATTTGAGCTAAGAAAATATCTGATATTGAATTGAGTTAAATAGGATACAATGTAGGTATATATACATACATCACAACTCATCTAAATAATCTATTAATTACACTTAACTAATCCTCAACAAACTAACTCATAACAAACTTGTAACTAACTCTCCCAACTAAAAATAAATCTTTCATGTGCTACACCTCATGGTACTTTAGTGCACTTGGACATCAAATGAGTATGATGTACTCTGCTGAGAGCTTTGATAAGCAAATATGCAGGCTTGTTGGCAAAAGGCATATAAGCAGTATAGATGAGGCCTTTCTAGATCTTCTCCCTAATGAAATTACAGTCTATGTCAATGTGTTTGGTACGCTCATAAAAAACCGGATTAACAACAATTTGAAGAGCAGATTTACTGTCGGTGAACACAGAAACTGGTAATTGAACATGAATTCCAAGTTCTTGATATAAACCAGTGAGCCATACTACTTCTGCCACTGAAGCAACCAAGGCTCTATACCCAGCCTCTACTGAACTTCTGGATATTGTAACTTGCTTTTTAGATTTCCAAGATACAGGTGAAGAACCAAACAATACTAAATGACCTGTAATTGATCTCCTGCTATTGACACAAGCCCCCAATCTGCATCACAAACACATGAAGTTGAGGAGTGCTGGAACTAGACATAAGAATACCTTGTCCTGGTGTTTGTTTAATGTATCTGACAAGTCTAAGTCCAGCTTCCATATGTGAAGTTTTAGGAGCCTGCATAAACTGACTCGGGCATTGTACAACAAAAGTTATATCTGATCTGGTATTTGTGAGATATAATAATCTTTCAATTAGTCTCCTATAAATGTCAGGATCTGGCAATGGCAAATCCTATTTGGATAAATGTGTAGATGCTACATGACATGATGTGGATTGTGAGGCAACATATTGATCAAACTCTATAGTAGTGAATTTCTGATGCATTTTCATGGGTGAAAAAACAGTTTTAGCCCCTCCTAGTCCCATATCAACTATGAGTTCCAATGAATATTTTCTTTGATGCATAAGGATACCTTGGGAACTTCTTGCAAACTCTATTTCAAGAAAGTATCTAAGTTCTCCCAGATCTTTTATTTTGAAAGGTGACTGTAATGCTTCTTTGGTAGACTGGATAAGAACTGGATCATTACCAGTAAGTAGTAAGTCATCTACACATACCAATTCAACTACTATCTTATCACCTTTTTGTTTTGTAAATAAAGAATAATCCATGCGACTCTGATAAAAATCAGATGAAGTCAGGGCTGAAGTCAGCTTAATATTCCATTGTCTTGATGCTTGATTTAGGCCGTATAAGGACTTTAATTGTATCCTTTTGCTACCAGCCTAGCTTTGAATCTTTCCATTTCGCATGTTGCTTTTATATTTGATCTTGTACACCCACCTACATCCAATATCATTTTCCCTTTTGGAAGTTCTACTAACTCCCATGTTTTGTTCTCTTCCAACGCTTGGATCTCAACCTTCATTGCTTCAATCCATCTTTTGTCTTTTGAAGCTTCTGAGTAGTTGTATGGTTCAGTATCAACAAAAACTTGTACCACAAAACTTTGATATCTGGATGACATTCTTGTATAATCTAGTCTAGTAGATATGGAATATAGGCAACTAGTGGAACCTTGTTTCGTAAAGTAATCTTTGTGTCAAATAGAAGGTCTACTAGTCCTTGCAGGCTTCCTAATATCAGGTTCATGTGTTGATGTTCTCTCCAACGGGTCTATAGCTTGATGATCATGATCATGTCTTGAAGTATTAGCTCTCCATCAGAAGAAATATAAGCATATTGAACTTCTGGATTGCTATGTGCAATCTTAATACACTGTGGGTGAACTAGATCATCAAAATAGAAGTGTTCATGTGGCTTGATAGAGCCAAACTTGTCATCTGTATCATTCTTAAAGGGAAAACTGTCTCCATGAATACTACATCCTTGCTCATGAAAAATGTTATATTCTCCATGTCATAAAGTTTGTATCCTTTCTGTTCAGAACCATATCCTAGAAGAACAATTCCCACGGCCCTATGACTAAACTTGTCATGTTTGATCAAAGTAGTTGCAAAACATAGGCAACCTATCACTCTTAAATGAGAAAGTGATGGTACCTTACTATAAAACATCTCATAGGGTGACTTGTTACCTATACCAGTAGAAGGTATTCTATTCATGATATATACAATTCCTTCCACACAGAATCCCCAAAACATGTCTGGCAAATTGGCATGAATTTTTATGGCTCTAACTATTTTCAATATATGTATATGTTTTCTTTCTACTACACCATTTTTTTGTGGTGTATATGTACAAGAACTCTCATGTACTACACCATGTTGTTGAAATAATTCCTTACATATATGATTAAATTCATTCTCATTATCAAACCTTACCTTTTTTATTTTTACATCAAATTGGGTATTAACTTCAACAAAGAAATTTTTAAGCAATGTAGTCACATCTGATTTCAGTCTCATTAAAAAAATCCAAGTCCATCTAGAATAGTCATCCACAATAGTAAAAAAATATCTCATCCCATTATATGTTTCAACTTTGTAAGGTCCCCATACATCCATATGTAGCAATTGAAATGGCCCTGTCTTTCTACTAGTACTGACATGAAAGGATATTCTAGTTTGTATAGCTAAGGGACACACTTCATAACTATTCAAAACAAAAGAAGTATCATTCCTGAATCATGGAATTTTCCTTATAACATTCATAGGTACATGACATAACCTTTGGTGTCAAATAACTGCATCCACATGCTGAGTTGCTGCTAAATACTTAGTCACCTCTCCTCCTTTATTCTGTGTGTCTAAACATAATATGTACAATCCTTCTTCCTCATTATCAATCGCCCTCACCTTCCCAGATGAGAGAATCCTGAAACACACAACATTTGGGAAAGAATGTAACACTGCAATTCAGTTCCTTTGTCACCTTTGAAACATACATGAGATTAAATTTGAATGTTGCCACACATAAAATATTTTTAAGAACACCACCTCCTCCTAAGTGATAGTCACCAACATGTGAGATTCTGGCTGAATCTCATGTAGGTAACTGCACATTTTCTGTATTTTCTATCAGATTTTTATTCTGTAAGTACTTCTGATTACTAATCATGTGATTAGTTGCACCTGTGTCTACAATCCATTTTAACAATGCTTCTGCGTCAAGATTAAAAACACATGTCATATTTGCACTAGCACTAGTCTCTCCAACTGCAGCCTTGTTTTTTAGCATGCTGAGAAGTTGTTGGTGTTGGCTAGGTGTGAATTGATTAGCTGTCATGTACATCTCTTTGTGATGCTGGTATGGATTATAATTTGGCATGAACTGTGATCCCTGTGGATTAAGAAACTGTGAATTTGAAACTGTTTCATACTGATGTTGTGTATTCTGTCCAAACTGCTGATTTTGTGTGTGTTTTGTATCATGCTGATGATGTTGTACTTCACCTCCTTGTCAAGTATCATCAAAAGACAAATTTCCTCATGTCACCACATTTGCCTTTCTTGTTTTTTCCTTTAAAGCTTTCAGGATATCCATTGAGCATGTAGCAATCATCTTGTACATGTCTAGTTTTATGACAAAAATCACATTTCATCAACTTAAAACATTCTATTTTTAAATGACCCTTGATATGACAAAAGTCACAAATTGCATTAGGATTGTATGACTTCTTTTGCTTTAGACCTCCACTTCCATTCCTAGCTGTTGTGAACATGGCAGAAGACTCTACTGTATCTTGCATCATACTTCTTGTTCCTGCAACTATCATTTGACTCTCCTCCTGGTTGATCATTGCATATACTTGATTAAGATTTGGCATTTTTTGCATCATTATCACCTGACTCCTTACTTGACTATAACTGTCATTGAGTCCTATAAAAAAACTGCAACATTCTCTGATATTGTAAATGATCTACAAACTCCTTTGACTTAGGACAGCAAGTTGATGGTGGTATGATAGAGTCATATTCATCCCAGAAATCATTGAGTCTTGAGTAGTACATATATATTGATAGATTTCCTTGCCTCAATGTGAATATCTCTTATGCAATTGAAAGGCTCTTGAACTGTTTATTTTATCAAATCTATCCTTCAATTCTTCCCATGTCATGTAGGAATCAGAATTGAACAACATGCCAGTGAGCAAATTCTTGCTCACATTTTCCATTAACCAAGACACCAGAATTGCATTACATCTATACCAGAGTTTAGCTAAATCACCATGAAAAGCTTCTCTCTTCACTGTTCCATCGATGAAGCCTATTTTATTCTTTCCTAGTAGAGCTAATTTCATTGCCCTACTCCACAAAGTGTAATTATCCATTCCGGTTAACATAGTTCCAACAGACAACGAACCTGGTGCATCTGATGGAAAAAGGTATAAAGAATGATTGTGATCGATGCTCGTCGCCATTACCGCAGCTCCATTCATCATGTCTTATCCATTAGTTCCCATTGTTGTTGATTTTGTAATCCTTAGACTTCAATTGTAGTTGTGATTAACAATTTTTGGTATCAATTGCACTTGTGATGAACAGATTTCAGCTTTCTCGATGTCCAATTTCTTCGATTTCAGACACAGATCCCTCGAGTTCTTCACTGCATGTGATAGAATCTCCCTCGATCTACGCCAGTCGATTGCTCTGATACCATGTGAATTTGATGTGTTGCTCGTGGAGTGAAGGAAAGGATCAAATGGTAGTGGCTACCATTGAAGGAAAACAGAGAAAACAGAGGAGATATGTTGCTCGAACTTAAGCTAAGAAAATATCTTATATTGAATTGAGTTAAGTAGGATACAATGTTGTTATATATACATACATCACAACTCATCTAAATAACCTATTAATTACCAACAAAGTTACTAACTCATAACAAACTTGTAACTAACTCTCCCAACTAAAAATAAATCTTTCATATGCTACACCTTATGATACTTTGGTACACTTCTCTATTTCTTTCACAACATCTCCATCCTATTAACTCAGAATCTTAGATTGCTGATGCTGGCATGGTCCTCTTTACTCTTTATATTGCTTCACAAAAGTGAGACCACCAACTCCACACAGCTCTTTGAAATATTAGTCAAGGTATTTTATTTATCTACAACTATGCGGATTCATATATAATCTCCATTTATACAAAATTCTATCATGTATTAACCTCCAGCAGTTGTAGCCCAATAAAATATACATGAGATTCCTTTCATGTTTTGAAACGTTAACATAACTTCTAGTTAAGAGTGGATGAATATTATCTATATATCCCGTAGTGGGGGTTAAAATAAATGCAACAAGTGACCTCTTCCGTGGACTTAGTATAATAATAATAATAATAATAATAATAATAATAATAATAATAATAATAATAATAATAATAATAATAATAATAATTATAATTTTAAAAAAAAAAAGTTAATTCTCTCTGTAGCCTGGAAGACTTTCTAAGTGATTAAATATTCTGAAGTTTGTTTCTCTTATTCCAAAAGGTGGAATATCCCACCCCAGGAGCCCCCACACCCCGGTCCGACAGGTCTGTGAAGGAGGTAAATCATGGTGACTCAATTGATTTCAAAGGTTAGACCAGTACCACGCTGCGCACAAGGGGCCCTCCTTTATTTCAAGAAGAAACCCCCACACTGCCGCTGACGGGATTCGATCCTTGGTCTCTTATTCCAAATATCCCCCTTGAAACCAATTGAGCTGCTCAAGCGGACTTCTGAAGTTTGTTTCTCATTGCTTGGCATATGCTGAGGCCTGAGAGTGTTCAGTGTCCAGTTTCTTTCGTCATCTAAAAAGGTTCAAAATTTAAACTTGGATCAGACTGTCTGTATTTTTTGAACTTTTACCTAACAGTTTCTTCTTGATTGTTTCAGGGAACATTATTCCTATTATTATTTTCATTTTTTTTCCATTTGAACGTTCTTCAGATTAAAAAATTAAAACTGGTAAACAATAATTAAATTCTCCATTCGGCGGTATATAATATAACGGCTATCAATTATATAGGGACCTAGTCATTAGAATTCAATTGTGAGATTGTTAATAATGTCTTGATTTAAATTATCAAAACCATGCTTTTTAAATGATGATATTATATTAAATAATAAAGCAATGTAAGATCAATGACTCCTACCAACCACGCATGACATCTTCTTTTCATAATTTTTTTGTTGTCTCGAAGATAAAAAGCAAGTACTACTTTAATAGACTGTTAATAAAATTAGGTGGTGAATGAAGATTCCATAAATGTGCTAAGGCTATCTTTATAATAAAAAAAAGTTAATTTGTAAAAAAGCAGAGTAAACTGCCGAAAGTTCTTTCAGTTACTGTTTTTTTAAAAATCTTTTTCAGATCATTCGATTATAGTAGCTACAGGATAAGTGGTTTATTGCGTTTCGAAGTACAAAGTGTTAATCCCAATTGCAAAATGAAGGGGAAAAGTGACAAATAAATAAAAACTGTTGCAACATTGATCTTATAAAAATAAATAAAAGTGTTAATCAGTAGGCGATAGGTAGATACAAAATACAATCTATTTTCGAGAATCTTAATCGGCATTGACAAAATTCATGAAATACAAAGTGATACTTATGAAATTTACCTTGTGTTAGAAAACATAGCCAAGTAACTTCGAAAATCTAAATTCATGAAATACAAAGTGATACTTATATTGGTAAAGGTGTGTCTAGTATCTTAATCGGCATTGACAAAAGCTGGCCAAGATTTGAAACCAAGAAAAAGGAGAGTCGAGAGAAATTTCTTTTAAAGTTATATACACTCGTTTAGATACTCTTATATTATAAAATCAAGTATTTTTGTTGTAGCAGATAGTAGCTTCTTTTATTTTCAAAGTTACAAATCTCACAATTTATGAAGGTTTGCCTATAAATATTATTAAGACGATTTACAATAATAACAATAACATACTCACTATAATCTCACAAATAGGTATGAAGAGGGTGAGGTGTACTCAGACCTTACTCTACTTTTGTAGATATAGCCAGAGATGTTGTTTCTGATAAATCCACGACTCAAAAAAATCATTTTTCATAAATAGTTTGAAAGAAATGCAAGAGTAAAATGCGATAATGAAAAATATTGAAGAAAGATTGACAATACAAAAATTACCATTGAGATAATTTGATTATGAAAAAAAATTACACTAACGATATACAGAACATAAACTCTATTGTTATTACACTTGTGCTGAGTGGCTTAATCATATAGATTAAAGCATGCTTAATGAATTCTCTTATCAGCAAATTATAGTAGTACTGTATATAAACAAATTATATTACGTACATATATCAAAAAAAATTATAGAACAAATTAATACATATAGTAGTATTAAATTTTAAGGCATTTTTAGTGAACTTCCTAATTTTGCCGTTGTTTGTACTCTTCTTCTCCTCGTGAGTGAAAATATCCTCTTCGGGATTTCGCTGCCGTTTTCATTGCCAAATTTGTCACTGCACGTTTAACTATCCTTCTCAATATTTCTGTCAAAAGAATGGAAATGAAAACCAATAATGTTGATTCCTTGCAGATGTATGCGCAGTTTTGCGTGCACCATGTCCTTCAACTAGGTGTATTACTTTTTACAACCTAACCTTCTTTTCATATTTTTTCAGCAACTATTTATTATGTTAAAATTTTAATTAACAATTTAGTAGAATATTAACAAAGACATTATGCCAATGAAACCTGTAAAACGAAGTTCAATCTCCTTAACAATAATATACCTTTAAGATTAAGCTTCTTTTGTGATCTGTTCTCCTCCCACCTTGTATGACCAGTAATAAAGTGAATGCCAAAAGCAAAAAGTTTCATGAATTTGTCATAAAATAAAAGATATGCGTGTTGCAAAGTAAAAAACATGAATATTTGTTGTTCCAGAAGTTGGATACGGGTTGAAGTCACTGAAAAAGTCAGGACTTTTGAGCAAATTTCTATACTTTAACATCCTTCTCTTTATGTCGATTCCCCTGTATTGTTGAAATCTCTGATTCGCTAAAATTAAGAGTCCCAATCATTCGCTTATAGAAGCGATTCTTTGTTTCCATTCTCCACAAGATCATCAAGTGATTAGTCAGTTCAATATGTAGTTGTGGTGTGAACAAATTTTATGAGAGGGACTTTTGGTCATTTCTTTTGGTAAATTAAACTTTGTTTAATAGGTGTGGTCCTTACGGAAATACTTAAGCACACGATGGAATAATTAATGGGAATAAAATAAAATATGAAACAAGAATTAAAATAAAAAACTATTTGCGTTATAGACAATGAAACTACCCGCATTGGCCCGGCAGAGGGAGTATTATTACCACTGCATCGAATATGGTTGGATCTAAAATTAGAATGATTGAATTTTACTAGTATTAATGTTTTCGAGAATAAACATTTATCTAAATAGACTGAGTCCAACTACGTACCAACATTCCGTATCGACTAACCAGCTAGGGGAAACAGTTGAAAGAGAGCACTTTAATTAGCGAAACACGTTAATTTGCTAAGTTATGACTAGAAGGATATAATTCAGAACTTACCAAGCCTAGTTTCACCAACTTACCTACTGTTTCTCCATTTTAGACAACTACGTAGTGTTAATCATTGTTAAATATACACGTGATATACATTTATCATAAGTAGTGTATATCACTGTTTTGTAGCTATATTGTACCCGTGATATACACTTACCATAATTAGTGTATATCACTGTTTTGTGACTGATTTGTAGTGTAAATAATTGTATTAATTAGTATTGTACACTTACCATAATTATAGGATTCTTGTACTACTCGAATAGGGTTTTGGGAGTAGAATAGGAATAGGATTTTCCTATTATGGAAAATTGTAAATTATATATATACTCTTTCATTAATGAAAATAATCAAGGGATTATTTCTTTCATGGTATCAGAAGTCTAGGTAAAAAATTTCTCTCCCAAATTTTTTTCTAAGTATCAAAATCTAAGCCTCTACTCTCGGTTTTCGTGCTATTTCTCTTCCAAATCCCTACATCACGTCTTTCGTTGCGGTTATGGCTAAGAACATGTTTCACCTTGTCCTTACTCTTTCTAACATCAAGAATCACATCCCTATCATTCTTGAAATAGAAAACGTCAAATACGCGACGTGGACCGAACTGTTCAAAGTTCACGCACGCTCGCATCAAGTCCCCCATCACATTATCCCCGCGGCTCCTACTGATACGGAGGTGCCTAAACTGGAGGATGATCCTAAATTGTAGTCGACCCTTGATGTTACCGTTCTTCAGAGGATTTACTCCACTATCTCTACCGACAGTAAACGATTATTGAGTCTGACGCTACGACAAATGCTACTTGGGATAGAATACGTGATATATTCCAAGATAATCAAAATTCTAGGGTTGTTACTCTTGAGCAGGAATTCTCCCACGTCAACATGAAAGATTTCCCGAACGTTTCAGCTTACTGCAAAGGGTTGAAAGAATTGGCGGACCAACTCCGCAACGTTGGTGCGCCCTTTATCAATGATCGTTTAGTCCTCCAAATGGTTGCAGGCCTATCTGAGGCTCATAATGGTGTTGGTACGCTTCTTCGTCAGAGTAGTCCTCTTCCGTAATTTTATCAGGCTCGTTCCATGCTTACGCTCGAAGAAGCCGGCTTAGCAAAAAAGACGGCTACCGACGCTAGACTCGTGGTTATGATGACGTCCTCCACTAATTCCCAAGGTTTTGTTGATAATTCGGGCTAAATCCGTGCTCACGGTGGCGGCAAGAATACTCGAAAAAATAATGAAAAAAATCGTGGAGGCGAACGCGGTGGTTCCGACAGTGGTGGAGGTACAGTGGCAGTGGGCCCCATCCCGATAATAGTGGACCACCGTCCAAGTGGTCCCAGCCATGGCCCCCTGGCAGTGGGCTTAGGCCATTGGACAGTGGCCCGACGACCCTTATTCTCTAGCGTGCTAAGACCCTGGCCAGTGGACTGCCCAGAATTATTTTTGGCCAAATACGCAGTGGTCCAGTGGATTCCGCAACACCTCTGGGTCGGGGCAGCATGCAGGTGTGCTTGGGCCTCGGCCTCCGCAGGCCCACCATGCAGCGGGCCCCACTCAAACCGACATTGAAGCCGCGATGCACACACTTGGTTTAAATACCCAGGACCCGAATTGGTACATGAACACCGGAGCCACTACCCACATGATGTCCGACCGAGGTACTCTCTCGTCTTATTCCAATTTGAGCAGCAATCGTGGCATAATTGTTGGTAATGGAAATTCAATTCCAATTCGTGGTTACGGTCATAAAACTTTGTCCCCCCCCCCCATCCACCTCTTGTCTTGAAAAATACCCTTCATGCTCCTAAATTAATTAAAAAATTGGTGTATGTCCGTAAATTCACCACTGATAATTCAGTTTCTGTTGTTTTTTATCCTTTTGAGTTTTCTGTGAAGGATTTCAAGACGGGGATTCCTCTCATGAGATATGATAGTAGGGGAGATTTTTATCCTATCACGCCCACATCCGGTCTCTAGAGTCAAGCCTTGCCATCTACTTTTGCGGCTCTCGCTCCTTCCTTATGGCATGCACGTTTGGATCACCCTGGGTCGTGTATTGTTTCATCTTTACATAAAAATAATTTTATTCTTGTAAGGGTACGCGTAGTACTCTAATTTGTCAATCTTGTTCTCTAGGAAAACTTGTTAGATTACCATTTGTAGACTACTTCTCGTACCTTAATGCCATTTGATATTATTCATAGCGATTTATGGACGTCTCATGTTATCAGTTCTTTGGGCCATCGTTATTATGTTTTATTTTTGGATGACTATTCTAATTTTTTATGGACTTTTCCGTTAGCGAAAAAATCTCAAGTATTTTCCACCTTTTTAAAATTTAGTGCATTCATATGTACCCAGTTCGATCGAAAAATAAAAAATATTCAATGTGATAATGGCAAAGAATATGATAATGGGGCGTTTCGGGATTTTTGTGCTACTAATGGTATAAATTTTCGTTTCTCTTATCCTCATACGTCCTCACAAAATGAGAAAATCGAGCGCAAAATTCGTACCATTAATAACATTGTCCGAACTTTATTGATCCATGCTTTCGTACCCCATTCCTTTTGGCATCACGCTCTACAAATGGCAACTTATCTTCTTAACATACTTCCTATCAAGGGTTTGGCATCTTCATCCCCTATTCAAATCTTATATAATAAGACTCATTCGTATTCCCATCTTAGGGTCTTTGGGTGCTTATGTTATCCATTATTTCCATCAACCATAATTAACAAACTTCAGGCCCGCCTTGTGTGTTTTTGGGTTTTCCATCTAATCATCGTGACATGTTTTGATTTATCATCTAATAAAATCATCATTAGTCGCCATGTTATTTTTTATGAGACCCAATTTCCGTTTGCTGAAGTGAGTAGTCCCGTGCCTAGTTCGTATAATTTTTTGGATGACGATGACTCCCCATATCTTATCCACCATTTATCAGACTTATCCCGCACCCAAAATAAGCCAGCGGGCCCACTGCCCGCTGGACCCAATGTTTCGCCACATCCACCGATTCCAAGTGTTGTTTCTGCCCCAGTTTCAGATATTGGGTAAGATGCCCAGCCCGATACCGAAAATGTTCCTGCTCCAGCCCCGTCACATCATCGTGTTGGGCCAAGAAAGCCCACCGCTGCCGCCAATCCGTCACCCAGCCCAATTTTTTCCAACATCCACAAAATTCTTCCCCGAGTCATAGACATGTTATTCGTAGTCAGTGGGATATTCTTAAACCAAAATGACATTTTAATCTCAATTCTAATGTTCTTAAATCACCCCTACCCCGTAACCCATTTTCAGCTTTAAATGACCCGAATTGGAAAATTGCTATGACCGACAAATATAATGCTCTTATTGATAATAAAACGTGGGAGTTGGTACCCCGTCCTTCTGGTGTTAATATTATTCGGTCCATGTGGATTTTTCGTCATAAGGATAATTTTGATGGCTCTTTTGCGAGGCATAAGACTCGTCTTGTAGGTGATGGTAAGACTTAACAGGTTGGCATGGATTGTGGTGAGACATTTAGTTCGGTGGTCAAGCCGGCTACCATTCACACCGTGCTCAGCTTGGCTCTTTCGAAAGCATGACCCATTCATCAGATAGATGTGAAGAATATTTTCTTACATGGTAATCTTAAGGAGACAGTTTATATGCATCATCCCTTGGGTTTTAGAGATCCCAAATATCCCCATCATGTCTGTTTATTGAAGAAGTCCTTGTATGGGCTTAAGCAGGCCCCACAGGCTTGGTATAAGAGTTTTGCAGACTATGTTTCGACTATTGAGTTTTCTCACAGCATGTCTGATAATTCGTTGTTCATCTATCGTCGTGGTACTTCTCTGGCTTACATACTGTTATATGTGGATGATATTATCTTGACTGCCTCTACTGATGCTCTGCACCAGTCTATCATGACAATGCTCACTTCTGAGTTTGCTATGAAAGACTTGGGGCCCTTGAGTTACTTTTTGGGGATTGCTGTCACTCGTCATGCATGTGGACTATTCTTATCACAACGGAAGCATGTAGTTGAGATCATTGAGTCAGTTGGTATGTCCTCATGCAAGTCCACTTCCACTCCAGTTGATACTAAACCCAAGCTAGGGGTTGCGGCTGGATTGCCTTACGATGATCCGACCCGCTATCGCAGTCTTGTAGGGACTCTTCAGTATCTTACATTCACGAGACCAGACATTACATATGTCGTACAACATGTGTGTTTGTTTATGCATGATCCCAGGGTTGAGCACATGAATGCGCTCAAACACATTATTCGATACATCCAAGGGACACTTGACTATGACTTACATTTATATCATTCATCGGCGTCTACAATTGTCTCGTATACAGATGATGATTGGGGTGGTTGTCCAGACACCAGACACTCTAAGTCTGGCTATTGTATGTTTCTTGGTAATAACTTGGTCTATTGGTCTGCCAAGCGTCAGTCGACTTTATCACGCTCTAGTGCAGAGGCCGAGTATCGAGGGGTAGTCAGTGTGGTCTTGTTGGTTACGTAATCTTCTTTTAGAGCTTCATTGTCCTATTCAGAAAACTACCTTGGTTTATTGTGATAATATTAGTATCATCTATCTTTCTAGTAATCCGATTCAACACCAGTGCACTAAACATATAGAGATGGATATCCACTTTGTTCGTGAAAAGGTAGCTCGTGGACAAGTACGCGTTTGTCATGTCCCTTCCAAGTATCAAATTGCAGATATCTTCACCAAAGGTCTTCTCTCGGTCCTTTTTGAAGATTTCAGGGACAATTTTAGCGTACGAAGACCGCTGCTATGACTGCGGATGTGTGTTAAATATACACGTGATAAACACTTACCATAAGTAGGGGTGAGCACGGGTACAAGGTACCCAGATACCCGATCGGAACCGACACTAACAGGTAGGTTTCAGATAGATATATTATAATAATGGGTAAGGTTCGGGTAGTAAAATTAAGAACCGATCAATGTCGGGTCTGGTTCCGGGTCCGGCAAATAGAGACAGGGTACCCGGACCCGGAACCGATACCCGAAACCTATAAAATATTAAATATTTTTCTTTTTGAGAAACATTTGGACCACTTTTAACTTTCTCCAAAATTGTTTGATGCACGCCTGCACATTGATTTTCCCCTCGCCAAGACGCAAATATTTCAGCTTTTTCACCCTTTTATTTTAGAATGCTCTTTGTGCTCTAAGAGAAAACACCCAAAACTCTCTCAATAACAATGACGTTTTAGCTACACCATCGAGCTTCATCGTCGTCGTCGTTGAAGCTTTCTCTCAGGTACTTTCATCGGCATCGTCGTTGAAGCTTTCTCTCAGGTACTTTCATCGTTGTCATCGTTGAAGCTTCACATTTGCCTCTTTCTCTCCCTTGGTTGTGTTCACTTCGTTCATAAAATGCATCCGGGTTCATATCTAACTCTCCAATTTCTTTTTAATATCCTATGTTTCTGTTCTATTTCAGGCGATACTCATCTTCAATCTGTATTACTTTTTTATTTGAAATGTAAATCTATTTTTAAAATTTGTGTATATTTTTGTAGATGTGAAGATGAAATTTAGGGATTTACTAGTATAATAAAGCTTTTCTTTGTATCGAATAGCTTATGAACACAAAAATAAGTTTAATTAAGATATTTTTATTTTGAAATCAACACGTTCAATTAATTGAGTGTCAAATTTGGCTTGCAATTTTAGGTTTTTGTTATAGAATTAGCTTTTCTACAATGAATAAGTTTTCTAAAACTTCTTACAAGGGAACTAAATACTCCGATTGCAGGCTAAAAAACTACTGGATGAAATTATTTTAGAACTCTTTTTTATTCTCATAGGCAAAAAAAACCGTTGCTTAATCTATGTTTTTTTATTTACAAGGTACCCGAAAACCTACCCGGAACCGCAGAGTACGGGTAGGTTCCGGATAATGATTGCTACGGTTAGGTTCTGGATAGTAAATTTAGGAACCGATCTTTTACCGGGTAGTTCAAAACGTTAGGGTACCCGGACCCGCTCACCCCTAACCATAAGTAGTGTATATCACAGTTTTGTAGCTATATTGTACCCGTGATATACACTTACCATAATTAGTGTATATCACGATTTTGTGGTTGAATGTAGTTTAAATAATTGTATTAATTAGTATTGTACACTTATCATAATTATAGGATTTTTGTATTACTAGAATAGAGTTTTGAGAGTAGAATAAGAATATGATTTTTCTATTATGAAAAATTATAAATTATATATACTCTTTCATTAATGAAAATAATCAAGCGTACATCTCTGTTTTAATTTAGCCCAACTTCACATTCAACTCAAAAGTATAACTGGACGTAAAAGATAAATTAGAAAGAAAACCTATATTCAAATTATAATTAATTTTATATTGTATTTAAAGTTTAACTAGATGGGGTAAACATCAGACCTCTTCGAGTTGCCATTGCTTCTTCTTTTTTCAAACCTTCGTATCTGAAGTTTTAAATTGCCAGAGTCTAAACTTCAGAGAGTTTTAAATTGAAATATATTCGATGTTGAAACTTCAGACCTCGAGTTTGAAGTTTGATTACAAGGCACAAAATATTAAAAACTCTCAGTTTTGACTATGTTTTAATTAGTGGTTCTAAGAGTGACTATTTGTGCACATCGCCTGCAAGTAAATAGAGATCAAGCCCAAGTAGGGGATGGAATTCACAACAGTTTTAGATGATTTGGTTTCTGTCCAAGTTCGCTGCATGTTTTCCTATAAATCTGGTAAATCCTTGGGCCTGGTTTTTCAAGAGGCAAACTTCTTTTGGGCCTTAACGTTGTAGCTTCAGACTTCAGAGCTATAACCAAACTAACAAAGCCAGACCACGCTTGGCCATATTTTCATGAGCCCAACTTGGATGATATTTCATAAACTCGGGCTCAAGGTCGTTTCATTTATTAAATTGGGTTTGATTCCATTCTTTGCTTTAAGGGAACAGGTACTTTTCTATTTTGAACACGAGACATGAAAATAGTTTTTTTTCTCCTTATTTATTGTACATTTTGAAGAGAAATTTTGGAATAATGGTAAGTTATCTTCGCGTGACTTATAAATTACGAATTGAATTCTGGTAAGTTGCTTACAACATATTCCTTTGGATGTGATCCTTCCTTGGTTCCTGCACGAATATGGGATACTTCGTGCATTGGGCTATCATTTTTTACACTGAATATGTTTAAATATAATTTGGGCCACTTTTCTTATCTGTGTTTCATCAATTTTTCTTATGTTTAAAAGCATCTGAATGTTCTAACTGCATCATTTAGAAAAGCGAGCTATTGACTCGTTGGATCTGCATTTACATTACCAACTCTAATGAATATTTTGTACGTAGGATGCATACTCTTTTTTTGTGTGTATATTATAGTATTCAAATTTAAATGTTAAAATCGTTCAAACTTCTCTTTCAAATCTCCACATCATATAATATTGATTTATGCTCCTCACCTACCAACGTTTTCCTTATAATAATTTCGTATAAGAAATGTGTTCCGGACCCCATTGCACGTGTAAACGTGTACAATAATATTCATATTCATAATTAAAATATATCTCATATATTGTGTAAATATTTAGTGATATATAATTATGGTAAACTATCATTCTTCTTATATTAGAGTTTTACATTGTACACTATATATATTGGTATTAATGAGAAAGACTCCTCAGGGGAGATTAATATTATCTTACATGGTATCAGGAGCCAAAACCCTAAAAACCTAGCGTACTATCGGTATCGCCGCCACCCCCCCTAAATTTTCTTTCCGGTCTTCGGTAACCCCCCCCCCCTCTCGGTTTTTTTTCTCTTGTCTTTCCACTACCCAATGCATCATATGGCTACCTCCACGTCATCTGACGCTTCCGCTTCTATCCAATCGTCATCCAAACACCCATCACCAACCTCTCATCACCATATTTCCACCCGTCTTTTGCCGTTACTAACATCAAGAACTTTGTTCCCTTGATGCTTGATCAGATAGATGGTCAATATTGGTCTGTTCGCATTCACGCATGTGTATATCATGTACTTGACCATATCGACGACTCCGTCCCTCGCCCTCCCGAAATCGATGACACAACATGGCAGCGTCTCGATGCAGTCGTCAAACAGTGGATATATGACACAATATCTAAAGACTTACTCTACACGATCATGAAAACGGGTGCCTCTGTCCGTGAGTTATGGACACGCTTAGAAGAAATATTTCAAGAAAACAAGACCATTCGTGCAGTGTACTTGGAAAAGCAGTTCAACAACACCCATCTTAAAAGTTTTTCTAATATGTCTGAGTATTGCAAGTAGTTGAAACTGGTGGCAGACCAATTGTCCAACGTTGGTACGCCTGTTTTTGAAACAAAGATGGTGTTACAATTGGTTGCAAGCCTCCCAAAGGGTGAATATGACACCCTGGCCACGATGATACTACCCAGTTTTAACAAGGCCCGCTCGCAATTACTATTGGAGGAAACCCGGCGAGCGAAGCAAGACGATGACAACCAGAAGGTGTTAGCTATTGAAACGTCTGCACAAAATTACGCCGCCGCCGGCCAGCAGCCTCTGTTGGAGAACAGTCAGCCGCAACAGAACCACGGTGGCAGGGGTGGCAGGGTCGCGGCAGTGGGTGAGGCGGCAAGGGCTACGGTAAAGGAAGGGAACAACAATCCAACAAGCAGCCGCAACAACCCAACCAGTCTGCCTCGTGGGCTGGCCCAGCATCCAGTACCCAGAATCAGCACTGGGTCAACTACCTAGGCTATTCTTCAACCAATTATCCATTTCAACAACATGGAGTACTGGGTCCGGTTCCGAGTTATCGACCAGCCCACTACCAGTAGCACCAAGCCCACGTCACACATGCACATTTCCCTCAGCAACCCACCAATCATATCCCCGTTGATTTGGGCCAGGTGTTCAGCAGTATAAATTTGCAGCAGCCTGATGAAAATTGGTACATGGACTCCGGAGCCACATCTCACCTCACCCGGTCTGTAGGTAATCTCTCCCAATTATTTCGTTTAAAGTCTCCTCAATTTATTACAGTTGGCAACGGTCACCACATTCCAATTCATGGTTATGGTCACACCTACGCTCCACCACCTCACCCACCCATCTCCCTAAATAACGTCATGTATGCCCCAAACATCATCAAAATTTTAATCTCCATTAGAAAATTTACTCGTAATAATTTTGTGTTTGTTAATTTTGATCCTTTTGGTTTTACTGTGAAAGATCTACGTACGGAGACACCTCTTACAAGATGCAATAGCACATGGGACCTATATCCATTCACACCCTCGTCCGCTTTCAGTTCCCGCTCACACACTACCCTAGCTGCTCTGTCTCCGTCAATTTGACACAATAGGCTTGGACACTCAGGAGCTCCTGTTTTTAGTTTTCTTAGAAGCAATGATTTTATTCATTGTAATGAAAAACTTGCCCAAAACTGCCTCTCTTGTCAATTAGGCAAACATGTTCGCCTTCCGTTTAGTTCATCCGTTAGTATTACGTTTGCTCCTTTTGATATTGTCCATGCCGATTTGTGGACGTCCCCCATTACTAGCTCTATGGGTCATAAATATTATCTCGTATTATTGGATGATTACTCTCACTTTATCTGGATTTACCCACTAAAATTCAAGTCCGGAGTCTTTGCCAAATTTCTTAAATTTTGCACATTTATCTAAATGCAATTTGAATGAGCCATAAAATCTTTCCAATGTGACAATGGCCGTGAATTTAACAATTCAGCGTTTCAAAAATTTTGCAAAAATAATGGCATGGTCTTTCGGTTTTCGTGTCCTCACACATCCCCTCAAAATGGCAAAGCCGAGCATATCATCCGTACAATAAATAACATGGTCTGCACTTTCCTATTTCATGCCTCTCTCCCTCCCTTATTTTGGATTTATGCGGTCAAAATGGTAGAATATGTCCTTAATATTTTACCCATTGGTATCCTTCATAACATGACTCCAACCGAAATATTACATCGTCGGATTCCCTCCTATGATCACCTTCGGATATTCGGTTGTCTATATTATCCTAATCTCACTTTCATCGCCCATCACAAATTAGCCGCCCGCACCACTCCATGCGTCTTCTTAGGATTCCCATCGAATCATAGGGGTTATCTCTGCTATGACTTGGGCACTCGTCAAAATCACGTCACCTTTGACGAGACCACATTGCCATTTTTGAACATCTAAAAGTTTCAGAAACCGGATTACAATTTTCTAGACGAGTCATACCTCTCTCCCGTCACTCTTAGGGAACTGTGGTCGACCAAACACCATCGCCCGAACACGCCGCCCATCGCCACCTACCAGATCGCCCATCGGCGTCTCGCCACCAAGCAGCAATCTGTCACCGTCTTTGCCGATTGCCACCATCACCGGCAGTCGACTACCCGTCCCCACCAGTCCACCAGTCATCGTCCTTGCCTCTGTGACGTCCTTACAGCCACCCCATCAAGCCACAATCGATCCTTCCACCAGCAACCAATCAACTAACCCCATTACCGGACCAATTCCACCACCGACATCGTACCCCACCATACCATCCCCCACCAGTCCCGGTATATCGAGACTAGTCACCAGACCCAACCCAGACACTAACACCGCCATCGACCCACCCCAATCGACTTCCAACCCGTCAACCATCATTATTCTGAAACCACGACTTGAACCACACTTGAGTTCGACCCTACCAGTTCAACAGACCAGTCGACCCATACCTTTGCCCAGCCAGCACCCTCACACCCTATGAAAACCCGTGCCCCAACACGGGATTTTCAAACCCAAAGTCCAATTTAACATGTCCACCGAAATTTTTTTCCCTATTCCCCAAAGCCTAAAATTAGTCAAACTGGACCCGAATTAGAATGCGGTCATGTGTGAGGAGTTTAATGCTTTAACGAAACATCAGACTTAGGACTTGATTCCTAGACCAAATGGGGTGAATGTGATCTGTTGCATGTGGCTTTTTCATCACAAGTACAGGGATAATGATGACTTAGAGAGATATGAGGCGAGCCTTGTGGCAAATGGTACTAACAAGCACGAGGGTATTAATTGCGGTGAAACTTTCAGCCCAGCAGTTAAACCGGCTACCATTCGCATTGTTCTAAGCATTGCTATGGGAAAGCATTGACAGATTCATCAGTTTGATGTGAAAAATACTTTCCTCCATGGGGATTTAAGAGAAACTGTTTACATGCACCAGCCGCCGGGGTATGTCCATCCAGCAACCCCTCAGTATGTTTGTCGTCTCCGTAAGTCACTGTATGGCTTAAAACATGCCCCTAGGGCATGATATGATCGCTTTGCACAGTTCATTATGCGGATTGGGTTTACATACAACAGATGTGATAATTCTCTATTTACTTTCCATAAAGGCCGTAACACTGCTTATCTATTGTTATATGTCGATGACATTGTTCTTATTGCTTCTACCGCTATGTTGAAAAATGAGATTATTGCACTGCTCAAGTCTGAATTTGCTATGACTGATTTGGGGACGTAGAGTTATTTTTTGGGTATCTCCGTGACTAGATCTGCAGACTATATGTTTCTCTGTCAGCGTAAGTATGCAGAAGAGATCGTGCATAATGCTAAGATGGATAATTGCAAAACCATATCCACTCAAGTTGACTCTAAATCCAAACTTAGTGTCGTGGCTAGTAATCTAGTGTCAGCTCTTACTCTGTATTGGAGTCTTGCAGGTTTACTTCAGTATCTCACCTTCACCAGGCCCGACATTGCTTATGATGTTCAGCATGTATGCGTATTTATGCATGCCCCCAGAGAACCTCATTTTACTGCCCTTAAGCGTATCATTCAATATGTTAAGGGCACACTTGATTATGGACTACACTTATATCCCTCCACACCGAACACGCTATTATCATACATAGATGCAGATTTGGCAGGCTATCCGGACACTCGCCGTTCTACATCCGACTACTGTGTGTTTTTTTGGGGATAATCTCATCTCTTGGTCTGTCAAGCGGCAAGCCACATTATCCCGTTCGAGTGTAGAAGCTGAGTATAGAGGAGTTGCTAATGTTGTTACAGAGCTCTGTTGGCTCTGAAACCTTCTTTTGGAGCTTCAGTGTCTGTTACGTAAAGCGTCTCTAGTGTATTGTGATAACATATCCGCTATATACATGTCTCACAATCCGATTCAGCATCAGCGGATCAATCATATTGAGATGTACATCCACTTTGTTCGTGAGAAGGTTGCTCTCGGACATGTTCGAATATTGCATGTGTCTTCTGCATATCAGTACACATATATCTTCACGAAGGGCCTTCCGAGACAACTATTCCTTGACTTCAGATACAGTCTCAGCGTTCGACCTCCTCCCGCTTCAACTAAAGGGGTGTGTAAACGTGTACAATAATATCCCTACCCATAATTAGAATATATCCCGTATATTGTGTAAATAATTAGTGATATATAATTATGGTAAACTAGGATTCTTCTTGTATAATGTAGAACTATATATATTGGTATTAATGAAAAATACTCCCCAAAGTAGATTAATACTATATTACAACAGGTTTAGTAGAGTTCAGCACTCATGGAAGCTTCCTTTTATCCTCTTCATTCATAATTTATTATATATAATTATATGAGGAAATGAATAGACATATAATCCTTTACAATTTGACGAAAACTCCCGTCTTATCTCAACCAAGTTTCAGAAAACTCCACCATGTGTAATCTCAAAGGTACATTTATAGGACACGTGACAAAAAATGAAAGAGACTAAAATTGAAGTTATAAAAGATATAGCTAACCTTACTCTCAAGAGGCAAATGTAATTTTTTCTATCTTCTACGGTCTACACCGTCTGTTAATTTCCTCCTTTTAGTATGTTTGAGACACTTTTGTATTTGAAACCTACTCCCTTCGTTCTTTTTTAGTTTTCATGATTATTAAAAATATTTATCATTTTAGAAAATTTAAATAATTATTTTTTATGTTTCTTTAATATTAATTGCTTTTGAAAGTAAATAATATCATTATATAGTATAAGGTATATAAATAAAGTACACATTTATTGAAGAGAAATGAAAGTAAATTAGTTAAAAAAATACTTCTTACTTATGATTTTTAAGAAATGTGAAAAAAGTAAATATGATAAACTAAAAAGAGACGAGAGGATATGAAACAATAACAATATTTTATTCCTGGTGAGTTATGATATAGCGTGTTGACTGTTGAGACTTCACTTAGGACCTTTTTGGCCATAGATATTGTTTACTACGTTTTTCTTTTTTGTTTTTTAACTTTTATTAAAAATTAGTATTTGAGTAAGAAAATTTTAAATACAACTTTAAGTTTTATTTAAAATTTGAAAAATAATCAAAAATTTGTTTTCACTTTTTTATTTTTTGTTTTTGGTTGTTGCTTTTGTCTTTCACTTTTCAAATTTGACTCTATATTTTTTATTTTTATAAATTTGACCCCATTTAATTCAGCTGATCTAAAAATGCATGCTCGATGGGAACATATTATTCACACAATGTGGGATGATTATATTTAAAGAATATTTTATTACTAGTGTTTTTAGTACTAATGAATCATTGTAAATATTTAGAATTGACGAAATGTAAATAGTATATAGTAACTCGTATTTGAGTCCATCCCACTGGCGATCCTACTTCAACGACATTCTCGTAATACGTAAAAAAAGTATCCCGATCTTATTAAAGGATGAGTGACAGCAATAGTGGAGATCGATGAAGATCTTTTCGGCCCCTCCCCCCCCCCCTACTATGTGGTCGGCCTTTTTACCAGTCTGCCTCCTTTCTCTTAATGGAATATATCAATACCCGAGTAAGGAAGGGGGAATCTTTTTTCATAATAAAAAATACAAGTATAGAATCTTCTATGCTCAATCGAGTAAGAAAGCTCGAAATTGTGCTCTTGTGGTGACAAAGAAGCAGGAGCTTGAGCTCAACCAGCCATTGATAATCACTACTTTTTTGGTTCTCAATCGGGATGGATGGCTTTGGCAGGCATGGATGAATTACTTATAGTTAGGTAGAAGGGGGGTAAAGATTCTTTCTTCTAAGCTTGTTCTTGTTTAGTCCCCTTCATTTCGGAAGCAGTTTCTATTTCTACATCTCTTTCTTCCTAAATTTCCACCCTTTCTTCTATTTTTGAGGCTCTTGCAAAAGGTAGCATTTAGTTAGCGCAAAAGGTAGCAGTTTAGTTAGCGTGTAAGAAATGCATTGGTTTTTTTTTAGTTTTGCAGCTCATATGCATCAGTGAACAAGTCCATGCCCATGATTAACCACGATACATGTTGAAGATGCAAATAATTTTGAACTTCATAATATCATCATATTAAAGAAAGTCTACATAAATCATGACTAATGTAATAGAAAATGATTGATGGACAGAGTTTACGCAGTGATTATGTATATTAATTACTTTGGGTGATTTTGCTAGTTTTTAAAAATTGGGCATATAAATCATATTTCATATTTTAAAGAAAAAATACAGTCCACCAACCAAATAGTATTTGTAAAAATTATGGTCAAACAGAACTCCAACTCAAACTTCAATTTTTTTTTTTTAAAAAGTGATTTGTTTTTGGTTTCTACGACCAAACGCCTACTTCATATAAAAGCTAATGTTGGTACTTTACATATGTTCAATTAATTAATATAGGAACCAAAAGTCTTTCGTAACTCAGTATTTAATTAACAATCTCAAGTAAAATGAGGATTAATCTTTTCTTTTTTTCGGGAAGAGGATTAGCCTGTGCACCTACTCACTTCACCAACCCCCAAGGCGGGGCCACAAACTAGGGATGACAAGTGGGTACAATTTTGCGAATTTCGCACCGCATCCGTCACAGTTGGGACGAATATAGGTATAACTTTGACGGGTAGTAGACGGGTATGAGTATAACTTTGGCGGGTAGTAGGTGGGTATGAGTAGGTGATGGATTTACCGTTATACCCGCCTGACTCGCCCCAAATTCAACCTCCCGCCTTATATCCGCCAAAGTTATACCCATACCCGCCTACTACAAGCCAAAGTTATACCCATACCCGCCCCAACTGGGGTAGTAGGTGGGTATTGACGGATGCCGGATATCCACTTGGGTGATGGAGCGGGTGTGGATTTAGGAATATACCTGCCTAGGCGTATATGGATGTTGAAATGTATTCGCCACGGGTTGCAGGTAGGTGATGGGTATAAAATTTTTTGGCTAGTTTGTGAGTGGCTAAATAGAAATTTGCTTGTTCTGGTAGTTAGTCTAACCCCTTTCTCGCATCATTCCATTCGAAGTAGTCGAAAAAGCAGAGAGAGAGAGAGTCCGCACCCGCCCCGCCCAATTTACATCCCTACCACAAACTCAATTTTTATTAAGATTGACCCGGAAAAAAAAGAAGAAAAAAAAGAAAAGGGGTTGGTGAAACCAATTCGGATATATAATTGAGACACGACGTACCATTTTAGTTGAAAAAACAATACATATAAATACCATTTTATAAAGAAATCCCAATCACAGCAATAATTTTCAACCAACTCCCAAATCCCGCCCACCGGAAAATGACGTCAGAAACGCCCGTAGCCGCCGCTAACTACTGGGGCGACATGCCGGAGGAAGAATTCTACGCCTCTCAAGGAGTACGCAACTCCAAATCTTACTTCGATACACCTAACGGAAAACTCTTCACACAAACATTTCTCCCACTTGACCCAAACATATCTCCTAAAGCCACTGTTTACATGACCCATGGATACGGGTCGGATACCGGTTGGCTATTTCAGAAAATATGTATCAGTTACGCAAATTGGGGTTACGCTGTGTTTGCTGCGGATCTGCTAGGACACGGTCGTTCAGATGGAATTAAATGTTACCTTGGTGACTTGGAGAAGACTACTGCTGCTTCCTTGTGCTTTTTTAAGAGTGTGAGGAATAGTGATGAGTATAAGCATTTCCCCGCGTTTTTGTTTGGGGAATCTATGGGTGGGTTAGCTACTTTGCTTATGTACTTCCAATCGGAAACGGATACTTGGACCGGGTTGATCTTCTCCGCCCCGCTTTTTGTTATTCCTGAACCTATGAAGCCTTCTAAGGTACGTTTTAGTTACAATTCTGTTTATTTAATTGTTATTTATACCAGTTTGGAAATTCAAATAGTTTTTGTTTGAGGACGATTTTCTCCTTTTCATATATTGTGTAATACTTCTTCTATCCAAAAATAAATAAATTGTCATACTTTTTTTTATATCCATTTTTTTGGCTTACGCCAGACTATTCCGGAGATAGTAGTGCCGATCTGTCAGCACTAATAACAGTAAATCGGGGATGTGACTAAATGAACAGTGTTTGAGAACAGAGCAACTGATATACTTTTCTTAATGTAGTTTGTACAAAAAAGATTTGACACTTTTTTATATTTAAAAATAATTTAACTTTATAAGATATTTATAAACATACAAATATCTAAAATTTATTTTGGACCACACCTTTCAAACCTATTTTTTAAACTTCGTATCAAGTCAAATTACGATAATTTATTATTAAGATAATTTATTTGGGACGAAGGGTCTATTTCTTTTAATGTAATTTTTAAATATGTAAATTTTATTATAAAATATGTAAAATTTTTGAAATTGAGTAAAAAAAAAGTTTGTGTCCCAAAACTGGTCACCCTCCTATAAATTGAGATGGGGAAGTAGTAGTTTTGGATTGATTTGCTTAGAAGGATGTTTATTTTGCCTTGTTGCACCATAATTTTATTGCTATATGTAATTACATCTTTCTGATTGGCTCAGACTTCGATGAAATATTCTAAGGATTACCTGCCAGTAATCTTCAATTAGTTGTTAGATTTTAATAAGCTTAGCTTGTGGACCCAAAATTGTTACTCCTTTGGTTCAATTTGTTCAAATAAAACCAAATTTATGGAAGAGGTTTACTTAAGCTTAGCTAGTTAGAACATAGGACTAAAAATACTTGTGTCACCGGTCCGAATCCACTTCTAAGCTGAAAAGGGTCTAAAGGACACATGCGACAAAAACCGAAATATGAATTGGAGAGACTAATATGTGAAAGTCCAATGAGGTCTCAACTGACGGCTAAGTTTTGTTCTATGGTGGTTTTTGTTATGTGAATCATAGAAAATTAAGAAGAATTTTGATACACAACCTAAATATGTATATATAATAATATATGAAGTAGTAAAAATTTACTTTAGTTACGAGTGTTTATGTATCCCTATTCTTGTTTGAAGTAGAATAATAAGGTGACTAATTCATACTTTTGGCAGTCCCCAAGTTTTCACTCATAGCTAAAACCATTTTTCTTTGTAAATAGAAAATGAATCTATTTCTATCTTCCATATTTGATTTTGTTTGTTGGAAGGCGTATAATCCATATGATATCCATTAGCATTTCTGGGCCTTCCATTGAGAAGCTCCCAATATTCTGGTAAAATCTTTCAGATTAGACGACTTGATCCCCTTTAGAGTCCTAATTTCTCCTTTTTCCATGGTGATGATCACCTACCACTGTCATGTTAATAGGCTTGATACTTACCCCTTCGCCCCAAAGTTATACCTTCTTGTCACTTTTGATCAATTTGTCAGTCTTAATTAGACATATTAATTCACATTATGAGAATAGGATCTGGATTTTAGGAAGTTCTAATTTAAATGACAACACGGTATATTTGAAAAGCTTGGTTAAAATTCCATTAACTCTATAATTCTTGGAGGAGGGAGCAGGGACGTCTTTGGGCCCGTGCGAGCTGTGCTACCTCCACAGGGCCCCCGAAAAAACGAAAATTTTTAGAGGCCCCTTTTTTCATTTTTTATTTAGTAGTATTAGCCAGAATTTACTGTAAAAGCCCATAATTCGCAAGTTTTATTCCAATCTAATTATTTAAATCGTATATTTACTTATATTAATGGCCCACTTTTACGAATTAGAACATGGCCTCGAAAATGTTTGAGACGGCCCTGGGAGGGAGTATCAATCATCACAGCTTTACTTGTTACATGTAGGTACATTTATTCATGTATGGATTGCTATTTGGATTTGCCGATACATGGGCGGCAATGCCAGACAACAAAATGGTGGGCAAGGCTATCAGGGACCCTGAGAAACTGAAAATAATTGCAAGCAATCCCAGGAGATATACGGGGAAACCAAGGGTTGGAACTATGAGGGAGATTGCCAGGCAGTGTGAATACGTCCAAAACAATTTCCACAAGGTCACTGCACCATTTTTGACAGTGCATGGGACCTCGGACGGTGTTACATGCCCTACTGGCTCAAAATTGTTGTACGAGAAGGCAAGCAGTGAGGACAAGACCCTCAAGATTTACGATGGGATGTATCATTCATTGATCCAAGGGGAGCCTGATGATGCTGCCAATCTTGTTTTAGCTGATATGAGGGCTTGGATTGATGAGAGGGTTGAGAGGTATGGTCCAAAATGCAATGGTTCTGCATAATACTCTTCAACTTTGAACTCTGCTTAATCGATGTATTCTTTGGTGCTTGACCCTAAATTTGGTGGGGTTGAGTGGACTACATTTAGCGAACTATATCCTTTGAAGCCAAGATATAATCAGAAAAAAGAAACCATAGTATTTTTAATATTATTCATCCCAGATTTCCTCTCTATTTGCTCATTGAATATGATAATGTTTGAAAAAAGGTTGGCGATTGGCAAAATCATGGTAAAACCTGATTTTAGGTATTTTTGTGGTTGTGGGATGGAGGGGTAGTGTAGGTAAAGAAAAGATATATCGTTCGAGGTATAAAGTCCCTATCCTCGTACACCAAAAGCCTTGCGGCAATGTTGTTTTCAGTTACCTACTTCTAAGATTGTAAGGTTCAACTGAAAGCATATTTTGACGTCTCAATGACTTCTTCCTAAATATCAATTACCAATAGATTTCAGACTGATGCAAATGGCGACTACTATACATCTCTTTCATTTCTGGTGGAATGGGAAACAGAATAATTAATAGGTAGGTAGGAAGCAACAGGGGACTCTTGTTAGTTCATTCTGATTTTTTATTGAAAAAGTTGTTGATTGAAGGTCTGTTGAGCTGCAAATTCCTGATGACAATGCAGCATATTAAGTTGTAGTCTCAGTTCTTCACCTTAAGTAGCAGAAACCTTAATACTTTACCAGTTTCAAAAAAATAAAATTAGCAGAAACCTTAATCTAAGTTGTTTATGTTGGAATCCAATTTTTTTATTTTGCGAACCATAACTGAAATTTTAAATCAGTTTGAGATCCGATTAATGAATTGAAGTTGGATCCTTGTGTGCTTTGGAAATAAATTCCAACTTATGGAAGTTGTTAATGCTTTGCAAACATTTAAATCTCCGAGACCCATTACCCATTTCCGTTGATTTCTTCCACTGTTTTCAAGAGATTTTTTCTATGAAATCGCAATTCTCAAATACAGGTGCTTAGAGTAGCTGCCCCACTTGTAATTTAGCTGGAACAAGAAGGTTCTGAACAAATATGAATTAGCCTTACAGAGACACATTATACTTGTAAAGAAATCAAGAGTGCGAAAATCCCTTGTAGCTGAGCGAAGTTAAGCTTGTAATTAACTTAATCATGAACTATAATGAATAGAAAAGCCATAGAACTTGATAAAGTAATTGCACAACTGCAAACCGAGGAAAGGAAGACCAAAACGAAGAAAGAAATATGTGAACCTGTGTCAACATATTTATAGTACAGCGTACAATGGAACTAAGACATGAATGCATATTGATGCAAGAGCTGCTGATCCAAGTCCAAAGAAGAAATCCAATTAATTTTGGGCCGTAAGAGAATCGATTTTTCCTTAGTTTATTCATACAAGACCAACCTAGGAGTACTAAATGTACAATTCTGGGGAGTTCTACACTGAAGCAGCCCAACAAAAGCTAACTTCAATTTTAATTTCTTACAAATTTTAGGTCAGTATAATCACGGTATAATCTTTATATTATTTCGTTTGTATACGTTATACACTAGTTATACTCTAAAAGAAATTTTAGGAGCCCCGAGCTAAAATTGTGAAGATCCCCATAAATTTGTAGATAGCACCAATAGCCATCCACGAAATCCTCTACTTGCAAGAAGAGGAAAGTGTGGAGTATATCTTAAAGGCATGTGGAGTGCAAGGCGAGGAGGCAAGGTCCATCCAGTGCCTTCGTTGCAAAGGACAAAAAACAAAAAAAATTGGAGTAACTTGTACTACTACTACTGGTAATCTAGATAGGTGTTAACCAAAAAGGTCCCATTTTCAAGAAAATCATGTGCTTCACGCAATTCACAACCACCCCAACCTTTAGCAACACTTTTTACAACAACAATAGCCCAGTGTAATCTCCTAAGTGACATCCGGAGAAGGGGTGTGTACGCGTATCTTTATCCCTATTTTGTGAAGGTAGAAAGATTATTTTCGATAGATAATCGGCTCAAGTAAAATATATTAAAATAAGTGCAAAAGGAAATACAATAATAAAAAAGTCATGTAAAAAAATAACGGAAGCAATACTTTTTAAAAATAATCATAAAATATGTAAGCCTTGTACTTGAACATTCCTTTCACGCCATGCTCATTATTTTAGCAAGTGGTCATCACAGACAAATTCAAAATTTTAGATTAAGATGTTTGATGTACCATTGAATTACTTACTTTGTGAAGGGGAAAGTTCCGAAGGCAAAACCCCCCACCCGTATCAGAGGCCCATTGATCAAAGCGTGATGTAAATCGAGGATACGCTGAAATGACAAATTTCAGAGAGAGGACCAACGGGACACGAACCCAACAACAACCCTTGCAATATTTCAGCAAAGACTGTCACCACACGGATTCGAACCCGCGACGTCGGAGTGGTTGTACTCCAATCACCTTGCCACTTACCAACTCGCATGTGCCCCTGGGGTCACCATTGAATTACTTAGTAGTTTGAGGTAACATATGCGAATTTAATATAAATATACTTTTTCTGTTTCAATTTATACGACATATCCAAAAATAATTATATATTTCTTTATTTGATTATAATTTAACTTTAAATTTTATTTTTTACATTTAAAGAGATTATTTATAACCACACAAATATCTTTGTTTTGTTTTAGAGCACAAAATTTAAAAGTATTTTTTGATTTCTTACATGCCCGATCAAACTACATCGCATAAATTGGGACGGAAAGAGTAATTCCAAAATTATCATTTTTTATTATGTACATATAGTTCAAATAAATGCAAATGATATGCGGCCCGAATCTTTCTTCAGTATCTGTCCCATTCTCATTCTCCTTTTCTTACCTTTCCTATGTTCTGATTTAAAGAGCCTTTTGTAGGTAGCAGAACAAGCATATACATTTGGTCCATTTAAGTCTTCAAACTTTTTTGATAATGTCAGAATGGAGTATTCTCTTTTGTGCATTGTTCGAATTGGCCCTCAAAACTAAGGTGATTCTTCGACCAATTGACCATCAGTCACCAAAAGTAATTTAATATGTAAAAGCTTCAAATAATTTTTTATCTATACATAAAAAAAAAAATTTGATATCTTACACAACTAACAGTAACACTAATAATGTACAAAACAGTTGAAATAAAGGAGGGCCCCTTGTGCGCAGCGTGGTAGTGGTCTAATCTTTGAAATCAATTGAGTCACCATGATTTACCTCCTTCACAAATCTGTCGGACCGGAGTGTGGTGGCTCCTGGGGTGGGAGATTCCACCTTTTGGAGCAATAATGTACAAAACAGAAATTTTCAATTCAAATATATAAGTAGTAGTGATAATAATTCAATACAGTACCAAATCTCCTGCAGAGTCAGGAGGAAAATGGCATGAGATAATTCGACGCAAAAGGAACCGCAAATAAAATTGGAGAGTACCAGACATGTTTGTACATAGGTGACGTGTACAAGTTAACCGTAAAAATGAAACGGGTCACGTGTTGGGCTCACTTTTTGAAAGTCTCAGGAGGTGACGGTGATTGATTGATTGATATTTTGCCCCCAATTGCAACGCTGAATGAAGCACCGGCCGTTAATTGCTTGCGAGACCACAAATCTGGGGGAAAAAGAGAATATATATGGTATACTTTTGGACCCCGTGGCCCAACTCGTCCGGCACCATTACCGTCCTTCATGTTAAATATCTGTCTAATTCCAATTTTCAATGGCCAGGTGGAATAGTACAGTAAATTGTGCTAACATATCTCCCATTGAATTTTGATCCCAAATCTTTAGGATTTCGTATTTGTCAGGGACGTTGTTGCCAATTGCCATATGTTTAACTGCTATGTACCCAAAAAATAAAATAACTATTACTACCCTCTTCTTGCCCATGCTAATGTTGGGCCACTTATAATGTTGGAATCGAAATAATGAAGACGTAATTCTAAAAATTATAATTATAAATCTTTGAATAATGATAAATAAGATAATAAAGAAAAACTATAAAAAAAGACTTATGATATAATATGGATTAATCAGTTGATCTACCTATTGTAAAATTAATATAAAAATATTTTAAAATTATTGGGAGAAAAATCTCTTCCTAAACAGAACTCTCTGAATGATTACGTTGTGGATGTTATTTTATTATTTGTGAAAAGAAAGAATCTCTTATTTATAGAAGTCTAAAACTTCTTCTCCAAGAAAGAATCCTTTTCCACGAAGAAAACATTTTTCATAATTTTTTAAAAATATTAAAATATAATTATGATAAAATTCAAACAATATAGAAAATTGAGGGCAAACTCTAACATATAATAATTGATATGTAGAAAATTGAATAGATATAAATTAATGGAGTCACTTTTGGACAGTGTACTGATTTATTAAGTTAACTGTAAAATGTTGTGTTTTTTCAACCAAAAACAAAAGGAGGTAAATAACTAATCATTCTCTTGCTTTCATCATGGATGGAATCATAATTAACTCTATAATCTACTGAACAATTCAACGATTCAAGATTCCTCAACTAAAAGAAGGGCAAAAAAGTAAAGATTCATCAAGAGGAAAAAAGTCGTCCTTACAACTTAGAGACCTTTCATTTGAGTTGCTTTTTATTCTCAAAGAATCACGTCCTAAAGCACACCAAAATAAATGAATGTCCCTGGTTGTGACCGTTTGTTTACCTATAAATCCACAAATATCAAAATTGGTTCAGAGCAACTCAAGCTAAGGTTGGTCAAAATTAATGCTGGAAATTTCCTTTTTAGTTTACCTAACCATTTTTTATACTTACGATATTTGAGACTAACTAATCAGATTAATTTGAATTCATGTCGGGTAGGCCACTAAAAGAAAAAAAAGTTCTAAATATAAGTGAATTTACGCGGCATGACTCATGAGTTGGTGTGGCCTTAATAAGAGGTAGTAATTGTTAGGTTGATGTTATGCAGGCACTATGATGCATATTAGACATGTCTGACTAATATAGTAATATTTGTTCAAACTTCAAAGTACTGCCAATTCAACCAATACTTTATTCAAAATACACCCAATAAACAAACGTGTTTATCTCGTTAAAATTCTACCGTTGATGACGGTCTCTTTCCAATATAGCTTCTTCCCGGTATTAAATTTTACAAGACTTTTCATGGGGTCCCAATTTTCTCAACTTATATTGCCACATATATACTCTATTTTGTTGGTACGACCTATTTCTCAAACGATTGAATTGTCTTTCCTTCGAGATAAGGCTGTCCAGTGTACCGAGTCGGTCCGATCCCACCCGCTCCGAATACCCGCCCCGATCCCCTTTTTAAAAAAAGCGGTAGCGGGATTCGAACTTGGAACGGGATTAGGGTTCGTCCCGCCCGTTCCGACCCCCGCCCGCAAAAATAACCGTTGCACAACGGGTCAATTTCGATTTTGGCCGTTGGCAACGGCTAATAAAGGTCATTTTGCCCCCCCCCCCCCCCACACCTCATAAATTTCCTACCCGCTTAATATTTATTTTTAACTCATAAGTTAGTATATTTACACTTTAACCATACTTTTCAACTATAAATATCTCATTTTCCTCTTCATTTTTCTTACAAATCTTCCTACTTTCTCACAAATCTTCCTACCATCTCCCTATTCTCTCTCTCTCTCTCTCTCTCTCTCTCTCTCTCTCTCTCTCTCTCTCTCTACAAAAAAATGGGAGTGAAGTTGGCAACTAGCTTGAGGATTATCAAGCAAAGTTTCAATTTTCAACCTCAATTACACATCGAAGTGAACGTTTTTCGGGTATAGGTACTAGGGGTAATATGGGTAACGGTGCATCTTCTACTAATCATAATTACGATGATTTCATTCATATAGATGAAACTGATTTTTTTAATGTTAATATTAATATATCATTAGATCATGAGGTATATTCTGCATCTGAACCAGACTTTAATTTAGAAAATGAATTAGAAGATAATTTAGATAACACACCCACTAGTGCACATCCATCTTAGGCTGAAACTGAAACTGGAATGCCTCATATTCCCCATAGTATGAATCGTGGCAAAAAACAATGAAAATTAAAATCACTTGAATGAGATTTTTTTGATAGGGACATTCCTAATCAACTGGCTATATGTAAAATTTAACGCGAAGTTTATAAATTTAAAACTGCAAAAAGGTCAAAGTGGGATGGAACGTTTAATGAGACATGTAGAAAACTCTCACAAAATAAGGTATAATCAATACTTGGCTGAAAAATCGGGTGTGCAAATGCCTTCTTAGTCTGGACAATGTTCACATAGTGTCACCGATCAAATACAAGGCGGAATTAACCTGATGACGGGGGGAGTTATAGGTCCTAAATATGATAAACACATAGATAGGAAAAATTAGCAAAATTAATTGTTGTGGAGGGTTTGGCTTTTTCATTTCATTCATCTCATGGTTTCATTCATTACATTCGAGAAACATATAATCGTGTTTTTAACATTTTTTCTAGATCAACCGTTAGAAGAGATGTTTTTAAATTTGCACATGAATATCAACAGTATTTACATTATGCATTATATCATTTTAATGGCAAAGTGACAATCACTTCTGATATAGGCCGTAGTACTAACGGTAATAATTATTTAATTGTTACATGTCATTGGATAGACCAGAATTGATCTATGCAAAAACGTATATTAGCATATACATATATTGATGATAGGCACACTTAAGCTTTTATTTCAAAAAATATTCATGGAATTTATGAATATTTATGGAATTACTGATAAAATTATGACTATTACATTAGATAATGCTTCTTCTAATGATTATGCTGTAAAAAATTTAAAAACTCGATTTACTCCATCTTTTCCCGATTTTTTTCATATTAGATGTGCATGTCATATTTATAACTTAGTTGTAAATGATGGCCTAATTTTTTTAAAAACATCCTTGATAAAGTACAATTTGCTATAAACTTTATTTTTAAAGGTAATAAAATACAAAGACGCAAAGAGTATAAAAAAACTTGTCATGATTGTGGATTACCTTATAGAAAAATTCTAGAAGAAGTTGCGACCAGGTGAAATTCTTTGTATGAACAATTACTTGTTGCTCACGAGTATAAAAGACCTATAACTTTATTATTTAACGCCCATAATCAGAATCCAACAGATATGCGTGTAGATGATGAGTGAGACAAACTTTTGGAACTTATTGTATTTTTAGAGAAATTTTTTCTAGCTACTAAGGAATTTTCTGGAATTTATTATCCTACTATTTCATCTATGTTATTTTATATAGCTCTAATATTTTTGTTACTTAATGAATATATGCAAAAACCAACTTACAAGCCAGCTATTAAAAAAATATTTATAAAATTAAAAAAAATCATATTCTCACTATTTATTTTATTGGTGCTATATAAAATCCTACTATTAAAGTAGACGGTTGTAAATCATTTGTTGAAACGATTTATGAAAGCTTAGAAATACTTCCAACAGATCCAACTGAAGAACCAATTGACGAACCAACTAAAGAAGAAGTTACGTAAAGCATACACACTGAATGCATATATATATATAAAGTGCAAATAATCAACGACTTCTGTACCATGTTCTTCTACTTCACTGCAACATAATAAAAGACATGTCGTTTCTACTTCTAGTATTCAAGGACTTAGAAATAGATTGTATATTGGTTCAAGTTCTTCACAAATTAGAGAATTTGATGTTTATGTTTTTCAGGACGTTGTATCGTACGAATCAACTGTCAATGAAGATGGACATGAAGACTTGCTGAAATAATGGATGAAGAATGAGAAGACATTTCTGACACTATCAAAGATGGCCCGAGATGTGTTGAATATTCAAGCGTCATCAACAACTTCTGAAAGCGTTTTTTCTATTGGAAGGTTTCAAATAGGAGAGCACATACACTCGTTGGAGGGAGACAACTTGGAGATTGCAGTTTTATTCAGAGATTGGATTAGAGCGGAGCGTAGAAGGTGCGGTCAACCATAGATCAACGAAGAAGACGACTACAACTACAACGAAATCTTATCCGAGGGAGCAGGAAGCGACGTCGAACAATTTGACCAACAACTTCAAATTCCAACAGAAGATCCTCAAGAGATTGTGAAAAAATTAGAAAGAGTATGGTTGAATATGTAGTTTTTTTAATGACAATTTTACTATGTGATTTGCAACTTTTAAACTACGAAACAAAGTTGCAATTTTGAAATTGTATTACAAAAAAAATTATATTTCTATTAAATAATATAATATGCACAAAAACAGCATTGATATGTTTTTATTCACTATCTTGTTCAATTATTTAAGTGTTTAAATATATATATATTTTTAAATTAAGTGCCTAATTTTTTTAAAAAAATCCCCCCAAATCCCCCTACCCGATCCGACCCGTCCCGTCCCCTCTTTTGGCGGTATGTGGGACGGGACCTCTTCCCGTCCCCCCTATTCCGGCCCGCCTGGCCCGTCAAGTCCTGATCCCGACCCCCACCCCGTCCCCCCCAAATCTCGTCCCGTCCCGCCCAACCCGGCTCATTGGCCACCCCTAGTTTTAGTTCAAACGATTAAATTGTGGTGTCGATCAGACATTAATGTACGTCTTTCAAACAAAAACATAGAGAAACTAGATTTGGAAAAGTCTGAAATTGAATTTTTGAATAACTAAAATCCTATTTACTTATTATTTTAGCCTAGAAAAAAAAATATAAAATCAGAAAAATTCTTTCTTGATTTCTATACTAACAAAAGTGTTTTGAACAATTATGTTTAATAAAAGTGACAAATCTATAGAATCGAAGGGATCAATAAAAAATTTTGGTTTGTTATATCTCTTTTATTATCTTAAAAAGTATTACTCCTATGAAGTTAATTCATGGTCCTTGCTTTTAAGAAGGTGTAATCTTATCTCTATAGAGTATAGACGTTTAGGTGTGATTAATTCCCTGGTCTCTCGAGATATCAACCTGACTGCTTCTTCCTCGCGAATCCATTGGACCAATTTGCATGCTAATTAATCCTGATCGCTGAATTTATTGGACTTCCACTAATGATCCTAGAAAAAATATCTTTCCATCAGAAATATATTTAATGAAATTTAAAACTCCTCCGTCTCAAATTAGTTGTCATAGTTATTAAAAATAATTATCTCAAATTATTTGTCGTTTTAGAAGTTTAAGACATAATTAATTATATTTTTTCTATTTTATCATTTGTCATTAATGAAGATGACACATAAATAGATAAAATATTTAATGGAGAAAGATTATAATTTAGACATAAATAAGAGTAAAGTATGTGAAATAATCTTCTAATTAATATTTTTAAGGAGCGTGTAAACAAAAAAACGACAAAAATTTTGAGACGGAAGGAGTAGAATATTCAATGAAAAATGGTAAAAAGAGTTACACCCTCCATTTCAAAATAATTGTCTTACTTATTTTATTAGTTTTTCTCAAAAATTATTTTTATAAAATGATTTATAACCATACATATACCTGATGCTTGTTTTGAATCACACATTTCAAAAAAAAATTATTTCTTAAATTCAGTACTAAGTTAAACTAAAAATACTAAATTAAACTAAAACAATTTTTTTGAAACTAAGTGAGTAAATGAAAAGTTTAAGGATTGGATGTGTACCACTCCTAAATTCTAGAAATTAAAAAATTTAAAGAAAGAATGGTATTTGCTGCGTGTTCACCAACGACTGCGAATGGGACATTTTACTTCCAAAGGCTAAGATTGCTGTTTACAAAAAGCGCACGCCCGTTTGTGAAAGGGCCATTTTGATAATTGCGAGGAAAAGAAGACATATATTCCCTCCAACTCAAATTATTTGTTATTTTTTACTCTACATGTTACTTAAAAATATTATGAGGAATATTTGATCTACTTTATTTTTATTTATATTTAAATTATAATTTCTTTATTAAAATTTTACTTCATTTATATATTATTTTTATTAATAACAAAGTTCTTCTAACAATAAAATAAAATGAATTAATATTATTTTAAAATTTTTAAAAGGGTGAGTGCTACAATTTTAGCAATAAAAGTTGAAGAGTTGTTGAGTCCATTTAGCAAAGTATTTGCATGTGCACAACTTGTCACAGAGAATGTACCCCACCTTCAGGCTTCAACATTTTTCTTAATACAATTATGAATTAACAAGTGATTAATTAACAATATAAAGCAAATTATGTATACTAAAATTTCATTTTCTGTCCTTTTCAGTCTCATTCAAGGGTTTTAGTTGTTGATGACACATTTATATACAGTAGATTTTTGTATCTCTTTCTTCTCGGAACCTTTCTCTCCCCAAAAACCATCTTCATTACAACCTTATCTCTCTTTCTTTCTCTCATGTTTACCTGTTAAAAAAGCTCAAATATTTATTTTTCTTGAACTTGTAGTAGAGATAGAGAAAAATGGAAGCTCTTCTACAAACAAAAGGGCTTCTTTCTTTGCCTAACAAACCCAAAACTAGAGCATTTTACCCATTACCTCAAGGGTCTTTAAGGCATATATTCAATCCCATCAATTCTTTAAAACCTAAACAACCCCTTGAAGGGTTATCTCTATCTTCTAACGGGTTCCAAAAAGTTCAAGTCTTTGGCACTAAGCCACAATTGGTTGGTAAAAAAAACAAACTTTTCCCAGTTTGCAGTGCTGCTACTGCTGCTGATGGGGAACCTGTTTTTACAGAAGAGTCCCCAAAGTTTATGGGAATTGAAATTGTGACCCTCAAGAAAATTATTCCACTTGGGGTTATGTTCTTTTGTATTCTTTTCAATTATACAATCCTTAGGGATACTAAGGATGTATTGGTTGTAACAGCAAAAGGGTCAAGTGCTGAGATTATACCTTTCTTGAAAACATGGGTAAATTTGCCTATGGCTGTAGGGTTCATGTTGTTGTACACAAAGTTGACAAATGTGTTGTCAAAGCAGGCTCTTTTTTATACTGTTATACTTCCCTTTATTGCTTTCTTTGGGGCATTTGGCTTTGTTTTGTATCCTCTTAGTAATTACTTTCACCCCACAGCTCTTGCTGATCAACTTTTGAATATTTTAGGTCCAAGGTTCCTTGGGCCAATAGCTTTATTAAGGATCTGGAGTTTTTGTTTGTTCTATGTCATGGCTGAACTTTGGGGAAGTGTGGTGATTTCAGTGCTTTTTTGGGGTTTTGCTAATCAGGTAAATATATGATCACCCTTATCATTTTTCTAGATCCTTTTTAAGAACTGATTACTATTCTGATGTAGGTGGCATAACTTGGTATATTCCATTCTTTTTAATTTCTTTTTGTTACATAGGGATAGAGTTGGGGGAAATGGGGAGGGGATTACAACGTGTGGATTTGAACGCTCACCAACTAGGTGAACTGAGCTACTAGATCCCTAGTGGTATATTCCATTTATATGCTGTTTGTGAGATTCTTAATGTTTTCTTTACTCTTGGATGGTTCATTTGTGCACTGGTAATCATTTCATAGGTTATGTAATTATTTTCTTGGTTAGTCCATGTTGTCAGATTCTTATATTAATTTAAGGAATAGAACATAGTATTTGGACTTTTCAGCTCTTTGTTTATTCAATGGATTCCTGAAACTGCTGCACTTTAGGTGACATGAACAGATTAATGTTAGATTACTTTTGGGATTAGATGGTAGTCAAGAGGTGGATTCAAGATTTAAATTTTATGAGTTTAACCCTTTAAGGTTCTTTGCATGAACCCATTATATTTTTAAAGTTATGGGTTCATATTTACTATTTGTTGCAATTTTAGTGGACTTCTACAAATAAATGTGTATGCTACGCGTCAAAAATACTGGGTTCAAATGAACCCGGTTCGGCGGTAACGTTATGGTGGATGCGCCCCTAGATATGGTTCAACAGTCTTCGTTCATCATTCTTTTTTGTGCTAGTATGTGCTGGTTTAAAATTTGTTCTCTGGGGAGTTCGGAGGTTGATCTAGCTTTAAGGTGGGAGACTGTCCGGTTTATACTCCAGTTTTGCTCATAAATTGCTAATATGTTGGTTTTCGTTTTCGTTGTAGCCAGTTATAAAAATTCACTAAGGTTTCAGTCTCACTTGCACTTTCCTTTTCCATTTGTTCTAAGGGCAAGTTATCAGCTCGGTCAAATTATCTATATGTCTTCATTATCCATGCTTGAACTTTATTTGGGAGAAAGGTCTGTTTTTAAGCTGTCTTTTGAATGTTTTTTCGATGCTTTTATTTTGCAGATTACTACAGTTGACGAGGCTAAAAGATTCTATCCTTTGTTTGGACTTGGAGCAAATGTTGCTCTTATTTTCTCTGGCCGTACAGTGAAGTACTTCTCGAATTTGAGACAATCATTGGGTCCTGGAGTTGATGGTTGGGCTGTCTCCTTGAAAGCAATGATGAGCATTGTAGTGGGGATGGGTGTTGCCATCTGTTTCATTTACTGGTGGGTCAATCACAATGTTCCTCTACCGACCCGTAGCAAGAAGAAGAAGGTAAACATCCATGATTAGCTATTGATAATCTATACTTTTTATCTTATCAGCTTAATATTAGATTCAAAGCCACTTTTACATTAAAGGATCACATTTTTTGTATTTATTATCATTTTCTGACTAAAGTGTATTTTTACAGGAGAAGCCTAACCTGAGCACGATGGAAAGCTTGAAAATTTTGGCCTCTTCAAAGTACATGAGGGATCTTGCAACATTAGTCGTAGCATATGGTATTAGTATCAACCTTGTTGAGGTTACATGGAAATCGAAGCTCAAAGCTCAGGTAAATTATTAATAGGTGTCATGCGTTTTTATATGTTAACCCTAGTTTGTTTCTCATTTTTTACACTCTGTCCTTTACTAACTCTGCAGTTCCCAAGCCCAAATGAATACTCTTCCTTCATGGGTGACTTCTCTACTGCTACCGGGATAGCAACTTTCACGATGATGCTTTTAAGCCAGTGGATCTTTGACAAATATGGTTGGGGAACAGCGGCTAAGATAACACCGACAGTCTTGCTTCTTACAGGAGTTGGATTCTTCTCCCTGATTTTGTTTGGTACCCCTCTAGCACCTACTCTTGCGAAGTTCGGAATGACTCCTCTTCTAGCAGCTGTCTATGTGGGTGCAATGCAAAACATTTTCAGTAAGAGTGCAAAGTACAGTTTGTTTGATCCTTGCAAAGAAATGGCCTACATTCCTTTGGATGAGGACACCAAGGTATATACTAATTTACTCCGTCTTAAAATTGTATTGAATCCGTGCTCTGTGGTGCTGTCAGAAGTGCCTAATTGATATGCATAAAGATAGCCCTGCCTTCTAGGAATTGAATGTATGAAACGTGTAGTAGGTCAATTTTTTCCGTAGTCACCGTTAGTTTTTAAGTCCATTCTGATAGTTGGTCCAAAAATGCTCCACCTTAGCATACTTAAGGGACTAAAGATGCTCAAGGTTGTATTTGAAGGACCAAAATAGACCTATTCCCACAGATAAGGGACAATTTTGGCTAAAAACTCGGATATGTTACTTTAAACACCTCTGTTCGGACTTTTCTTACTGGAAAACGGAGATGTTACTTCACATTCAATTGTTACCAGAAATTTAAGCTCAGATGTTTTTTTTACAACAGGTTAAAGGGAAGGCAGCAATTGATGTTGTCTGCAATCCACTGGGAAAGTCTGGAGGAGCCTTAATACAGCAGTTCATGATTTTGAGTTTTGGTTCGCTTGCCAACTCAACTCCCTACCTTGGAGGAGTGCTCCTAGTAATTGTCCTTGCATGGTTGGGAGCAGCCAGGTCTTTAGATGGCCAATTTACCGCATTGCGTCGTGAAGAAGAGATCGAGAAGGAAATGGAGAGAGCATCAGCGGTGAAGATCCCTGTTGTATCTCAAGATGAAGGTGGAAATGGTTCTCTTACAAGTGACTCGTCGTCACTGAATCCCACAGGAGGTGACTCAGCCGGTGCTTCATCTGAACCCTCCTCCCCGAGGAATTTGTAATATCATTGTTGGATATCCTCTGCAAAGCAGGAGGAAATATGAAAAGTGAACAGGTGACGTGACGCATCTTGGTCGCAGTTTCAACTATTGAATGAAGTTTCCAAGTATTTCTTGGCCGTAGGAATTTCTTTTTTACTCGATAGAAATAAATACAAATAGAAGACAAGAATGTTACTGACTTGACAGTCCTTAGATGTTGTAAGCTTATTGGAGTAGTTATAACCATTCAGCTTTATAGTTCTCTTGAGTTGGGTTGGTTACATGATATGAAAATGGTGTTAGCTTAAACTTGTTCATATAAGATGCTTTGTATCTCCAGAAAATTAGTTGTCTGGGAGTGCTTCTATTCACCAAGATTTTTTAGTGAAAACTTTGAAATGAACTTTTGACTTTATGTTGTTGAAGGAGATTATGTTTGCCAAGGAACGCAGGATAATCCTGCGCAAACGCCTCTCGTTATCACATGTTCATTCTTATCTGGAACTGTCTCTGCTGGTTTTGCTTAATCCTCGCCTGTACCGAAACCTCTCATGTTTGCCATTATTTGTCAATTCAGCAAGCAAAAGTCATGTAAGACATTTGTTCTTTCAAAATTTTCTTGAAAGATGGCTTTTTTGTGTGCTCTTATTTTGAAATCTTGCATATAAGTATTTCACAACTCTTTTCATGGCCGAACCTCTGGTAGAAAAAATAATTCTACCATTTAAATATTAGAGACCGTGTTTGTGATCTATAGCTACAGTTATTCAGGTCGTGCTATAGTTTTTTTTTCTTCTGTGAATCCTTCTCATTTTTCACATTTTTAGTTGTTCTTAGTAGTAAATATGTGAAGAATGAGAAAGATTCACAGAAAAGAAAAGCTATATTACGACCCGAATAACAGTAGCCATAGATCACAAACACAATCTCTAATATTTAGATGGTAGAATTTTTTTAGTAACATCCATACCAATTAATTTCAGCTCAATCTGACTATTAACGAATTGATAAATTCAATTTGAAAGAGAGTAGAGTAAAACTTTTGCATAAATGTTCTCCTTCGCTTTTCTTTCTTAAAATCAGTCGCCTCTTATTTTCTTTTCCAATACTAAATCACACCAGACCTTCATTATCATGTCTTTAATGTGACTTAAACATAAGCGGTTTTGTCAAATTACGGTGTAATCGGCATGGCACGTGGCATGATTTAAGTATGAGATCGGAGGGAGTAGCAATGCTTTGTATCGAATGTGGGTTATACCGGGGTGAGTCCGGGTACTAAGGCAAGGTCGGGTGACAGCTGAACCAGATGACATCGAATGACGATCGAGTCAGTTGACACCGGAGGAAGACCCGAAGGTACTCAACTTGTAATCGAACCAGACACGGTGCCAATCATTACTAAGCCGTTACAACAGTTATTCTTCATTCATTAAGAGGCCATCAATGACCATAATTAGCATTATTGACATTTAAGTGGAGCGGGAATTTAAATCTATAACGTTTGTAATTCATAGCTATAAAATGAGCCCAGCCTTCATGTTAGGAGGACATATTCTCATTACATTCACTTGCACGATTTCATTGTAAACTTAAGACACTCAAGCTCTCAATGTTGGCTCAGGTTCAAAGCAATTCAGCTAAGGACCAAACCAATCTGATGTTCAAGTTTCTATCAAGTTTCTATCAATTCAGGCTATTCCTATTGCTTATTATTTACATTTGCTTATTTATCTCTAATTATTTATTATGTTTACTTACGAATCAATTCACGTATCCTTAAAACCACTTACAAATTCAACTGTACCTTTTTAGGGGTAAACAGTTTGGCGCCCACCGTGGGGCTGGGGATAATAATGGTGATTTGTTCAAACTCAAATTTCACTTATTTTTTTTGAGATTTTGTGATTTCAGGTTAAAATTAAGTGCTGCAGAATGGCTAGTGACATTCAAGCTGTGATTAGCATCCATCATGACAACAACAATAGGGACAATGGTGCTAACAACATCAATAACAACAACGACGTTTCGTCCGTTGATCCAATGAACGGAGTTCCACCCGTTGATCTGTTGAATCCCAACCTCGTTATTTCACCCCAAGGGTCTAGAAGTTCACGTGGAAAGACACCAGACGATGATGAGGATGTTGAAATAAATTTGATCAGAATCTTTTACATGTTGAAGGAGCAACAAGCGGCTATTACTCAGTTGCAAAAGAAGATCATCGAAGCAAGTGTGCAGACGAAACTCTTCCCGTTCGGGATCAAGATCGGGTCCGAAAAGAGGATCGAGTCGAAGGAGATGGCATTGGATCGGGGGAAAATGAGTCTTTGGAGGTCTTGAAAATTCTTCAAGCTTTAACTAAGCGAATGGATGCTAACGAAAAGAAGATTGAAACCTACGATTCACAGGTAGACCATATTTTCGGAGCGTCTCTGATCCTAAAGGAAACAAAATCAAAGAGATACATCGAGTTGCCATTCTCATCGAGCACATCTCCGAGGTTGATACATAAAAGGTTTAAAATACCAGATTTCCCGAAGTATGATGGAACTACGGATCCACAGGAGCATGTGACCTCATACACTTGTGCGGTGAAGGACAACGACATGCATTCGGATGAGATAGTGTCTGTTTTGCTGAAAAATTTTAGCGAAACATTGTCTAAAGGGGCAATGACTTGGTATTCTCAATTGCCCAAACATTCTATTAACTCGTTTGAAATGTTTGCAAATGCTTTTATAAAGGCACATGTCGGTGCTTGGAAAGTTCAAGCAAAAAAAACTGATATATTTAAAATTACGCAGAAGGATACGAAATTTCTACGGGAGTTCGTGACCAGGTTCCAAAAGAAACGGATGCTTATTCCCCCAGTACCAGACGAATAGGCAACTGAAGCTTTCACCAAGGGGACGAATCCTAAGAGCTCCAATGTTTCTTTCAAATTAAATGAGAACCTGTTGGAATTTCTGGCAGTGACATATGCAGACGTACATAACAGGTACGATTCCAAAATTCGCGTGGAAGATGATCAGATGATTCGAAATAAAGATCAACAGAACTTTTATCGGAGGCATTCAGAGCATCGGTTCGAACCGTACCCATCGAGATCACGGATTGACAGGAGACATGAGCGTTTCCGGAGCGAATCGCCTGAAAATGATTTACATGAAGAATAATAATGTCTACGAGCACTGGAGACTGTTGCATCAAAGTAGTGGGAACTATGACAATAAGTACTGAAAGCATTTGAAAATGGCTCCGGAGCAAAGTTAAAGGAAGGCACTATGCCCGAAGACACCATGCCTGAATTCTCATACTTCGTACTCAAGAATAAATATCGGAGATAACTGGCTCTGGAATAAAGAAAAAAGGATCAAAGACTGCTAGATCAACCCTGGGGTGGGGGGTGAGAGAAGGAAAAAATATATAGAAAGAAACAAAATTAGGAATCGTCTAGAACCAATAGATGTCAGCTCGACCGCAATTCTCTTGCAATATACTTTTGTTAATTTCCTCTAAACTATTATATGCAAAAGCACTTGTGTATATCCTTGTATATGTCCGAATGAACTAAATCATTCTTAAATTTGCTCACATAAAAGAAAATAAGAACTGCAAATCCTAAGGGAATCCTAACACTTAAGGACTACAAATTCTAAGGACTACGAATCCTAATAATTGTGCCAAGATGAAATGAAGACGTCATCTTCATAAACATAAGGAGTTTTGGCCCAAAACTTCACCCAATAATCGAATGATTAATCCTGATAAAAATTAAAGGAGTAAAGTTTGAATAAAGCCACAGATAAATAGGCTTCATACCCGAGGAATTATTCCTGATTAGAACTAAATTTAAACTTTGTTTAAGTCTAATGGCTAAAGGCCGGATGCTTTATTTCCCGGTTGTAAAGTTAATCGGATGCATTTAATTCCCGGACTATATCAAAATCAAAAGTAGAAAATTTATGGTTATTAACATCTCCGATCTCAAAGGCTGTGAGGTAATAAAAGTTTTGGGTGCTCTAAAAACTCACGAGAAGTTCCGGATGAACACTAAAAATTCGAGGTCAAGATTTTTACGGTAGTGACAATTCTCCAGCACCGACCGACCACTGACGAAAGAAAAACGATGGCGGATATGTCATCTGAATCCCTAAGGTTCTGCACTCTTTTTTCCTTAATCCGATTTTTATCCTGAAGATGATTTTTTCGACAAGGTTTTTAATGAGGCAGTAGCGAAGGTGATTACATGACTTTCTGGCAAGAAGGAAAGAATCATTTTCACTTTCCATCACTTTGGTAAACTTTGATCGGGGAAGTGTGGGGACTATTTGTATACGGTGAAAACCGCCACGGCATATGGCATGGTTTAAGTATGAGATCGAAGTGAGTAGCAATGCTTTGTATCGAATGTGGGTTATATCGGGGTGATCCGGGTAATAAGGCAAGATCGAGTGGCAGCCGAACCAGTTGACATCGAATGGCGATCGAGCCAGTTGACACCGGAGGAAGACCTGAAGGTACTCAACTTGTAATCGAACCAGACACGGTGCCAACCATTACTCACCCGTTACAACCATTATTCTTTAGTCATTAAGAGGCCATCAATGTCCATAATTACCCTTTTGTTGATATTTAAGTAGAGAGGGAATTTAAATCTGTAACGTTTGTAATTCATAGCTATAAAAGGAGCCCAACCTTCATGTTAGGAGGGCATCCAATTCTCATTACATTCACTTGTACGATTTCATTGTAAACTTAAGATACTCAAGCTCTTAATATTGGCTCGGATTCAAAGCAATTCAGCTAAGGACCGGACCAATTTCAGGTCCAAGTTTCAATCAAGATTCTATCAATTCAGGCTATTCTTATCGCTTATTATTTACATTTGCTTATTTATCTCTAATTATTTATTATGTTTGCTTACGAATCAATTCAGATATTCTTAAAATCACTTACAAATTCAATTTTACCTTTTTTGGGCTAAACATATGGTTCATCCAAAAGTACTTACTTATTTTCTTTCATCCACATTAAGAAAAACAACCCAACGGTTCACTCATAAATGTCGGAAATCGAATCACATCATCTTAACTTCGGCACAAAATTGGAATCATCGCATAATCCTAAATGAGGCAGACGTTACTACATTATGTTGTACTGTTTAACCATCGTCCATTCACTACAACTCTAAATATCATATGCACTAGGAACATGGATGACAAAATTAATTATTAATATGTGATCTTCTACTTCGTTCAAGTTTGGATGGGCTACTGAGACTGACCACCCCCCTCCCCCCCCAAATTTAGCCCATTTGAAAAGTTGGGTTCATTTGTGCTAAATATGTAGCACTGATTAATTAGCACATTTTTTCGTTTGATATATTATATATAGGTATAACAAAATGAAGAAAAATTATTTATATATTCTTAAACAAAGATAAGAAACACAAACATACCATTAAAGTTAGTAAGAGTTGGCGGTCAGGATTATATGACCCACTATTTAGTCTATCTTAATTCATTCAGCTCAGGTAGCCATTGAGTGAATTAATGACCTGCTATTTTACTAATTTAATCCATTTCATCTACATATATTTAATTCAACCCGCCCATTTAATATTCCTTTAACACTTTGTAGTCCCAATTAATGCCGCCGAAGTCTTCCCATCACTTCGTAATAACAATCTTTGGCTTGCCCATCATATCCAAATTTCCAGCAAGCAAAAGAGAAAGAAACAAAGAAACCAAGGCCTGTGGGGATATCAATTCTGAGGTGAAAAGGAAGGAAGACAAGTAATTTAATGCTAATACCGTTGGGTATACAGTGATATATCATGGCTTCTTCTCTGCTGCATAAAGAACAAAATTTATAAAACTCCCACATGAGAAAGGACAATGACTTCAACCTATCATTTTAATTTGTCCTTTTTGCTATCCATATTCCTACCTCACCCATGTTCAAGCCACAAACGGTAAAAACAACTCTTCTCAAATTTTCACTATAAAAATCATCTTTCGAGATAGAGATAAATTCATATTTTAAATTTAATGAATTCAATTTTTAATTTTTTTACCTTTTGAACTCAAGGTACTTTTGAAATTATGAGTTTAGAAAATAGTACTTTGTTGAAATCCAATACTCCATTTTTACACATATAATATCAATATGATGTAACGAAAATACTTAATTCAGCTGAACTCATAGCTTATAAGTTTCATCTGCCACTGTCCGAGGGTATTCTTCTAAAAAATAGATAAAAACAACATTGTCAACATTATGTGGTGGTGTCACCCCTAACAATTTTTTATCCACTAGAGGTAATAACCTCACGTAAAAACAAGAATGAAAAAATATCCGTGACCAGAAATTTCCTTCATCTATATGAATTACCAGCTACTATTACTCTAGTGTATGTTCACACAAACTCTAAAATGAAGAAACTAACATTGACGGAATCCATAAATAATCCCAGCAAATCCATGCATTTCTCGGCCGAATGTTGGTTCGACGACACATGTATCCTCGACATGGACTACTTTGTGAAGACACTTTCCGGCATTAAGGCCAAAGGTGTTCATCCTGAACTCATTGGCTCGATTATAACTCACTATGCTTCTAAATGGCTTCCGGACCTTTCTACTGGTGAAGGTATTTATAGAAATTCTTCTAACACGTACTTTAAGTCTAGTACATATACTTTAATTTAATTCGTACTTGAAATGAATCTAGTTTACTTTTTCGACAGGTCCAGAAGTGTTAATAGGCCCGAAAGCATTCGAGGACTCACCTGAAAGCGTAACGGCGTTATGGATGAAGAAAAGGTTTTTTGTGGAAACATTAGTTGGAATTCTGCCACCTGAGAAAGATTCAATTCCTTGCAATTTCCTCTTGCGGTTGCTTCGGGTCGCCAATATGGTTCGGGTCGAGCCGACTTATCGGGCTGATTTGGAGAAACGGATATCGTGGCAATTGGACCAGGCTACATTGAAGGAGTTAATGATTCCGTCTTTTGTTCACACGTGTGGAACATTATTGGATGTTGAACTTGTACTTAGGCTGGTTAAGAGGTTTATGAGTTTAGATGAAGGTGTAAGAAGTGGAACTGCTTTAATTAAGGTAGCTAAGCTTGTGGATAATTACTTAGCTGAAGCTGCTGTTGATGGGAATTTGACATTGTCGGAGTTTATTGGTCTTGCTAGTGCACTTCCAGAACATGCTCGTTCTACTGATGATGCCTTGTACAGAGCCATTGATACCTACCTCAAAGTAAGTGAAAAACTTTTTTGTTTCGCGCTCTTTATTACTTACAATTCCTTAATTTTCATTTTATAACTTTGTTATTTTGCGGGATAGGATTTTGCTTAAAACATATGGAAAGTATCGTTAGAACTGCTAATATTAAATGTGTCTTAACATTTTTATGACTATAAGAACATGTAGGAGTAATTAAGAGTAATATAAAAAATTTAAGGTTAAAATGTTATCAATTATTGAATCGTGATATACTTTTAGAAAATGCTAAAAGGACAAATGTTATATAAAATATATCAAAATGAATATATATATATATATATATATATATATATATTTATGTATAAATTGCCCGAGGGACCAATTATTTCTGACCATAAGAGAATTTGAGGTGGAGGATGTTGGATAATAGTTGTAACAGAGGATTATCAAAAGTTGTGATGAGATGAATACAATTCCTCCATCTTTGTTAGAGTTTCCGATTTGAGTATCAGTAAAAAATATTTTGCTCTTTAATAGCAAATGTCCGACTCCGGATGAAAATAAAAAGTTGTAAAAAGGTAAATAACCCAAAGAGTGGCTATTTGTCTAGATTAGGGGTACAAGCTTTGGGTTTGTCCCTACTAAAAGATTCCTAAAGCAAAAGAGTCGAAGCAGAGAAGGTACATAGTCGAGTATTTTCGAAATTTTTAGCTTCTCTTGACCCAACAGAAACCACTATTATCCTAATTTTGGCTTTTCTTGTGTCCCGCTTATGGCTCTTTGGCAAAAATATTCGGAGTATAATTTGTGGAGAAAATGAAACATCCATCTGCAGACTGCAGTACTGGATTTAGTAATTTTTGTTAGAAGTTCTCTCAAAGCTTCAGTCTATATCTCATCAATCAAAGAGAAACATGATAAATTAAATCTTTATATTTTTACTAGGGGTGGGCATGTTACGGTAGATATCGATTATCATACCGAAATCGAAATTTTTTAAACCGCAATTTTGATATTATGATATTTGGTACGGTATACGGTATGCATTTTTAAAAAGTTTGGTATACGGTATGGTATTTGATATTTATAAAAAAAATACGGAATACCATAACGAAGTATATAGTTATATATACAATTCATATATATTAATATTATAATAGTAATAAATATATAAATTAGTATTAGTACAAAGCTAATTATTTAGACGTTGAAATTTTAACTAATCTATCTTGATTGAAATGCTCTTTTTGTGTAATTGATTTACGAAGGGGATTGCTTGTACATTCTTTTCAATATTTTTATATGTGTAAGGTATTACTACGATATAATTGAGATGTTTTTTGAATAGCCGAAGTCATAATTTTCTATTATATAAGTATACGTAAGTCGAAATCGAACAAACTATGGTACCGATTTGCCGTACCGCAATGTTATAGGATAATAAGATGGTTATAAATCCTTTTTTTTTCAACCTAATCGCTCTTTTGACTTCGGAAATACCGAACCATACCGAATTAATTTGATATGATAATGGCATCGTATTTTTAAAAATCGAAAACCGCAATTACTGTATCGAAATTTCAAATACAGTACCATACCATACCATACCATGCCCACCCCTAATTCTTACCACTGAATCAATTGTAATTTTAAAATTATAGTTTCAAAATGTAGTAATTATTTAAATTTTAGTGATTTTTCATATTTAAGTTTAAGCTTCATGTCAAAAAATATTGGGCTCACTTGAACCCGTAAATGGTCTATATATTCGTCCTCAGAATATGATTCTGTTTAAACTACGACATGAGAATTTGTGTTGATAGTTTGTTAGCGCCTTAAGTACACGTTAATAGAATGCCTAAACGATTTAGTACCTACATTGTATATATGTCTAATGTCAAGATTTTTAAACACATTAGAACAATTTAACAGGGTTGTTACCTTTTTATGGAGTTGTATAACCAATTAATGCTTGTTCGTAATTATATTATAAGTGAATTATCGTTGAAAATATGACAGGCGCATCCCGGGGTGACAAAACAAGAGAGAAAAAGTGTATGCAGATTGATCGACAGCAGAAAGCTATCGCCAGAGGCATCGCTGCACGCAGCACAAAACGAGCGTTTGCCAGTGCGAGCAGTAATTCAAGTAGTGTTATCCGAACAAACCAAGCTCAACAACAAGCAGCGAATTGATTGGAGCGGTTCTTTTGTAAGTGGCACCCGAAGCCCCAATAATCAGGGATTAATTGAGCCTCCAGCTCGGTGTATGTCCAAACGCGAAATGAACGTTCAACAGATAGAGATAAAGAGGCTGAAAGAAGATGTTCTGAGGCTACAGAGTCGGTGTATGGCAATGCAAGCGCAAATTGAGAAGTTGTTGGAGAAGAAACGAGGTACCGGTTTATTCAGCTGGAAGAAGATTATTGTACCTTCCTTAGTGAATAAGGCTGATAAATTTGGAGAGGTTGATAGAGAAACTGATGTGGGATTTATTGGAAGACAAACTCCAGTGGATATGAAGACTAGGCTTGTTCGAGGCAGAACTCCTAACAAGTGGAGGAAATCTTTGTCGTGAGAAAATTTTGAGTAGGTTATCAGTCAATGCAAAAGTTACTAGAACTAATTACTCCTAATATTCATATAAGCTTAGTTATTGTAATATCTTCCTACCTCGTACGTGTCCCATGAAAAAGGGAAAAAAGGCTTGTACGTTATATTTAACTTATTAAAATTATGTATATCTAAATTTGCTCTTCTGTCAATAAGGGGAAAATAGTTCCACTCTAGATAGCACTATTATGATGTGCACACCCTTACGAGCAATGCTTGATTTATGATTAACAAATCACTTACCCAAAGTATCATTCTCTACTTCCCTCATTATTATTAGTCAAGGTTCTTCATTTATTGCTTGAGTCCACCTGAAACTTAATGGAATTGCACCTTTAGTTCCTTAAGTGGATCACACGTTAGTCCCAAAACATTATGTTTCTAACTAGAAAAGTAAATATTTGAGCTTTAGAAAGTAGATCCTTCTCGATTATTGACTTGGATCATATTTTTCCCTTATTAGAGTTGTCAATTTTTTGCCCTTTCTCCATCTCTCTTTCAGTTCTCCCCCTCTACTTTATTTGATAGGGGCGGATCAACAAGAAAAAAGTAGCAATTGAGTTTCAAATGGTTCGAGCTTGAAAACAACCTGCTATCTATCGGTAGATGAAATAAGACTGCTATTGATTGCTTCGCTCTATTTAATTATGAGCGGCTTGGAGTATCTCTACCACAGTACGATCATAACTTCATTCATTCGTTGGACCTTGAGGATCACCATTAGCATTGAAGTGAATCATTAATTCTAATATAACTGATAAATACTCAATACTTAAAATAATATTATAATTTGATGTAAACATCACATAATAAATTTTTACCATATCTATATAAAAAAAAAAGGCTGGCCAAAACATAACAAGTTCCCCCGACTTCGTATTGAAATTTTCAAAGTATCTCTTATCGGCTAAACCCCTGGTTGTTCGATAGCCGCGTTTAAAACCATCTCCTTAAACCCCCGCCTGAAATAATAATAATAATAATAATAATCCGACATGCTCCTCCTTGTCTACTTACTGCACCTCCCAATATGGCAGCTGTCTCTGCTAAAACCCCAACAACATCCCTCCCTTTAGACCCCCCTAACCCTCAATTCTCCAAACTCCACTCTTCTAAATCCTTAAATTTCTCTCATATTTTCCAAAAATCCCACCTTTTTCCCCTTAAAAAAACACACCAAAATCCCCCCCTTAGCTCCAACTCCACTTCCACCCCCACCACTGACCCCAATTCCCATATTATCCAATTATGCTCCACCAACCAGCTAGAACAAGCAATAGTGTATTTAAAGTCAATAAAAGACCTTCATGGGACTATAGAAGAAGAAACATTTGTTTCTTTAGCTAGGCTTTGTGAGTTTAAAAGGGCATTATATGAGGGGTGTGAAGTATTTTCTTGTATATTGAAATGTAGGAACCAGTTGAGTTTGAGGCTAGGAAATGCTTTGTTGAGTATGTTTGTTAGGTTGGGTAATTTAGGTGATGCTTGGTGTGTGTTTGGGAAAATGGAGGAAAAGGATGTTTTTTCTTTGAATGTTTTGATTGGTGGGTATGCGAAAAATGGGTATTTTGATGAGGCTTTAGATTTGTATCAAAGGATGTTGTGGGTTGGGATTATACCTGATGTTTATACTTTTCCTTGTGTTTTAAGGACTTGTGGGGTTTTGCCTGATTGGAGAATGGGTAGGGAGATACATGCTCATGTAATAAGGTTTAACTACGAGTCGGAAATTGATGTTGTTAATGCATTGATAACTATGTATGTTAAGTGTGGTGATGTTGGCAATGCAAGAGTGTTGTTTGATGGAATGTCTAAGAGAGATAGAATTTCCTGGAATGCTATGATTTCGGGTTACTTTGAGAACGGTGAGTTTTTGGAAGGATTATTGTTGTTCTCCTCAATGCGGGAATTTGGATTTTTTCCGGATTTGATGACCATGACAAGTGTGATTTCAGCTTGTGAGGCTCTTGGGGATGTGAGTTTAGGGAGGGCCCTTCATGGGTATGTGTCAAGAATGGATTTTTATAGTGATGTTTCGGTGCACAACTCTCTCATTCTACTTTATTCAACTATTGGGAATTGGGAGGAAGCAGAAAAGATCTTTGATAGGATACAATGTAAAGATGTTGTTTCATAGACTGCAATGATCTCGGGTTATGAGAGTAATGGGTATCCTGAGAAGGCCGTTAAGCCGTACAAAATGATGGAGCAAGAAGGTGTCATGCCGGATGAAATTACAATTGCTTCTGTTCTATCTGCCTGTACTTCATTGAGCCTTCTAGAAATGGGTGTTAAGCTTCAACAACTAGCTGAAAGGAGAGGACTTATAGCATACGTGATTGTTTCAAACACGCTGATCGACTTGTATTCAAAGTGCAACTGTATTGACAAGGCGTTGGAAATTTTTCACAGGATACCGGATAAAAACGTCATATCTTGGACTTCTATCATTCTTGGGCTCCGGATTAATAATCGCAGTTTGGAAGCTTTAATCTTTTTTAGAGAAATGACATGCCATCAGGATCCCAATTCTGTTACCTTAGTGTCTGTCCTATCTGCATGTTCTAGAATCAGTGCACTGATGTGTGGTAAAGAAATACATGCATATGTATTGAGGAACGGAATGGAAATTCATGGTTTTTTACCCAATGCACTCCTTGACTTCTATGTGAGGTGTGGAAGGATTGGCCCAGCACTAAATCTGTTTAATATGCAGAAAGAGGATGTTACTGCTTGGAATATCTTGCTGACTGGCTATGCTCAACGAGGGCAAGGTGCACTCGCAATTGAGCTTTTTGATGGAATGATAACTAAAAGAGTAAAGCCGGATGAGATTACTTTCATTTCTCTGTTACGTGCTTGTAGTAGATCTGGATTGGTGGCTGAAGGCCTTGACTATTTGAATAGCATGGAGAGTAAATATTGTATTGTTCCTAATCTGAAGCATTACGCTTGTGTGGTTGATCTGCTAGGCCGTGCAGGTCTAGTGGACGATGCTTATGATTTTATTGTATCATTGCCTGTGAAACCCGACTCCGCTATCTGGGGGGCTTTATTAAACGCGTGTAGGATCCACAGGCAGGTTGAACTTGGAGAACTAGCAGCTAAACACATTCTTGAAACAGATGAGAGAGGTGTCGGATATTATGTTCTCCTCTGCAACTTCTATTCTGACAATGGCAGATGGGATGAAGTTGTAAGATTAAGGAAGATTATGATAGAAAAAGGACTGACTATCGATCCTGGTTGCAGCTGGATAGAAGTAAAGGGAAATGTACATGCATTTCTTAGTGGTGATAACTTACACCCCTAAAGTAAGGAAATTAATGCAGTTCTAGAAGGATTGTATGAAAAAATGAAGGCAGCACATCATAGTGAATCAGAAAGATATAGAGTGAATGAGGTTGAAGATTCAAAAGCCGAGATCTTTTGTGGACACAGTTAGAGACTAGCTATTGCATTTGGGCTTATAAATACGGCTCCAGGGACACCTATTTGGGTCACGAAGAATCTTTATATGTGCAAGAGCTGCCACGACATAATCAAGTTTATCTCTGAGGTTGTTCGGAGGGAGATTTCAGTTAGAGATACTGAGCATTTCCACAATTTTTAGGATGGAAGATGCACATGTGGGGATGAAAATTATTTGAGAGAAACTTGAAAATCATAAACAGAAAGAATAGATTCACAGGTGGCGAAATAGAATCTGTTGGTTGTGACGGGCAGAGCCAGGTATACATATTTAGCATGGAAGCTGAATTAGCTCCTGGCTAGAGAATCCAATACACCGCCAGAGGTGCCCTGATATTTGATAATGTGGTAGACTGCAAAATCTCATCCACAGTCTGGCACAGCACATCTGTTACTTCCGCAGACAACATCAGCTGGTTATTTCCCCTGTGGTAATGCTCTTGAAAGCTAGAATATTGTGAAATGTTTACAATCTCAAAAGATAGTTTGGTGATACTCAACATCGAGATGCCTGATGCACTGTATATAGCACATACCTTTCTCTAATACTTGAAGATAGGCGCTAGTTCTTTGTTACTTCAGCGAAGTGGATTTAGAAACTTGTATATCGCGGTGGTGGTATGACTGTGGTGCTCAAAGAGCGGGGAAGCTTGTTTTAATAGTATATGTTGTTGCTTGTTTAGAAACATTGGTTTCTTTCATAAGCATGTTCCGAGTCTTAATTCCTTCAACTATAATGTTCAAAGGAGAAAGACGTCTTGTATTGTCTGCTGAAATAAAGTTAATAAAGTTACGGGAAGGTACTTGTTCACACTATATAGTAGTTGATGCGCATAAGGGCATGATTTCACTATTGGTTAGCCCTGTGGTATCAGATCTCGATGGATCAAGAATAAAAAGTTGGCCTCCTTGTGCATTGAGGTCATGTATCATTCTGTTCAATTTTTTCACTGACCAGCAAAACCACTCCTCTTTTTAAAAGTGTTAATTGAAAGAAGGGAAAGGGGTAAAAAAAATGCCCCTGAACAATTCGAAATAGATCAATTTTGCCAACCGTTACGTTTTTGGCTAAAAATGCCCTCAAAACTATCGAAATAGCTCAAAAATACACTTCCTACTAATGGTTGCTCCAAAACAAGGGAAAATGGGCCAATTTTGAGAATAAAAGGTGGCCCCTCCTTTTGCTGTTCATGTATCTTTTTGTTGTTCTATGTTTTCACTGACCAGCAAACCACTTCTCTTATTTTCAGCAGGATCTGATTTTGCCTTAGAGAAACATAACTGGACATGTTATCTTTTCCAAGGAATACAATATAGAGATCTTTACGTCAAACAACAAGCTGTTATTACAAATCCTTCAAAAAGAATAATAGAGTACACCATTGTACAAAGAAATCAAACACATAGCACAATTCACACACTCATTTTGGTGGTAATATGAAAAACTTAGTTCTATATCCAGGCCTACATCTTCACTGCTCTCTTGATTGATTTGATGGATGATCTTATGAAGCCGTTACCTCCTACCTGACCTTCATCACTATCATCACCAACAACTGAGGGCTTCTTCGTCATGCAATCCACTCTCTTTTTCATGCCACTCAAGAGGAGAGATGGGGAGGAAGGGATACGCCTAAACAACCTAGCACTGTCAGACCTCAAGAGTTCCCTCTCCTTTTCCTTCTCACTCTTCCTTTCAGTTCTTTCACAGCTACTAGATCTCCCTACTACTCCCTTAGAAGCAGAACCTACATCACTGGCTCTCCTTTCTGGAATTACTCTGTAGGGAGGAGGATTCCTGCTTGGTAAATTTTGACCCTTATTTTCAGTTCTTTCTTCCTTTTTCCCATTTCCTCTGTTTGAGATTGATTTCCTGGCTGCCATTTCAACAACTTCTCTTTTTATTTCTTCTTCCTGTTGGACAGCTTCTTTTTGTTTTTGGACCTTCTGCAGCTGTTTCACATCTTCAGCTATTTCTGAATCCTCAGATTTAGATATCTTCATCTCCTTTTGTGGAAATTTGATATTCAGCTTTGTTATCGTGCCATCAATCTCATTAGTTTCATCTTCTGCAGTAAGAGTTTTCTTACCATTATCGTTCTCCTCAGCAGTCTGAGTACCAAAGTTGGTAGGTTCTTGAGAGTTGTCCAAAAGCAACTGAAGCCATTTTTCAACATTTCCTTTCCCACGTTGCTTTCTGCTCTCTTCATCCTCCTCCACTATTTCAGTTTCATGAAAAGTGAGAAACCTGGGGTTGCATGTTATACCTTCTTGTATTTCTATGTTTTGAACCTTCTTCTCAGTTGGATTCTCTGCCTGCACAATAGCCTGGTTGCTGTGTTCAGAGGGCATTCCCGTGCTGATTCTGTGATGAGTTTCTTTCTCTTGTCCTTCAGTTAGAGATACTCTAGCCTCGTATGCTTTCTGCTCCTCCTCCAAAAATATTCTCAACTCTTTATGCATACTGTCCTTGGGATCCATCTCGGGCAAGCATAGAACTCTCTTATTATCGTTCTCTAATTCTGCCCTTGAGCAGCTGCCAGGCAGAAAGAGAAGAGTCTTCTCATCTCCTCCCTCTTCATCCGGAAGTTCATCCATTCTTGATCTTTTTCTTGTTTGGTCCCACTCAGGTCTTATCTGTTGCTCGAGTTCATCTCTCTGTTTGAATCTCCTATGTAGGTCTCTCTCTGCAGAATCACAGATTGCTCTTTGAGCTTCAAGTCTTGCCATAAGGGTATTAGCTGCTGCCTGATTCAATCTCACTTGTTCTTTATACACAATGCTCCTGCAAATCACATAAACCAGTAGAGTAAGAACCTATAATCATATACACTATCACACAGACGTCCACATGGATTTTTATTTTGGGTTTTTTTGTATTTTTGGCCCGTAGGTCAAAATTAATTATGGGCGCTAACCAAATTATACAAACATATATACTATTATATATATCATATGTATATTTATACTTCAATATACAAAACCTATACATTTGTTGGCTATTTCGTAAATTAGATCACCGAAATGCATTGTACTGTAATTATCTCTTTTTATTTTTCTAGCCGACATGTTTTTTCAGTGATCTACTGATGCATACTTCAATATACAAAACCTATACATTTGTTGGCTATTTCGTAAATTAGATCACCGAAATGCATTGTACTGTAATTATCTCTTTTTATTTTTCTAGCCGACATGTTTTTTCAGTGATCTACTGATGCATACTTCAATATACAAAACCTATACATTTGTTGGCTATTTCGTAAATTAGATCACCAAAATGCATTGTACTGTAATTATCTCTTTTTGTTTTTCTAACCGACATGTTTTTTCAGTGATCTTACTGATGCATGGCATCTCGAATCATCTTCTCTAGCATAGCTCTATAAGAAGATTGTGCCTCAGCTAGACGTCGACACTTCTCAACTCTCCTTCTTTTCTTTGTTAGGATTAACTCCAAATCTTGTACAGCTGCTTTCTCCTCATCAGTCTTCTGCTTCAATTCACCCACTTCATCATCTAATCTCTGTATTTCTGCCTGCATCTTTGCTGTCTCTTCTCTGTGTCTCAAAGAATCTCTAGCTATCACAATAGCCTGGTATGGATTGGTTACCATGCCTGGATCTTCATTTTCTTTCAGATCCGTTTTCGATCTTTTACAAGCTGTCACAACAGAAAGAAACAAAGAAACGAAAATTAGTCTCATTAAAAGAAAAAGAAAAAAAAAGAACAGAGAGTAGTATCGCTTGTCTTTGATTTTTTGGAAACTAACCTACAATAGGAGTGTTTGATCTTGGTCTTCTATTTATATCCAATGATTTCAGAGCCGAGGAAGAATCAAGAGACTCCCTTCGAAAATAAACAATAGCTGCTGGAGCTAGGCCAATCTTATCTTTCGACTCAACAAAATGTTGAGGGAAAACATGTGAATCAACAGATTGTGAGGCATTCAGTTCTTCATTTTCACCTTCAGAAAACAACCATGAAAATGCTCTACGCCTGAAAATATTGACACAGTATAAGCATCTAGCTGTTGCAAAATATCACTATACAAACACTTTAACAGCAACCAACCTGAAATCTGAATTTGATATAGCAAATATGGACAAGAACTGGTTTATTGATATACCAACTTGCAGATCCCACCAGGGTATAAGGAATTCCAGCTTATGATTCTTTTTCTTGCATGCTTGCCACTGCATTATTCTCAGATTGCTTGGAACAGTTAGTCCTCCTCCTGTAATTTCACCGAATGTCACACATTCAAAACTCATTAAATCCAGAAGAGTTTAACTTATATATACACGATAAAGGTTCACACATTCAAAACTCATTAAATCCAGAAGAGTTTAACTTATATATACACGATAAAGGTGACCTGGTAACTGTAAAATGTACGTAAATTAAAGTAGGAAGGATGATGAGTAATTACTGGAGCAAGGAAACCAGTGATCAATTGCCCATGCGAGAGGTGAGGCAGAATCAGCATGATAATACAGAACATTGCCATATGAGTCTACTCGAAATACTTCAGGATCAAATCCTGCATTCCTGGAGTTAAAATTATAATCAAGAATGAGAAAAACTTTTCAAGCTTTTCCTAGTTATTCAGTACACAATTGATTTTTACCCGAGGTGGTTGAGTTGTTTCCACAAAAGAGACAAAAAAATCTTGGGCTTTGTATTGGGTTGTGCATTAGGATCAACGATGGGGAACATGTCATCCAATTCTTTGGCTCTCAAAACCTATTACCAATCAAAATAACAATGATCAAAATTTCAGATAGCACATAAGGTCCATTTGTTCTAAATTGGAACTATAATTGGGGACACAATTGTTTTCCAAAAACAGGTAAGTGACCTGAAACACGACTGATTCAAAATTTGAGTTGAAATCGGATAATATTCACAAGGATTAACTCAACTATGAGCTGGATGCAATGTATAATCACAGGTTCAGCTGAATCAGTATATTTTTACACAAGAATAGGTATACATGTAAAAAGTTCACTAAAATCTCAACAAATATTAAAATCTGAATTCTAATGTGCATTGAGTTCAATTTGTGTGAACATAAACATTGGACCCATTTAAATTCTAGATCGAGTCTAATTGCCATATCCCCTTTGGGAAATAGATATACTAAAGTCACTTTAACTTGCAATTAGAAGATGGTAATCGTATGTACCATAAATACAGCCCAAAATTCAACACTAAGATGGAGGGAAACAAGATTCAAGTGAACAGATTAATCCACTTTTTAGGATTAAACAGAACAAGCGAGACTAAGTACTCCAATTACATTAACTTAATCAAAATTGGTGAATTAGATATAGTTTCGAACACCAAATTACTCCTTCTGATAAATACAACAACAACATACCCACAAGTGGGGTCCAGGAAGGGCAGGATATATGCAGACCTTACCTCTACCTTTGTGGGGATAGAAAGACTATTTTCGATAGATGCTCGGCTAAAAAAGAAATGTAATCAACGCAGGAATTCAAGGAAATAAGATAACAAGATATTACGACTTCTGATAAATATCTTGGAAAAAAAGATGGAGTGTATAGGTTACCTCATGTTGTGGTAGAGCATATGGAGTAAAAGTGAAAGGAGGGCCTCGGCTAAAAGGGCCAAAACTTCGATCTTTACAGATCTTGGCATAGGCTTTTGGGTATCCCAAACCTTGATCAATCACCATTTCTTCAAGGGTAAAAACAAGATCGCAAGCCATTGATGATGCCTCTGTTTTCTCGCAGAACAAAAAAAGAATGAAAACAAGAACTGAACAGAACACAGAGAAGGACAATTAAGTGATTTTGATGAAACAAAAGAGCAGAGACCAACGGTCATGTCATTTTTAAAAAGTTGGAGAGGTGTAACGGCTAGATATGCTCATGAAAGTCTAACTATATGGAAAATGACAATATTAGCCTTATGGAATATTCTATCAGCTGCTCTGGATGTTTGACAACTATGGGGGTAATTCGGTCAGAGAAATGGAACGTTGTAAAACAGGTCATAAAGAGTTTAAATAGGACCAACGAGTGAAACAAATCCATTACTCCTAGTAAAAGGTCAAAGTGAAAAGCTCCTTTTAGTACGACAAATCAAGTACATGCCAACACACATCTAAGGCTCTACCTAAATTCGATGTCACCCGCATAGGAGGGCGAGTAATTAGGGGGATTTCGGAATTTAAGCGACTCAAAAAATGATGAAGTGAATTAATCTTTTGCGTAATAATTTTCTGCGCAATAGTACTCAATCGTAACGGTCCAGTTAAGTTCTATTGCACAGTAAATTATTGCGCAATAGGGATATTATTAATCCTAGCAGACCACGATTTTTAAAAGATCACTTTTGATTCAATTACGCAATAAATTATTGTGTTTTACAATCAATTATATATCTATCAATTTGTATTTGATTTGACATGACACTATGATAGTTATTACAAAAACCCATCCATTTTTTCTATTTTTACATGAATTCTTATTGACGTAAAAACTCATTAATTTCTAAAGTTTAAGTAATCAAAATTTCAAGTTCTTGAAAAAAACTATCAAACTCCAAAGTTCATAAAAAATGGTGTATCCTCCTTCAACTGTTAATGTTTCTTTATTTTGAAAGGAGAGATTCTTCATGATCATAATATTGTTCGTTATAGTATTCCACCTAAATATCATGTTAAGTTTCCAATTAATTTGGATTACTCAACATTACTCACTGCCATACACAAAAGAATAAAAGTTAGTTGACGTGAGTTTGCATTATCTGTAATAGGCAGATATCCAATATTCATTTCACCGCAAGATTTAGTGCTTTATGGCGGGTGGAATATCATTGATGACGAGTCCTTTGAGGGCGCCGGAAGAATATAGAGGCTTATTCACCCTGAATGTTCTTGAAATGTATGTTGAAAAAATACTTATCAAGCGTAGTGAAGTCTTGGCCAGGACTCGTCATGAAGTCTCAAAAATGCCGAATGCGCCTCGTCCTCAAATTCTTCAAGTTCAGCCTACTCATGGTAACACTTATCCGGATATGAATTCTTATGGAGATATTTTTGACTGGTCAAAAGTCACTGGAAACTTTAAGCCAACAATTTAATCAAAATTACAGGGAAAATTGGTAAATATTCAATTTTTATTATTATTTTGTGTAGTAGCACATATTTATTATACGCATGGTAATAGTAATATTTTTTAGGGATTATACACCCGACATGAGTAATATTGAGCAATCTTCTCAGTCCGGATGGCGGAATCATGTCGGAACATCTCCATCATAAAATTTTGATGTAGATTATTATCGGTAGGTATACTTTTTAATAATTAAATAATATAAGTGATTTGATGTTTAGTATTTACAATACTTGACTTGCCTCTGTAGTAAAAATTACTCACAAAACATGCCAGTGGTATCAAATATTGATTTGGGTGAAGTTGATCTTTGTTAAAACTCAAGCAATATTGATTATTATCGGTAGGTTCATCATCTTGATATTAAATAATCCATATATATTATGATGTTGATATTTAAAATATGTTATCTATTTTTTGTGAAGGTAAAAACCTTTACTGGATGGTGAGAATTATCCAAATCATATAGAAATATCATCGAGTGATAGCGATGATATACCGAATGCAGAGGTATCCGATGATGATGAAATAAATATATCAAATAGTGAGGTCAATATTCATCCTCATAGGCAGGAACAACAGTTACTATATATGATGTAGAGTCGGCCACACAAGCAAGAACTGATGGCAGAAAGCTCAATTCACCAACAAGAATCAATTCCGCAAGCATGCCCAATCCGGTGGCATTTTGACGTGATTCCATATCTTGATAATCTTCAAGGTCGTCCTGATGCATATCTTTACTAGAGATGATGATCATATTCACTAAGCAATATGGAAAAAACTGGACGATCTTATAAAATGTACTGTTGAACTTGCAAAAGACATGATTTTCTCCTCCAAAAAGGCATTGCAAAAGTTATTGCATCAAAGAAATGATGGAGTTTAGAGTTGATGATTTTACTCGAAAGTTGTGGTGATTGGTTTGCAGACGTGATTATCAATACTGTCAATGGATGCTTCGGGGTAAGGAGACTTATGATAGTATGTGGACTATCTCAAAATTTCGCTCACGCCACACTTGTGATATAGATGATTGTCAAGCAGATCATTTTAATTTAGACACAAATATGATTGCTCAAGTGTTAATTCTGACATTGATGAAACTTCAAGGTACCCTATTCGACCAAGTTCATTTTAATTTTGTAGAGTGGAAGCTCAACACCCAACCTGTCGTGCCTAGTAATATTTTTAATTTTGTGTTTTGGACATTCAAACCATGCATTGATGGTTTTGCTCATTGCCATACAGTAATATCCATAGATGACACACATATGTATGGGATATACAAGATCAAGCTACTGATTGCAGTAGGAATGGATGTCAATGGATTGATATTCCCTTTTGCTTTCGCCATTGCCGCTAATGAGATTAACGAGACATGGGAGATGTTTTAAACATATTTGAGGCAATACGTTATTAAGGATCGAAAGGAAATATGCGTGCTATCTGACTGAAATTATGGCATATTGAACAATATGTTTCACTTGAAGGGGTGGCAGCCTCCCTTTGCTTACCGTCGCTATTGTTAAAGGCATATAAAGGTAAATTTTCAAAATGCCTTTAGAAACAACACACTAAACAAATGGATGTGGACAGCTGCAACAGAGCATAAAAAAATTTCTTATACGGATGCAGATGATCAATACAACGAAGGTGGAAGCCTATGAATAGTTTAAGGCAATCCATGTTGACAAATGGACATTACATGCGGATGAAGGCATAAGATTGGGAATGCTAACAACAAACAACTCGGAGTCATTCAATGGTTTGCTAAAATCTGCATGGGGCTGGCCCGTTACTGCAATGGTGAGAATCATTTTCAAGCAAATTTTGGAGTGATCTGTCGCTAAAACAAAATAGGCCAAAGTCATATTAGCAAATGATGGGAAATGGATGTCAAAACCTGAAAAATTATTCGAGCATCATAGAAAAAAATATGAGTAACACACGATGATAGAGTATAACCATGCTGAACGTGTATTTGAAATCAAGACAAGTTCTTACCAAGGTCGGGGAGGCAACACTCGTAGCAGTTATGAGATTACGAAAATGTGTACTTATGCTAAGTGACAATCATACCATATGTGTCACACCCCAACCTTGGAGGGTGATTGACACCCGACACCCTAAGGTCCGAGCATACCAACTGTAATACCTAAACAACCTAACACAAAACCTGGGCCGATAGGGCGTCCAAATGACAGTAATAAGATAGAAATCAACAATAACCTGCACGCAGAAAAGGTCACAACAAAACATATGTACAACAACATCTAGTCTGCAAGCCTATAGGAGTACTACCATTGTCATCAAGTCGGGACAGGGCCCCGATATATCCAACATAACCATATATATACCCAAAACCCGATCAACAACTCTGAAAGAAGAGAAGTGCACCAACTCAAGCTGAATAATAAACCTACTGAGGAGGCTCATCAAATCATCAATCTATACATACGGGCATGAACACATTATCTTTTGACAAAAGGGACATCAGTACGAAAAATGTACTGAATATGTAAGGCAGGTAAACATGTACATAAGAATGTAATACAAGTGAAGAGTATAGAATGTCAACATGGAACTCAGAACTGCCACTGAAGGCGCACAACTGACATAACCATGATCATATGCATAAAAGTAAAATCAAGTCACTCTATTGGGGAACAACTGACATAACAATGATCATATGCATAAAAGTAAAATCAAGCCGCTCTATTGGGTCATATAATATAGTATCAAGTCCCTATGTGGATTAAGCTCATCATAAACTGCCCGGCCATATAGGACGCGGTACTGAATATGTAAGGCAGGTAAACATGTACATTAGAATGTAATACAAGTGAAGAGTATAGAATGTCAACATGGAACTCAGAACTGCCACTGAAGGCGCACAATTGACATAACCATGATCATATGCATAAAAATAAAATCAAGCCACTCTATTGGGGCACAACTGACATAACCATGATCATATACATAAAAGTAAAGTCAAGCCACTCTATTAGGCCATATAATATAGTATCAAGTCCCTATGTGGATTAAGCCCATCATAAATTGCCCGGCCATATAGGACGCGATAATATTCACTCAACTGATCAGTGGTAATTGCTCAACCGGTGGTAAATAATGATACATAACTGCCCAACCAGTGGTATGCACATATAAGTGCCTCCCAGCCGACTATAGCGCAATGCGGTAAGATAATAGATACATATATATAAGTGAAACGCTAGACAGACCTCAGGGGACACCATAAATGGACTCAGAGCGGCATATGGTTGTTATCCTCCGACTATCGTTATGGAATCATATACAACAACCATTATAATCCAACCATAGTTCTCTGAATCAATCGTATCATAAGGAATATCATAAGATGTGAATGGGAGTTCCGATAAGGAACATACTAGCATCATAACCAATAATGGGAGGGAAACACGGGATAATCAAGCTACTAAGAATAGAATCATTCAATGATACTTCATTTCACTTTTGGTCTATAACAAGATCATGTCAAGAAAAGAAAAAGCCTTACATACCTTTGTCGTCAAAGCTATCCAAATTCTCTGAATCCTCGTAAGCTCTACGAATGATTATCTACATTATATGAATGATAGCAATACTAGAGTCAATAATTTAACTCAAAAGAATTGATAAGTTCACTATTCACTAATTACGATTCACGATTCACTATTTATGACTCACTATTCATGACGTCGCTCCCGTATTTCTATTTCTTTCAATTACAATTCAATTATCACAACTACAACTCAATCTACATTAATACAATAAGGTACATGATTAATGCCAAGAAAGAACTTAATTTGAATCTTTAAGTTAGTAACTTGTCTATATAAATTCGAGCAGCATCTCCCCTATAACTTTGACTTTCTCCAACTCCACACATCATCAACAACAACCAGAGCAACACAACAAGAACAACATCAACAACAATGTACAATCTATCATTAACAAATCATCAACATATCATGAACAGCGGCAAACTCGGATTGAAACTCATACAACCCTTGTCACCCCTTATGAATTTATTACTTTAACTCAACAATATCTATAACATGATTACAAGTATATTCATCCATTTTTCCAACCTTATATTTCAAAAATAACAAGAAAACTCATTTGGGCATTTTATCGAGCAACTTATGTTCATAAAGTTTATACATTCTTTTATATCCAAATTTACATGAATTTCCAACAATATAACTTCATAACAACTCTACTCCATATGCTTAACCCCATCAACATCTCAACAACTTCATATTATACTCTTAATTCACATAAATCAGCCCAACAATAATACAACTCAAGTTCAAAGCTTCTAAGAATTGGTTTATGAAAATCTTTCAACAATTCCATCTTAAACACTTGTATAATCTTAAGAATATGATGGAGGATATGAAACTTACCTTAAACCACCAGAAATGCTTCGATTCCAAGTTTTTCACTACTCAACTTCCTCCAAAATCGTTAGAATAAGAAATTCACTAGCACCACAGGATTTCTAGCGTTTGATTTGCGTAGTTTGCCTTTAATTTTTGTTTAGGATCATAAGGGAACTTATTGGGAGTATTTGGGAACTGGATTTTTTGGGAAAATAATGAGTTGAAACAAGCTCTTGATTTTGGGTTTAAAGAAAAATTTTCGAATTTCACTGTTCACTGTTCATGTCAATGTTCACTGTTCATATGTGGAAATAAATACGGTCTGTATTTTTGACGAAACATATTCTCTTCGACTCATTTAAACTATAACCCTTTCAACACTTACTAATCACTTGTTAAACATGGTTTAAATATCTATATGTGTTCTCATGCCTTCAAGTGTTTCGAGGCAATTGAAAAGAGGGCATCACATTATGCAGCATCGGAATATAGCGTGCAAAGTTATCTTAAAGCGTATGTCGATCATTCTTACCCACTTGCTGATGAGTCTTATTGGCCAAAAAGAATCATTTTCTATGATTGCTAACAAACAGTATATCCGTAAATTGCGTGTTAACACACGAACTCAAATTTTCGATCAAATGGATATTCCAGATAGGGCATACTCTCAAAAGTGCTCGATGTGTAAGAATTTTAGCCATGATAAGCGTTTGTGTCTCTTACGGGAATGCGATGGAGGTACCTATTGTGGTGCAAATACCTCTGGTGGTGGAAGAACCTCTTGTGGTGGTAGAACTTCTAGCGGTGGTCATGATTTTATGAATGTATTTTAATTCTTCTTGATGTATTCGAATTGTTGTAACGACCCAAATTGGAGGGCCGCGACGGGCACCCGGACCCTACCCGCCGGGCATCATATTAACACTCCATCCTTAACCACATTTCAACACGGACTGAACAATGATAGATTATGGTGGGGTTCCAACCCAAAAGCCCCAATTTACACATTTACACACCAGGGCCGGCAAGGCCATATACGACAACTAACCACATAACAGTTGTCTACAAGCCTCTACAGAGAAGAACTTACCACGACCAAATCGCGACTCTGAAACAAATAGAGTGCTCTGGACACCAGCTGAACCAGCAACCTACTAGTGTGAACCGTCACCTTCTCAATATGAACATGCTGGTATAAAACGCAGCATCCCCCGACAAAAGGGACGTCAGTACGACTGATGTACTGAGTATGTCAGGCATAAGAAACAACATAACAGAGATATATCATAGTCTGAAACAGAAACAACTGGACATCAGTAAATGCCTCGGAGGGCCCTATTACACATGCCTAAATGTTATGCTTTATGCAGTATACACATATATATATCGGCCTCTTCGGGCATCTTTCTTACCATACTAGCCGATGTAGGCCCTGTAGCATATGATGTTTAAAGAATGTATGCATGATGTACATGCGGTATATATATATATATATATATATATATATATATATATATATATATATACCGCATGTACATGTTAGTGTTGCGGATCGTGCAACTCATCCCAATGTCAGTGTTGCGGATCGTGCAACCCGTCCCAATAAGCCATATAGGCATCACATCACATCATATCATGTTGGCCTCTTAGGGCTCTTTGGTGATAGTCTGTACCAACTGCAGGTGGTGTGCGTATATAACGCATTTCCCTCTTTTCCCATATCCCTTACATATATAATATTTACCATATATTAGTGTGCATAGCACAAGTGGTCCAGGGTAATATATGAATGCAATGCAAATGAATATGCATGAATGACAATAAAATACCCCGAGTGACATAACATCCTTGTACCCTTGGCTAACACGGTGAATATCAACACATTTTTCGTATGCCTCAATAAGGACTTAGAAACATTTTAGAATCAGGCTTTTAACACCAGAATCAATAACATGATTTTTCCCAATTACTTAAGAGTAGACTAATTTATGTAGCAACACGATGGTTATGTTCCGCACATAGAATTATGCCAAAGGAATGAACGAGTCTTGCATACCTTGTTGTCGAATTTATCTAAGTTCCACGGGTCCTTGTAAGCTCTATGAATGATTATCTACATCATACATATGATTTAAATCACAATCGAATCAAGATACTAAAAACAGATTTATTGGGACATTCTAGCGAACACCTTGAACGCGTAGAACCTATATTCCTTCTACATCAAAATCTAAACATAAAGGGAAACATCAAGCCCCCTTAATCCTTCTTCTTATACTACTACAATCTTCAAAATAATACAACAATTTCACATACAATCCCAGCAACTCTCAGTAACGACAGTCTCAACAACACCCAACCCAAATTCGCATTTTCGACAATAGTCTTTAGAACTAGTGGTAAGAATCGGATTCAGAAATTGTATAAAATTTAAGAACAAGGAAGATTACCTCTATTAGACACAATGACAAGTGTTGTCGAATCTGTCATCCCAAACAACTTCCGACAAAACTGAAACAGAAACCCAAAAATCGACTCGCGCCAGAATCCTTTCGCATTCAAGATTCTTGTAAAGCTTCTGAGTTTCTAGGCTTGTTTTCGGCTTCGATTCTACTGGAATCAAAGCCCAGAACACCTTGAATTTCTCCTTCGTTTTGGTTATATGAAAGCTCACGGAAATCCCCAATTTTGACCGAGAATTTCGAGAACCCACCAACCGAGCTTACTCCTGCTACTAGAAATGAATTTGGTGGATGAGATTTGGTAGAGATGAAGAGAACACTGAAGGATCCATGGTTGTTTATTATAGAGGAGAGAACGAGTCGGTCGACCGATTTGGGGCCTTGTCACCCCCAAATCGGTTATAAGAGTACACGTATCAAATCCCACTATAAATATCTCCCCAATTAATTAATTATACACACAGTTAAATTCCCGATCTCGAATCATTTAAAAATTCGACGACTTATAAAATTCCCTTATACCCAATGTCAACCTTCCGGTAATATAATACTAGTCTATAATCTCTTCGGGGATACACAATTATTATTACACACCGCCGCCGCATTATTAAATCCAAAAAATATTTCGGGGTCACGTCCTTCTATAAACTAATCCTCTTATTAATATACACAAGTACAACGTAAACTTTCCCGGAGCCTGGTCCACTTACCTACGTTTATGAGTTCAACCGCTACCCGAAAATATGGGGTGTTACAGTTGTCTTGAATTATGAATCTTAAGTATTTTTATCTTTGTTACGAATGATGTATTTTTTTAATGAAGCATCTTGAATTATACATTTTATCATCAAGAAAATTCTATTAATTTTTTTATAAAATACAATAATTAGAAGTAATTTAACATTTGTCGCTTTCTAGCACCACCTCGTCATCGTCATCATTTTCATCTTCCTCATTACTTGTATTCTCTTTTTATCTTCTTTAGCTTTATTTCTTTCTCCATAATCCTCGTTGTAGTCTAGATCCCAACTATAGATTTATTAATCTCTTCGGATAAAAAAATGTTTATTTAATCTTTATTTTTTTGTTAAAAATGGTCGCTTATCAAATCAAGAAAAATAACTCTATTTTTTTTATTTTTCTTATTAAGTGTTAAGTAATTAACTTTCAATATCTATTTAATAATAGATAATTTAGCTAAATTATCTATTTTTATTTATAAATTAATATTTTCTTAAAAAATATACAACTGATTATGTGAACTAGCAGTCTCACCCCAATAGAGAAAGAACCTTTCAAACTTCGTGAAATCACAATTTATAAACTACGATTGGCTTTTCGTGCAGGTAAAAGCTGATAGTGCGAGGCCACTATTAGATTGGTAAATAAGAGCCCTACACTTGTACTTCTCCTGACTCCTTCCTTATCAAGGACTTAATATGTCCAGTTGGCCTAACGTTTTCACAAGTAATTTGCAAAGTCTTTGGGTTAGATATTTTGTCGATCTTTATCTAAAGCAGAGAAACAACACTCCAACCTTTACCGATTAAAAGGGGAATTCAGATTTGTAATGAATGAAAATGATATAATTGCTGATAGTGCTTCATTTACGTATTTAACTATCCTATCAACAACAAAAAATCCTATATTTTTTTTAACCTTGCGCGGAAATAATGACCTTTGAGTTTTCCTTAGAAATTAATTAAAAGTGTTATGATATTTTTAATAGTGTGAGCTTTTCTGATAAAATTATGCGGAAGTTAGTGTCTGATTTACCACTTTTACATGTACCTTTGAAAACACATAGTACAGTAGAAGAAGAAAATTACATATTTTTTAGCTCAACAACTTAGGGGTCGTTTTGTATGCGGGATGTAATATCCCATGAGATTATTTTATCCTATCTTCTATATGAGATAGTCCACCATTTTAGTATATATCGTGGGATAAAATAATCTTGAGATTAATTAATTATCATTATCAAATGTGAAATAAAATAATTCTTCATCTTATCCCGAAATTATTATTCTTACCCATCATTCAGACGATCCTTTATAGTCTTAAATTGACATAACATTTGTGTAATTATATATTTTTTAAATAATTTATAACCTTAAATGCGTCCTAAAATTTATGTATCTACAAAATCTTCTTGTTACAAGTGAAATGAAAAATATCTAAGTATTAATTATTTGTATATACAAATACATCATTTTTTAAAAACTATAAATATGAAAAGTGTCACAAAATGGTGAAGTATAAGGAAAAGTCTTGTCCTTTCTGTTAGTTGTGCGTGCGACCTTTCATCTAATCATTTGTGATCAGTCCTTCCCTTGCCTACTCCCACAGGCAAAAAATGGCTGAGCAAACTTCCGACCATACTACTCCCCTCCTCCGCCGCAACTGGTGGCGCAACCACCTTTCCTCCATACCATTCACCACCTCCCTCCGCCTAAAAACCTCCCTACTGTCCGAACTCGGTGGCTCCGTGGGCGACTTAGGCACATACATCCCCATAGTCTTAGCACTCACTTTAGTCAGCAATCTTGATCTCAGCACTACCCTTATCTTCACTGCATTTTACAACATCATCACTGGTGCTATATTTGGTATCCCTATGCCTGTCCAACCCATGAAGTCTATCGCTGCCGTCGCCGTCTCCGAGATACCTCATCTCACTGTTCCACAAATCGCCGCCGCCGGAATCTCCACCGCTGGCACACTTTTATTCCTCGGAGCTACCGGACTTATGTCCTTCTTCTACCGATTTATTCCCCTCCCTGTTGTCCGTGGTGTTCAGCTTTCTCAAGGCCTTGCTTTTGCCTTCTCAGCTATCAAATATATACGCTATAACCAAGACTTTACAAGTACAAAAGCTAGCACTACAACCCCACGTCCATGGCTTGGCCTTGATGGTGTTATTTTAGCCCTCACGTGTGTATCTTTTCTTATACTCGTTACTGGCTCTGGTGAAGTTGTTGATGACGATGAAGATATTACTGAGAGTGATAGACGTAGAGTTCGACGCAACAGATTACGAACACTATCAGCAATTCCAGCAGCTCTTGTTGTGTTTCTACTAGGATTGATTCTATGTTTCGTGCGTGATCCTACAATTATTCATGATATTAAATTTGGTCCATCAAAAATCCATGTTTTGAAGATCACATGGGAAGACTGGAAAACCGGGTTTTTACGTGGCGCGATTCCACAGATTCCGCTATCTGTATTGAATTCAGTGATTGCTGTGTGTAAATTGTCAGCTGATTTGTTCCCAGAAAAGGAAGTGTCAGCTACGAGAGTTTCTGTTAGTGTTGGGTTGATGAATTTGGTTGGTTGTTGGTTTGGAGCAATGCCGTGTTGCCACGGGGCAGGAGGACTGGCTGGACAGTATAGGTTTGGTGGGAGGAGTGGCGCGTCAGTGGCGTTTCTCGGGTTGGGGAAATTGGTTCTTGGATTGGTATTTGGGAGCTCATTTGTGAGGATTTTGAGTCAGTTTCCTATTGGGATACTTGGGGTGCTTTTATTGTTTGCTGGGATTGAATTGGCTATGGCTTCAAGGGATATGAACTCAAAGGAAGAATCTTTTGTTATGTTGGTTTGTGCGGCTGTTTCATTGACTGGGTCTAGTGCTGCGCTGGGATTTGGGTGCGGTATTGTGCTGTTTTTGCTGTTGAAATTGAGGCAATTGGACTGCTTTGGGAGATCAAATTCCAGGCCAAATGTTGATGAAACTAGTCTCAACCCGTAAGATGTTTCAGAAGATATAGATTTCTTCGAGAAATTATTTATGTTCATATGCAAAGTTTGTATACTTAATCCATGCGTCTGTATGAAAAGCTAGTTTCTTGAGCTACTATCCTTCATAATTTGTATTCTTTGATATTTATCCAAAAGAAAAAGGGAGAAAAGATTCTGCATTTCCTTGATATCTGTTTGTTATGCATCTAGCTCGCAGCCAGTGAGACTACACGAAGGATGCAACACGATTGTTGTTTGGTCCTGGACTTAAGGAAAGAACACGAACTAAAAATGAAATCGAACCAAGAAATTTCTCCAAAGCAGTAATGAAGATTCAGGAAACACATTCTTCTTTGAGTTAGGGAAGATTTTCTTACAAATATAATACTCTCAAAGTTCTTGACTACTTAAACATAAGGTAGCAATCTGAACCTATTTCTGAAGAATTAATGTGCCTCTAGGCGGATTTATAGTGGAACTGTTTCAAACCCTTGGCTTGATTCTCCGTATGAAAGAAATGTACTGGGATCGGGACAGTAGAGTTATCTCTTCATAGTGATTCATTTGCTATAAGATACTGTCTTTTGTTACTCTCTAGGCCCTTCATCATAATTGTTGGATTGTGCTCACACGGTGCAAATCTTATATAGTACATACATAAGTTCTGTCTGATTTCGCTTTATATCCAGAATGATGACACTCAGCACTAAAAAGCAACTAGATAATCAGGTATCAGCTGGCAATCATACAGGATAGTTTTGTGTATGTTGAGTTCTTAACTTCTTTTCGTTCTAGTGAGTGGGAAACCTATGGTTTCATCTTTCAGCTTAAGATGACGAGAAAAAAATGATCTCCTCCTAAATGGTAATTCTGCTTTTATTTCGCTGCCTTCTAGTTCTGGGCCTTCTGGCTATCTTTATGTTCTTGGTCTTGGTGGTTACCGCCACTCCTTTTCCTTTTGGTGTTTGAAGCTTTCACAGGAGGATGAGGAATCCAAAGCATCACAAGTTTTAAATGCCAATGCGGAAATTTAAAGAGTAGGCAATCCTGTTTTATCTGAATCTTCTATGCAGCCCTCGGAGCCACCGGACTTATGTTCTTCTTTTACGGCTTTATTCCACTCTGAAAATATACAAGTATATACACGGTATACAATATCTTGTGTATACCGTGTATATCACGGAAACCCATCAAAAGTGGAAAATCGTGATATACACGGTATACACACGTGTATATCCCTTTAGCATTGTATACTTACCATAATTGTAGGATTCTTGTACAGTTAGAATAAAGTTTTGGGAGTAGAATAGAAATAAGATTTATATTATGAAAATTGTAAATTGTATATATACTCTTTCATTAATGAAAATAATCTAGGGATTATTTCTTTCATGATATCAGAAGTCTAGGACTAAATTACTTTCGCTCCTCTCCCAAATTTAGTCTTGGTTCTGCCGTCCCTTCTCGGCTGAGCTTGCATTGGAATCCGTGCTTCCTCTCGGATTTCGTGCTAATTTTACCTCCTCTTCCCAAACTTTCTTCCCAAACCCTTTGTTCTTTCGTTATGTCAACGTTAAAGAACCACTTTCATCCTGCCCTTATTGTTTGAGAAGTTACAGAACGGGGCAGTGAAGGCTCGCGAAGTAGGCAGCAAGCAAGAGCTTCTCAGCCCCCTAACCTTTCTATTTTGGAATAATACTTTTTTGAACTTTAAGGCATGCAACTTACCCTATAGTTGTGCTTATATCTTCAGCAGACTGATCATCTAGCCACTCAGCTTCTATCATGTTGAGAGCAAGGTGGATGCCTCTCCTCACATTTTCCTTAATTATGTCGATTGTTGAGCTACTTGGTTATGCGAACCCTTTGGTCAAGTATACATCTATCCCTTTCCGCATGCAGGAATATTTGAATCTGCTGAGTAGCTTATTTTTTTAGTGGAGCTACTATGCTGTTCTGTTGCACTTGAAATGTCTTCTTCTGATCTTGTTTATCTTCAATCCAAGAAACTTTCAGAAGGTTTGGCCAACCCGAAAATGCATTAACGTCCTTAAATATGAATCACAGCCAAATGATAAGTGATTTCGCCTATCTGCCTAATGATCTATATAGTTGGTTTTGCAGTTCTCCTTTTTGTGTCACAGTATGTTGGCAGTGGAAACAGAGCTAGTGGCTTAATTGGGCAACTACTGGGGTGGCTTACATGTAATTCATAAATGCTTTTTTGCTTCCACAAATAGTAATGGCTAACATGGAATGAAAATTCCAGGCTAAGGCTCTCAACAAAATTTATTACATTCAGTTCACTGAGGTTCCAAGTTTTTGTCAAGCTTAGATATCACATCCATCAATGGAACTTTAAGGACTTCATGTATAAATGCTGAGAGTTTGGTCTTTGATGACATATATAACCAATAAGTGTCAAGAGGCAAATCCAATTTGTAGTACGTGGAAGAGGAACCTGATGCTTCAAATGCTGAGTGTTTGGTCTTTGATGAGTACATTTTTGTTAAAGCTGCTTCTAGTTTCTTTTTTGTTCCCCACACGCTACCTTTGGTACCCAACTAATCTGGGATACGCGGCCTAAGGTCATTAAAGGAAAAAGTGCTTCTATCAGTATCTTTTTCATTTCTAGATTTCGAATCGATTGCAACTCTTGGTGGTAAAAATTGAAATATGATGTGTTCTTTTGGGCCTTTTCTTTTTTGAAATTTCCTTTACCATTTCCTTTTTAAGTAGAGGGAAGCTCTACTTTATTCTTTGCGCATAAATTGAAATTATACCTCTTGTTTGGTTGATATGTTTCGTATACTACAGAATAAGGTTGTCCAACGGGGCGGGACGGTTCGGGCCTCGGCTGGACGGGGGAAGGGTTAGGACCGGGTCACCGGCGGGCCGGGCTTAGCGGGATAGGCGAATGTCCCGTCCCGTCCCGTCCCACATCCCGCTGGAAACGGGGTCGGGTTCGGTAGGGCCGTGGCGGGGCGGGGTTGGGTCGGGTTCAGGATTTTTTTTATTGGCACTTGATTTAAAAAAATAATATATATAAACACTTCAATAATTGAACAAGATAGTGTAATAAAAAATCTCAAAGCTGTTTTTGTGCCTCTTATATTATTTAATAGAAATATGATTTTTTTGTAATACAATTTCAAAAGTTGCAAATCACATAGTAAAATTGCAATTAAAAAAATTACATAGTTAATCATACTTTTTCAAATTTCCTCACGATGTCTTGAGGATCTTCGGTTGGAATTGGAATTTGTTGATCAAATTGTTCAACGTCGCTTCTTGTTCCCTCGGACAAGATTTCGTTGTAGTTGTAGTCTTCTTCTTCGTTGATCTCCGATTGACCGCATCTTCTACGCTCCGCTCAAATCCAATCTCTGAAAAGAACTGCAATCTCCAATGTGTCTCCCGCCAATGAATGTCTGTGCTCTCCTATTTGAAATCTTCGAGTAGAAAAAGCGCTTTCAGGCGCTGTTGATGACGCTTGAATGTTCAACACATCTCAGGCCATCTTTGCTAGTGTCGGAAATGTCTTCTCATTCTGCCTCCAGTATTTCAGCAAGTCTTCATGTCCTTCATCATTGACAATTAATTCGTATGGTACAACACCTTGCAAAACATAAATATCAAATTTTCTAACTTGTGAAAAAGTTGAACCACTAAGCATTTTATTTATAAGGCCTTGAATACTAGCAACAAAAACCACATATTTTTTATAAGGTTGCAGCGAAGTAGTAGAAGATGATACAGAAGTCGGTTGATTATTTACACTTTGCTGTTGGTAATACATATATACTTGTTTGCATTCAGTGTGTATGCTAGACGTAACTTCTTCTTTAGTTGGTTTGTGAGTTGTTTCTTCAGTTTGGTCTGTTGGAAGTACTTCTATACAATCATAAATCATTTCTATTAGTGTTTTATAACCGTCTACTTTAATAGTCGAATTTAATACTGCACAAATCATATAAATAATGAGAATAGGAAAAAAGTATTTTTTTAAAAAATTTTAAACATTTTTTCAATAGATGCCTTATAAGTTGGTTTTTGCATATATTCATTAAGTGACAAAAATATTAGAGCTATATAAAATAACATATTTGAAACAGTAGGATAATAAATACCGAAAAATTCTTTAGTAGCTTGAAAAATTTCTCTAGAAATCCATTAAGTTCTAAAAAAAATTCTCAATCATTATCTACAAGCATATCCCTTGAATTTTTATTATGGGCGTTAAATAATAAAGTAATAGGTTGTCTATAATCGTAAGCAACAAGTAGTTGCTCATACAGAGAATTCCACCTAGTCGAAACTTCTTCTGAAATTTTTCTATAAGGTAATCCACAATCATGACAAGTTTTTTTATACTCTTTGTGTCTTTGTATTTTATTACATTTAAAAATAAAATTCATAGCAAACTGTATTTTATCAAAAATGCTTTCAAAAGGTTCTAGGCCATCCTTTACAACTAAGTTATAAATATGACACACACATCTTATATGAAAATGATCAGAAAAACATGGAGTTAATCGAACTTTTAAAAATCTTATAGCATAATCATTAGAAGTAGCATTATTTAATGTAATAGTCATAGTTTTATCATTTATTCCATAATAATAAAAAAATTCATGAATATTTTGTGCAATAAAACTTTCAATGTACCTATCATCAATATATCTATATGCTAAAATACGTTTTTGCGTAGACCAATTTTGATCTATCCAATGACATGTTACCATTAAATATTCATTACCGTTAGTATTACGGCCGATGTCAGAAGTGATAGTCACTTTGCCATTAAAATGATACAATGCATAACGTAAATATTGTTGATATTCACTTGCAAATTTAAAAACATCCCTTCTATAAGTTGATCTAAGAAAACTATTAAAAGCAGGATTATATGTTTCTCGAATGTAATGAATAAAACCAGGAGAGGAAGAAAATGAAAAAGGCAAACCCTCCACCGCAACTAATTTTGCCATATTTTTCCTATATTTGTTTTTATCATAATTAGGACCAACCCCCCCCCCCCCGGTCGTCGGGTTAATTTAACCATGTACATGGTCGGGGACACTACATGAACCTTGTCCCGACTTAGATGACATTGACACACCCGATTTTTTAGCCTGGTATTGATTCCACCTAGTTGTGTGTTTGCCTTGTACATGTCTTAATAAACCTCCCGTCCCACCTTGACCTTTTTCGGTTTTAAATTTATAAATATTTTTACAAATTTTACATCTAGCTAGTTGATTCTCTTGGTCCCTATCAAAAAAATCCATGCAACTGATTTTAATTTTTGTTGTGTGGGGTCTCGACTCATACTAGGGGGAATAAGAGACATTCCAGTTTCAGTTTGAGGCTGAGACTCAGTTTGAGCTAGGGGTGGCCAGTGGGCCGGGCTCGGGACATGCGGGCCGGTTTTGGTGGGATCGGGTCGGGCGGGATGGGGGGAAAGGGTGGGATCGGGGTGGGTCAGGCGGGATTTATCGAAGTCCCTCCCCGATCCCGTCTGAATCGGGATCCTGATCGTTTTTTGTTTTGTTTTGTTTTTTTTGCACTTAATTTAAAATATAACATATATAAAAAAAACTCAATAATTAAATAAGATAGTGTAATAAAAATATCCCAATGCTATTTTTGTTCCTCTTATATTATTTAATAGACATATAATTTTTTTGTAATACAAATACAATTGTCAAAATTGCAACTTTGTGGTGTTGTTCAAAAGTTGCAAATTACATAGTAAAATTGCAATTAAAAAAATTACATTCTGAAAAAAACCTGTTCTAGTTTCTTGATAATTTCTTGTGGTTATTCGGTTGGAATTGGTATTTGTTGGTCAAATTGCTCCACGTCGCTTCCACCACCTTCGGATAAGATTTCGTTATAGTTTTCGTCTTCTTCTTCGTTGATTTCCGGTTTACCGCACCTTCTCCACTCCGCTTGTATTCAATCTCTGAATAATACTACAATCTTCAAGTTGTCTCCGGCTAATGAGTGTCTGTGCTCTCCTATTTGATATATGCCGACAGAAAAAGCACTTTCAGATGCAATTGATGATGCTTGAATGTTCAAAACATCTCGGGCCATCATTGAAAGTGTCGGAAAGGTCTTCTCATTCCCCCTCCAGTATTTCAGCAAGTCTTCACGTCCTTCTTCATTGATACAGAACCCTACAAAACAAAAATATCAAACTCGCTAATTTGGTTAGTAGTGGTACGGCCGCACATTCTATTTCTGAGGCTTTCAATACTAGCCGCAGAAACAACATGCCTTTTGTGAGGTTGTGTTGAAGAAGAAGAATATGGTATGGAAGCTGGTAGGTTACTAGCACTTTCTTGTTGGTAAAACCTATATACTTTTTTGCATTGGTCTTCTACGCTAGACAACACTTCTTCTTTAGTTTGTTCAATAGGTGGTGGGTGATTTGGATTTTTGGGACTTGGAGGTGGTAGTACTTCTATACAATCGTAAATAGTTTCAATAAGTAATTTAGTACCGTCTATTTTAATAATCGAATTTAATACAACACCAATAATATAAATAGTGGGAATAGGAATAAAATATTTTTTTATTTTGATAAACATTTTTTTAATAACTGTCATATAAGCTGGTTTTTCCATATATTCACTAATTAATAAAAATATTAGAGCTATATAAAACAACATAGTTGAAATAGTAGGATAATATATACCGAAAAATTCATTTGTTGCTTGAAAAAATTTCTCTAAAAATACAATAAGTTCGGAAATTTTTACTCAATCGCTATCTACAACCATATCAGCTGGATTTTGATTATGAGAGTTAAAAAATAAAGTTATAGGTTTTCTATAGTCATAAGCAATAAGTAGTTGCTCGTATAAAGAATTTCACCTAGTGGGTACTTCTTCTGGAATTTTTCTATAAGGTAGTTGGCAATCGTGACAAGTTTTTTTTATATTCTTTTCTTCATTGTATTCTATTATTTTTAAAAATAAAGTTTATAGCAAATTGTATTTTACTAAGAATGTCTTCAAAAAGTGATAGACCATCCTTTACAATTAAGTTATATATATGGCATACACATGTTATATGAAAATGATCTGGAAAAGATGGAGTTAAACTATTTTTTAAAATTGTAATAGCGTAATTGTTAGAAGAAGCGTTATCTAATGTAATAGTCATAATTTTATCAGTTATTCCGTAATAATCGCACACTTGATAAATATTTTCTGCAATAAAAGTACCAGTGTGCCTATCATCTATATATCTATACGCTAAGATACGTTTTTGCATAGACCATTTATAATCTATCCAATGACAAGTTACCATTAAATAATCATGATCGTTAGTACTACGGCCTATATCAGAAGTGATAGCCACTTTGCCATTAAAATGATATAATGAATAACGTAAATATTGTTGATATTCATGTGCGAATTTAAATACATCTCTCTTAACAGTTGATCTAGAAAAACCGTTAAAAGCAGGATTATGCATATCTTTAATGTAATGAATAAAACCGGGAGATGAAGAAAATGAAAAAGGCAAACCCTCCACAACAACTAATTTTGCTATTGCTTTCCTATCTCTATGTTTATTATATTTAGGGCCTACAATTTCCCCCGTCATAGGGTTAATTTGACCATGTACTTGGTCCGGGACAGTATCAGTATGTGAACCTTGTCCCGATGGAGCGGGCGTTTGCTCACTCGGTTTTGAAGCCTTGTATTGGGCATACCTAGCTGGATGAGCCCTTGCTACGTGTCTCATTAAACCCCCCGTCCCACCGTGACCTTTTCCAGTTTTAAATTTTAAAACATCTTTACAAATTTTACATCTAGCTACTTGATTTTCTACGTCCCTATCAAAAAATGTCCATGAATCTGATTTTAATGGTTGTTTTGTTGGACCTCGTCTCATACTAGGGGGAATAGGAGGCATTTCAGTTGAAGGTGCACTAGTGGGTGTGTTATCATCTACATTAGTGGGTGTGTTATCATCTACATTAGTGGGTGTATTATCATCTACATTAGTGGGTGTATCATCTAAATCATCGTCTAAATTAAAGTTTTCTTGAGTTCCAGAAAACAGCTCCTCGTCTAAATCTAATGGTATTGTAGGAAAATGTTCAGTATCAGCAAAATCATCTTGTGTAGGAATAAGATTCTGTCTAGAAATAGGACCCTTGCCCTTGTTGCCCCTACTAGAAGAAGCATGACCCCTACCCGTAAGCATACGTTTAAATCATTCCATTATAAATTTATAATTATACTAATAAATAATTAAAGTAAATGAAATTAAGTGTGTTAAATAAAATAAACAAACAATAATAATTTAATGAAGGAACGAATGTACCAAACGTCGACGTGTAATCGAGATGTTGAAAATTGAAACTTTGCTCGATGGAAGATCCTCAAGCTAGTTGCCAACTTCACTCCCAATTCCCAAATGAATAAATAAAATTGAATATTTAGTAGAAAATGTAGACTTATAGAGATATAGATTGAGAGATTAGAGAGATTGTAGGAAGATTTGTGAGAAAGATGAAGAGAAAATGAGGTATTTATAGTTGAAAAATTGGGTTAAAGTGTAAATATAATAACTTATGGGTTAAAAATAAATATTAAGGGGGTAGGGGGAGGCCAAAAATGGCTGTTGCACAACAACCAAAATGTAAAATGGACGTTGGTGCAACGACTATTTTTGCAAAAGGGGAGTTTCGGGCGGGATCGGGATCGGGTCGGGACTGGCGGGCCTCGGACGGGTCGGGACTGGCGGGCCTCGGACGGGCCGGAACGAGACCTTGTTCCATCCCGGTTCGAGTCCCGATACTGCAAACTTTTTTTTAAATACTCGGGTTCGGGGCGGGACCAGGCCGACCCGGCCCACTGACCAGCCATAGTTTGAGCCCGAGGTTGAGGTGCACTAGTGGGTGTGTCATCTAGATTATCATCTAAATTAAAGTTTGGTTCATCTATCTCATCGTCTAATGGTATATCATTAAAAAAACAGTTTCATCTATATGAGTGAAATCAATTAAATCATTGGGACTAGAAATAGGATTACTAAAATAAGTACCCCTGCCCTTGTTACCGTACTAGAAAAAGCACCCTTACCCTTACCCTTAAACATACTTCTTAATCCTTCCATTTTAATTATGCAAATAAATAATTAAAGATAATGAAATTAAGTGCAATAATTAAAATAAAGTAACAATAATAAATTAAAGAATGAACGAAGGTACCAAACGCCGACGTAACATCGACGTGTAATCGAGGTTGAAAATTAAAATTTTGCTCGATAGATGATCCTCAAGCTAGTTGTCAAATTCACTCCCAATTTTTTAACTTTGATATAAATGAGCAAAAATATATAATATTTAATAGGTAATGTAGAATTGTAGAGAGATAAATTGAGAGATTGTAGGAAGATTTGTGAGAAAAATAAGGTATTTATTTTGAGATATGGTTAAAGTGTAAATATATTAACTTAGGGATTAAAAATAAATATTAAGGGGTAGGGGGCAAAAATGGCCGTTATAGCGGTTGCACAACGATCAAAATTAAAATTTGACCCTTGTTGCAACGATTATTTTTGCAAAGGGGAGGGGGGCTGGCGGGGCGGGATGGGGCGGGTCATGTCGGGATTGGGACGGGCGGGACGATCCCAGGCTCCGTCTCGAGTTCGAACCTCGACACCGATAATTTTTTTTTAATAGGGGATCGGGGCGAGGCGGGTAACGGGACGGGACGGGACGGGTGGGGATCGGGCCGACCAGCCACTTGACAACCCTACTACATACTATAGTTTTGTATTTTCCTAGTAAATACATAGCCGTACAAAATTTAAGGTCATAAATGGATTTTGGTTTGACATAATTATAGTAGTAATGTATAAGAAAATGTAAAAGTATTTTATAATTTAGGTGAACACATACCTACTTAGATGCTCATTTCCAATGCGTAGTTTATATAATTGCTTAGTTAATTGCTCCCGCATTTGATTATAGTGGCAGCTCACATGGAGCCATGCATGGACTTCTTCATATCCATTTTTAAAAATGGATGGTCAAGTACAGACCCCCAAGATCTGAAACTTCAATTAACAAATAAGTATACTCGTCTCATTTTTTTCTCTACCAAATTTTGATAATTATACTAATTTATTCTTTTGATTTTTCGCTTTGAAAAATTAAGGAAATTCCTGCTAACCTAACCTTTAGAACTTAAGAAATTATTTCTTTTTACTTATTAAATAAAAAAAAACTTCCCTTAAAAATTTCTTTAAGTTCAACGAGTCTCATTCTTTATAGGACCTGGATGTAATTTGATCCTTATTTTTAAGGTACTCATACAATATTGAAAATATGAAAGTTACTTTAACTAGTTAATTTCACCTCAAGAATATCATATTCTCACGCTATTCTCATATATATTTTGATCTGATAGTTTGAACATATATTATAAAATAAAAATAATATAACAATATAAAATGTAATAATTAAGTTACAGGAGATATAAAAATAACTCAAAGTTTAAGAATTACTAATTATATTTAAACAAGATTCGCTGTCACATGTATTTAAACAAGATTCTCTTTAATTTAAGTAAATATATTAACTGAGATCTGCTTATTTATTAAGGTATACTAGTCATTTTGGTTCTTTTCGAGCAAAACAAGAAAAACAGGGATTAAATGAGTTGGAGACACGGTTTGTAAGAAATAGATTTGAGTTAACCTCAACAGTGTCGCCATCATCAGTTGCCTTGACTTCAACTTCACACCTTACTCTCTCTACTTACCCTAATTATCAAAATTAAAATCAAACCACCAACTTCTCTTTTCACAATCCCATCTTTGATTCTTGGTTGCATTTCTCTTGCTATCACGATTTGAGTAACCACTGAGTCACCAGGTTAGTACACTTGCTACTTCCTCAGGATTCACTAATTCTCAACAAAGACTTAATTTTGCAAAGTTCCCAATTTTGTTTTTGTTGTCTTGATATAGATTTTAGCAAGTTTAATCTTAGTTCTAAAGTGGGTTAGTCATGGAATCTTGATTAAAGGGTTGTTTGCAATTATGGGGGAAATGACTTTTTTTGCTTCTTATGGGAAAATGGCTGGTATTATTATCTGGTTGATGTTGCTTTCAGTTGGTTTTGTTGATTCTTATATGGTAGATGGAGAGTTAGGACCTAGGACTAGAACTTCAATGACTTACAAATATGAAAGAACTGATGAGGTCAAGAAAGAATGTGCTTCTGTTTTAGCTTATGCTTCTCAATTGAAACCTGATGATGATAACAGAATATATAGCATAAAACAAGAATTATATTTTCTTAATGGAGATTGGTGGCAAGTGTCCAATGGGGTTTCAATAATGCCTTTTGATGATAGAGATCTTTTAAATAAGTCATCGGATCGAAGATCCCCGTTGAACTTAGTTTCTTTCTGGATTACTGATGTTAATCGTGCCCATCGGTCTAAGAAGTCTGTGAGTGTGAGTGGAATATTGCAGATTGGTATTACCTTAGATGGATTGTTTTCGAGTAAACCATTTGAAAAAAGTCCTCATTTTGATATATGGCCCGGTCATTCCCAGCTTTCCATGTCTTTTGAAGGAATTTATGTTGAATCCAGGAAAAGTAAAGAGGAAAGAGTGATGTGTTTGTTAGGGTCCACCATGTTGCCTTCTCGTCAGCAAGAGTCTACTGATCCGTGGGAGTGGGTAAAGGAATCAGGTTATACTAATCAGCCACCTCTTATGCAAGATGATCGAATTTTACTCGTGCTTCATTATCCTAGAACAAATACACTGACAAATAGAGCTATTCTAGGAACCATGAAAAGCTTAAACCCAAAGACAAGTTTTAAGTACTTTGATGAAGTTCATATGTCTTCTTGGCTTGGAACTTCCTCAAAGTACGAATTTGGCTCTGAAAAGTTTGTGTCAAGAGCTTGTGATCCGTACCCGTATAAAGATAGTCTGAGTACTGATATAAATACATATAGAGGGCTTGACTTCTGTTATATTCTTCAAAGATTCACTCACCAAGAAGCCTTAACAGTTGTGCCGAACTGGAATTGCAATGGTACGGATGATTTTTGCAGTCAATTGGGTCCATTTAAATCAGACAAGGAGATAAAGTCCACGGATGGGGGTTTTAAGGACGTCAAGCTTGTCCTTCAGGATGTTCGATGTGATAAAATTTCTTTCAAAGATAATGGCACTTTTTCTTCAAGGGTCTCTTCCGTGTTTAGAGTGGTTTCTCCATCGGAGAATCAGTTCACCGCAGCACAAAGGACTGGGGTTAATAACATGACTCTTTCTGCTGAGGGAATCTGGAAATCTTCCAGTGGACAGCTTTGTATGGTTGGTTGCCGTGAAGACGGCAACTGCGATTCTCGAATCTGCTTGTATGTTCCGCTCTCCTTTTCTATAAGACAAAGGAGCATAATTATTGGCCATTTTTCCAGCATTGATGGAAGCAGTAGGCAATACTTCCCTTTATCATTCGAGAAACTGATCCGCCCTGTTGAGCTGTGGGATCAATATACCGCTTCTCGCCCATACTACAAGTACTCAAAAATCGATGCAGCTGCTACAGTCCTTGAGAAAAATGAGCCCTTCAACTTTGGTTCAATGTTTAAGAAATCACTGTTGACATTCCCAAAACTGGAAGATGCAGATTCTTTCGCCATCAGCCTTTCGATTCTTTATGAAGATATCTCTCTTCACACATCGGCAGTTGCAGATCAAATCTCTGGTTCAGCTAACCAAAGAGTTGAAATTGAAATGGAGATTCTTTCTCTTGGTCTAATGTTTGGGCCTTTGTCAAATAGTTCGATCGGTGAAAAAGAGAATTCTTATCATGCTAAGGCTGAATACACAGAAAAACAGCTTCTCTTAAATGTTTCTGCTCAACTCAGTCTCACTGGGAGTATGTCATACAACAATATCTCTTCGCTTTTTATAGAGGGGCTGTACGATCCACATGTCGGAAAAATGTACCTCATTGGTTGTAGGGATGTTCGAGCTTCTTGGAAAATCCTATACACAAGTATGGACCTTGAGGCTGGATTGGATTGTCTAATTGAGGTGGTTATAGCATACCCACCAACCACTGCTCGTTGGTTGGTCAATCCAACTGCTAAAATCTCTGTATCCTCTCAAAGGAATGAGGATGATCCACTCTATTTCAATCCTGTGAACATTCAAACGTTCCCCATTATGTACAGGAAGCAGAGAGAAGATATTCTTTCTCGCAGGGGTGTAGAGGGAATTCTCCGTATCTTGACGCTCTCTTTGGCAATCTTTTGCATTTTCAGTCAACTATTATACATCAGAGATAATGCGGAATCAGTTCCTTATATCTCGCTTGCCATGCTAGGTGTCCAAGCTCTTGGCTACGGCCTGCCTTTGATCACCAGTGCAGAGGCTTTGTTCAAATTGATGGGTGCTGAAATCAATGAGACTCCATCGTACGATCTTGATAACAGCCAGTGGATCCGTCTGATCGATTATACTGTCAAGGTTCTTGTCCTTGTTGCCTTTTTAGTAACAGCGAGGCTCAGCCAAAAGGTCTGGAGATCCCGTATCAGATTACTGACAAGGAGCCCTAATGAACCACATCGTGTTCCAAGTGACAAGTGGGTACTTCTCAGTACATTGGTAATACATGCTGTTGGATATATCGTTGTTCTGTTTATCCACTCCTTTAATACAAGCCAGAAACCTCTTCATGCTGAACGTTACGTAGATTCCACTGGAAATTTCCACACCTTGAGGGAATGGGAAACTGAATTGGAGGAGTACATGGGTTTGATTCAAGATTTCTTTTTGCTCCCTCAAGTAATAGGCAACCTTGTTTGGCAAATCCAATGCAAACCACTCAGAAAGTTGTACTATATCGGGCTTACGTCCATTAGACTTCTGCCTCATGTATATGATTACATCAGATCTCCTGTTCCTAATCCTTACTTCTCTGAAGAATACGAGTTTGTGAACCCCCGGTTTGATTTTTACACCAAGTTTGGAGACATTGCCATACCAGTGGCTGCAGTTCTTCTGGCAGTTGTAGTGTACATTCAGCAGAGGTGGAATTATGAGAAGCTTAGCCAAACACTTACACTGGGGAAGATTAAGCTTCTACCAGTTGGGTCCCGAGTCTATGAGAGGTTACCTTCTGCTGAAGCTGAACTTACCTCGGGGGTAAATAATAACGTCAAAGACCAGGATGTCGACTGAGTAAGATTTTACTGACTTGATGAGTGAGATTACTCTTGAAAAAGAAAGTTTACTGACTTGTTGTATGTGCGTTTCCCCCCCTAATTGTATGTACATCTTGAGTAGTTTATATCCAGTCTTGCGGAATTGTTTCTTTTCTCAAATATGCTTTTACATGTCTGATAATGAGGTGCATAAAAGAATCCATCATGCACGAGTTGTTTCAAGAATTTCACCAACATTTTTACTGGTCTTTGACCATGAAGTGATTATCTTACAATGTTATAACTTCATATAAAAATTGTCTAATACGGGCTGCTCCCACCTAATGCCTAGCATAGATTTGTCAGCCACATAAAGGAGCATGTTAAGATTAGTGTTACACTGTTTCTGGAATAACTTCATATAAGAGCAAATGAATTCGACCAAATTGTCTTTTCCGGATCATGAAAAAAGTATAATGGACCTCAAAGTAGTGACACTAAGTTAGGACTAATGCTTACAGGGGCAATGAATAATGTCAAAATTTTAACAAGTCCAAAACCAAGTAAACAGTCTTTTTAAGTTTCGACCAGAGCAGGCCAGTAAGATCAATCTATCACTAGTCAGTTAGGCACTTCCAGAGAGAAATTTCATTTTTGACTCAAAAAATATGCCGGGGATCGAACCCGGGTCACAGGCGGGAGTACGTACCACCACACTACAACGACTTTGTTGCAAATGTTTATGCCGACACTCTCTAATTATCAAGAACGATTTTCTTTAACTTAAGCTGTTTATTGGTTTATAAATAATTAAATAAATTTATTTCTTCAAAATTTTATTCTTTTCTCAAACGTTACTCTGTAGAATTGCTATATGTTGAAAGTGATTGAACCCTATTAAATTTCGAAGGACTGAAAATTGATACCGAGAATTATAGCTTTAAAGTTCTATAATTTCGTAGTAATTAATGATAGAAAATAAATAAATATTCTCCATATATTTTGTAATTATTATTCTAGTGTAATTATGTAATCCAATTAGGTTTTGTAATTGTAAACACCTATATATATATATTGCATTAATGAGAAGCCTAACGAAGGAGAATTACACTATTTTACACTAATAATGAGAAATTTGTCCATGCTTGCTACCCTTGTCCTTTAGGAAAACATGTTAGACTTTCTTTTCAACATTCATTAAGTGTAACGTTTTCTCCCTTTGATATTATTCATTCGAATTTATGGACATTTTGCATTATTAGCAAACTAGGTCACAAATATTATTTGATGTTCTTGGATGATTTCTCTCACTTTCTTTGGGTGTATCCTCTAAAATATAAGTCCCAGTCTACACAATTTTTCTTGAATTTCAAGCATATGTTAAAACGCAATTTGAAAAGACCATCAAAACGTTTCAATATGATAACGACCATGAGTTTGACAACCTTCCCTTTCACAAATTTTGTGCGGACCACGACATGATGTTTCAATTTTCTTGCCCCCATACCTCACCTCAAAATGGTAAAGCCGAAAGAATCCTACACACCATCAACAATAGGATCCGCACTATGCTCTTCAATGCTTCTATCCCCCCTTCTTTTTGGGTATACGCATTACACATGGCGGCACACCTCCTTAATAAATTACCAACACGAACTCTTCAAAATAAAATTCCAACCAAAATTCTCTTCTGTCGGATCCCCTCTTATGATCACATTCGGATTTTTGGTTGTCTATGCTACCCCAATATAGCCACCACGACCCCTCACAAATTAGCACCTAGAACTACCCCTTCCATTTTCTTAGGTTTCCCGTCAAACCATATGGGGTACTTATGTTATGATTTGTCCATAAATAAAATCCTAGTCTCTCGCCATGTCAAATTTGAGGAGAACGTTTTCCCATTTGCAAACGTTCAAAACTTTCAAGTCACTGATTACGACTTTCTTGATGATCCGAACACTTCCCCCTCATTATAAACGCAATACATCATGGCACCCATCCAGTCCCGTCACTGCCCCAACCCCCGTCACCGTGCTCACTGCCTCACCACCCATCACTGCCCCATCCCGTATCACCGACCCCACTGCCCCACCCTACTGCCCGTGACCCAACCACCCCACTGCCCGTGACCCAATCAGTCCCGCTTCCGACCCACCGTATGAAAACCTGTGCCTAACACGGGATTTTCAAATCGAAAGTCAACTTTAACCTATTCACTCAGACTATCTCACCTATACCTAAAAATCCAAAATTAGCCAAGATTGACCCGAATTGGAATGCGGTCATGTGTGAGGAATTTAATGCGCTCACTACACATCGCACTTGGGATCTTGTTCCGAGACCAGATGGGGTGAATGTGATTCATTGCTTGTGGCTATATCGCCACAAATTCAAGGATACTAGTGAGCTTGAACGCCATAAGGTGAGACTTATGGCAAAAGGCATGGGGCAACAAGAGGGAGTTGATTGTGATGAGACCTTCAATCCAGTGGTCAAACCAGTCACCATTCGCACTGTTTTGAGCATAGTTATGGGAAAGAACTGGCTGATTCATCAACTTGATGTGAAAAATGCGTTATTACATGGAGATTTGAAAGAAACCATTTATATGCATCAACTGCCTGGCTTTGTGCATCCAGAGACTCCTCAGTATGTCTATCTTCTTCGAAAGTCACTCTATGGCATGAAACAAGCCCCAAGGGCTTGGTATGAGCGATTTTTAACTTACATCATGCAGATCGTGGTCGTGTGCAACAAAAGTGATAATTCACTTTTTATTTTACATCGATGTAATGACGCTGCATACCTTTTCCTCTATGTGGATGATATTGTTCTTACTGCCTCATCTGATGTGCTGAAATACGATATCATTACCCTGCTCAAATCTGAATTTGGTATGACAGATTTGGGTAAGTTGAGTTATTTTTTGGGAATTTTAGTGACCAGATCCGAAAATGCAATGTTCTTCTACAAGTATGCCGATTGTTTACAGGGCTAAAATGACAAACTGCAAGATCATGCCTACTCCAGTCGACTGAAAGTTGAAACTCAGTGCCGATGACGGGGATCCGATGCTCAATCCTTCTCTCTATAGGAGTCTTGCTGGTGCACTTCAGTATCTTACCTTCACTAGGCCTGATATTACATATGTTATTCAACATGTGTGTTTGTTCATGCATGCTCCCAGTGAGCGTCACTTTACTGCTCTTAAACGTATCATTCGGTACGTTAAGGGTACTTTTGACCACGGATTACATATTTATCCATCTGCACCAACTAGGCTGATATCGTATATGAATGCCAATTGGGACGGCTGTCCAGACACACGTCGATCTACTTTCGTCTACTGTGTATTTTTGGGTGATAATCTCATCTCGTGGTCTGTCAAACGGCAAGCCACGCTTTCCCGTTCGTGTGCAGAAGCAGATATATTTACTAAGAGACTTCCGCGACAGTTGTTCCTTGACTTCAAATCCAGTCTGAGCGTTCAACCTCCTCCCGCTCCAACTGAGGGGGTGTGATAGAGAATAAATAAATATTCTCCATATATTCTGTAATTATTATTCTAGTGTAATTATGTAAAGTAGAGATCCTTCTCCAATTAAGTTTTGTAATTGTAAACACTTATATATATTACATTAATGAGAAACCTCCAACGAAGGAGAATTACACTATTCTACTATTAACAATTAGGAATCTCTGTTACTTTCTGTTTTTGTTTATTCTATCCTCAACATGTGCAAGTCCTACACATTTCCTAAACAACAAAATTGAGCAATTCTTCAATGATCAGTGAAGAGGTGTTAAAAAAAACTACTCTACATGCTTTAAAAAGCTCATCCAAAAATCACACAGGTCACATGCAGCCTTGTATTTGGCAATGGTGTACAACAAAACCTTGGAAAGAGTACATTGGTTATGCCGAGGGTCTACAGGAAACAACTTCTCTGCCTTTTAAAATTTCACTTTGTGGGATTTTACGGTGTATGTTGTTGTTCACTACTAGAAATAGAGATTTCTCACCAACATTAAGTGAAAAATTTGTGTTTTATAGAATATGATTTTCCCACCTCATTCCCATTGAACCAACTCACTGGAAAAATACATGGTGAAAAATAGGTTCTCATTGAAACGCTAAGAAATTTTCTAATCTTTTCGTGTTAAAACTTGCTATTTATGTTTTTCCCACCGACATTCAGTCAGAAAGAGGACAATAAGAGAAAAAGAGATGAAACTTAGGTGTCTTATTCAAACATGTAATAAAACAATTGGTCGATGTTTTCAATCGAAATGCGCTATCTAGCTTGTAAGGGTCGATTTGATCTGTTCGATCAACTTTTTCATCAATTTGGTCAAGTAATGGAACACTAACGAATTAATTGGAAAGGGAAAACGATAGGACATGCTAGTGTATGACTGTATTCTTAGCTAGGTGTTATATGAATTCAATTGTCTGCTTAGTGTGTGTATGCCTGTGTTGACACTTCTCAAATATTGACATATTAAGAATAGGCCCCCAAGCATCACAACAACAACATATCCAGTGTAATCTCCACGAGTAGGGTCTGGGGAGAGTAGAGTGTACGCAGATAGACCTTCCGCTCAAAGAAAAGCAAACCAAAGCAGTTAGAAAAAAAATAACAGAAGTAAAGAAGTAATGACAAAATACGATATAACGCATGGCAAAGAAGTCTGAAAAGAGAAACAAGACAATACCGTAACCACCACAAAATCACCCATTTTCTTAATTAATTATGGTTTTCTGCTCAGAACCACCAGTCCATCCTTTCCAGATCCCGTTTGTGGATTATACTTAACCCAGTATAATCTACCACATCGGTGGATAAGGGTTTGGGAATTAAACTTCTGAAACGTTTTGCACTTACAACAAAACGTTTCTGGCCATGAATACCCATGATTACACCTCTTAAAGGGCCTCTTAATCACCTCTCCTCCTCCTAAACACTATATAACCTTCTGAAACAAATTTGAGGAAGAGATATAGAGAAGAGAGAGGACGAAAATCTGTCCAAAAACTGAGCAATAGAAACAAAAACTCTTCTTTCCTTTTTCCTCTAAATCAGCAAGTCGTTTCGTGTTCGTTTTTCTTCGTCAGAATTAACCTATTTGCTTTGTAGTGTTGATTAGTTGTTGTTTTATCTTGGGAGACTATTGCCCGCTAACGTAAAAGCATATATACGGGGCAATCTTGTCTTAAAGACAGAGAGACATCTCTCGACTCAGCCACAGTTGTAACAATCCAGATTTAGTGTTTCTTGATTTCAGGTTATCAAGATTCAAGACTCAACAAACTTGCGGCAGTTCTGAATATTGGTTGTTTATTCATCCTTTCGAACACTTGTAATATTTATTTACTTTTCGTACTGCAATTATATCCAACATGAATCACTTCTGAAACTCGAACATATAAGGTAGAAGACCACCACAACAATAATAATAAAAAAGAGATTTGGAAGTAACAAATAGTTTGAAATCTACTATAAGTATTTGTCTATCTCTTAATGTACTCAAATGTCATAGTAACTGATAAATTAGCAGTTGCTCAATGTTACTAAATTTCATTCATTATAATAAGTTCTGCCAAGTCTTAAATTTTTTGTTTATTGATCGAAAGTTTTGCTTAATTGATGTTTACCCGTAAAACGATACAGTTAAATTTGTATATGTGATTAAGAATACGTGAATCTCAAGTGACACGTTAGATAAGAATTATACTCAAGATAAATAATAATAATAATAATAATAATAAGGCAAAATAAGCAGTAATTAGCATGAGTCTTGAGATAGCTTCTAAGCAAAAGTGAAGATAACTTGTATGTAAGCACAGAAATCAAGAGAATATCAGTAAGTATATTGTGAAAGCAAGTATCAGATGGGTTACAATAGAATAATTTTCCTATTTATACATGAGCTACACGGGTAAACAACACATGAAATATGCCCTCATACATGCACGAGAATGAATGTTGTAATAATTGGACAATCAATCTCTCAATAAATACTATTAAAAGGTTGTTGAAAGTCGTGTGACGGGATTGAGTAACCGTCGTCCGTACGATGCAAACGGTTCTCAGCCTTCTTCAATACCGGTACCGGCTCTGCTCACGTCGCACCCGGTATCATGCATATCAAACCGATAATACTGTAAACTGACGTGTATTTGACTCAGCACCATACCCCACCTATTATGTCATAATTTGTACAATTATTTTATACCAATTTTAGCTTGTACATTTGATACTAAACGATATCTGCAAAAATATGTAAGATTTTTTCAAATTTACCTATGATATACGACAACATTGTTGTGGATAAATTATATGGAAATTTCTAAAGGACAGCCAAATTTCAATGATTGAAAGTTGACTAGAGATTTGCAACCCCGTCCATCCAATAACATCATTAGTTTTATTCTATTATTTCACTTGAATATTACCTGTCTATTACACATGCTTTTGTTATCCTGTAGAAGCAAAGCAGCTCACGACAATTCCTCTACCATAGCATTATCATATGAATAATATAACTAAAGCAGAACTCTATCGGTGCAATGAGAATTATGGGATAAATATTAAAAATTATCTTCTATGCATGTAAAATTTAATATTTATTTAAGTTTTTGGCAGAAATAAATGTAGTTGAGAGACATGACTTGATCCTTGTTATATATCTAGTGGTTGATCCTTGTTATATATCTAGTGGATTCCATAATGGGCCGAAATCGTTTCGTGTACAGATATTTTTGCTGGTTGTGTTTTTTTGTACGATAGTTATTTAGTAAATAATTATTTTCTTCAATGCGTCCTATGTCAAAAGTCCCCTCCAAAACGTGTTTTCCATGTATTTATTGAATACTCTGTAGTTTTCAGATAAAAATACCCTTAAAAATTCGGAACAAAATTTTCAGGCCTAAGAAAGCCTACCGCGGTGCGGGCTGCTACGCCCAGCGCGTCGCGGCAGGGCAATTATTCAGGGATCCATTTTTCTTCGTCAGATGCATCTCCTTTTGTTGTTGCATGACGTGGCCTTTGTCAAATTTTTCCTTGTCTGCTTCTGACTCGTGGGCTGCCAGGTGAGTATTTCATCCAATTCTTTTGAGTCCTTAATTTTCTCTAATTTATCCAATCATTAACCAATAATTTTCCAATCATTCAGCACAATTTAATGAATCCATTCATTACTTCTTGTCAAAATGTCATCAATCAAGTAGCTCTTCCATTCTCACGTCTTCAAAATGGCAGCATCTCATTTGTTTAAAAATCAATTTTTTCTTCTCCTTCAACTTCAACAATTTTCTGCTCAATTTGTTTTAAATTCCGTTGTCTTCGTATCAATTTCGTCCTATACATTAAAACTTACGTCATTGGTATAAAATACTCACATTATAGTGAAAGTATATTTATGTCCTAAAGATAATATGTATTAGGACAAATGTACTTTATACACATTCATATTATTATTAATGGAGATTAATATTTTGACAGTTGCAATTATTGAATTATTATTTGATTGTTTGTAATTATTCATTAATGTGCATCCCTTGAACTTACGTTGTCATTAATAGAGTGAGATATTTTATGATAGAGCGTAACTCTTAAAATAGCCTCGACTAGTGATCATCGAGAATGTGATATCGATGATATATGATAAGTCGACATGTGGTCTGCATCACATCCTTAGAGGATGTAGTATGTCTCACCTGCTATGAGTAATGGTTACTCGTGATGGACACATGGATACTTTGGAAGTATTGGTATACCCTGCTGATATACTTGTCTAACGTATGATCAGCGTGTGGGAGATAGAAGTCCTTAGACTTGAGGTCAATACGCGCCTTATCTACAAAGTAATGTACTTTGATCCCGTCCTAAGCTCAAATGCTTTGTAGGTTGAGATACAACTTGTATTGGTTACATTACGATGTGGATTGAAGGTGGTAGTTGAGCCAAGATTAGGATTCATTCCTCGGATGTATGTTCGAGAGAACACTAGGATTCTCAGTGATATTAGGTTGACTAAGTCGTTGGCGAACGCAATAGACATATTTAGAATATGGTATAGTCGTCGACTAATATAGAATTATAGATCAGATACAATGATTAAGCCATTTGGATAGACACTTGACAAATCCTAAGCTTGATCGGGTGTGTCGTGAATGAAAGAATTTTATCTTACCACATAAAGGTTAAGTTTACTGAATTCGCGTAAACGTACTTCACATATTGAGTTCGTCTTCCAGCGCCGTCTAGGAGTTCCGCGTAGACCTTTATTTGATTAATGTCAATATGAGAAGGTATGTCGGGTCACACTATGTCGATTGTCCGTTTCGATCTAAGGATGTATTGAGAGAGTAATTAAAATGTTTGATTTGGAATCGAGACATTTAAATGAATAATGATTACATTAATTAAGTCAAAATTGGATTTTGGATTTAATTAAGAATGCATGAAAATTAAATCGAGGCAGTGCAACTGCACGTCGAGCGCCGCGGCGCCCATACCCTAGGGCCGCGGCGCCTCTGCGTCGATTTTGGGCCAGGCCCAAGGTCAGCCCCTAATCCATTTTTTTGACCTAATTTTCAACTATAAATAGAGGCATTCATTTTCATTATTCTACACCAATTTCTGAAAACATTCTAAGCCTTAGAGACTTAGAATCAAATACTCTCGAACCTCTGCCGGATTTCCTAACTTTCCGAAGGAGAAAATACATTGAGGCTTGGAGCTTATTTTCCAACTTGCAAGTATATGTTTTATATTACAAGTTCCATTGTTGTATAACCATACCAGAACTATTGTTGGGGTAAGTAAGAATCAAAACTTTTAAACTTTCGTTGTGTCTTACTTATATGCTTTGTACCCAACAAAACCCTACATATAGCTCAAACACGATTAAAGTATAGTAAATAAAAGGCAAAATATAGCTAAAATTTTGTGTTTCTAGATTACCATCATTTAGCCTAAAATTTGATTATTAAAAAAATGAGTTAAATTTATTTGATTGAGTTCTTTAGTAATGGAACTAATCCAAATTTGTTTTGAAAATCTGTGATGTGAGGTTTGCAATAACGACGAATAAATGATACAAGATGAAACAATTGTAATAATGGAACTAACGAGATACGAAAGCTGATTCAATCTCCAAATAATGAAATGGTACGTCTCCGGAAATTCAAAGCAAGTGCACGTAAACAACAAATTGATAATAATGAGATTAAAAGTAGATGTCTATTGCTCAGAGTTTTGCGACAGGATACAAATCATGTATCGAGGGGAGGGGTAAATATATTATTTTGACCTAGCTAACTAATAGCATGTTTGGTCAAGCTTCTAAAATCTGTTTATTTTGAAAATTATTTTTTTTAAAAGTGCTTTTCGAAAAAAATACTTTTGATGAGAAGTAATTTGTGTTTGGCAAATCAATTTAAAAAACACTTGTGTGCAACAATTTATGTTTAGCCAATATTTTCAAAAAGTGCTTTTAAATGTCAAATTAGGAATAAGGACATTAATATATTTACTTAATAATTAATAGTATTATTAAGTAGATAAAAAATTAAATATTTATTATGAAAGGCTATGATTAAGCCTTCATTTTCTTGAAGTAAAATATGAAAATTACTTGATTCTTGCATCGAGCAATTGTTGTTGAAGGCTTGGTGTAGAATATTATATTTATTACTAAGTTTAATTAAGTAGGATTATTATGGTATATAATTTATTTTACTAAGGGTATTATTGTCAAGATGAATATTAAAAACTGTTTCTGGGAAAAATTATTTTTTTAGCTTCTAAAACATTGCTTCTGCTACTCCTCATAGTTGGGAGGACAGATATTCCAATGGCTGAAGGGTCTCATGTTACGGTCTGTGTAACTGTGTATGTAATCCTGAACTCTCAATTCAATAATGTTGTTTATGTTAACTTGCTTAGTTGTTACTGTATGAAATATTCTCCCTTGATTATTTTATTCTAAAGGGGTAATATATATATCCAATAATATAATTCTAATTCTATGTACATAAGGTAATAAATTATCTTAATCCTAGGTACATAAGGTAATGAATTTGACTAAATATACACTTATCATATACACAATTATGACTAATTATACTTTTCTTATTCTATCACACCCCCTCAGTCGAAGCAGGAGGTCGGCGTATGCTGAGACTGTCTCGAAAATCATCAAACAAAATCAATGGAAGACTTTTCATAAAAATATCTGCGATCTGATAGCGTGACGAGACATGTATGACATGTACCTGCCCACAGGCAACATTTTCGCGAATAAAGTGAATATCCAGTTCTATATGTTTAGTGCGTTGATGTTGAACCGGATTTTCAGAGAGATAAGTCGCACTCACATTATCACAATAAACCAATGTTGCCTTCGGAATAGGATAGTAGAGCTCGAGAAGAAGATTGTGAAGCCAACAAGATTCGGAAACCACATTGGCAACTCCCCGATATTCTGCTTCGGCACTTGATTTAGACAAAGTAGACTGCCGTTTGGATGACCAAGATACCAAATTATCACCAAGGAACACACAGTATCCAGACGTGGAACGTTTAGTGTCCGGACAGCCACCCCAATCTGCATCAGTGTAAGCAACGAGAGTGGATGTCGAAGATGGATAAAGATGCAAGCCATGATAAAGGGTACCCTGAATATAGCGCACAATGTGCTTGAGAGCCTGCATGTGATCCTCCATCGGGTTATGCATAAATAAGCAAGCATGTTGTGCATCATAAGATATGTTGGGCCTCGTGAAGGTAAGATATTGCAGGACGCCTGCAAAACTGCGATAATATTATGGATCGGCATATGGTGTACTGGAAGTGACATTCAACTTAGGTTTAGTATCAACCGGAGTGGCAGACGGCTTGCATGATGACATGCCAGCCCGCTCAAGAATTTTCTTTGCATACTTCTTCTGAGATAAAAATAAACCACTTGCATGACGTGTTACAGCTATCCTCAAAACATAACTCAAAGGCCCCAAATCTTTCATAGCAAACTCGGAGTTGAGCATGGACATAATAGACTTACGAAGAGCGTCAGCTGAAGTAGTCAATATAATGTCATCCACATACATAAGAAGATAAGTTATATCAGGACTCCGACGGTATATGAAGAGAGAATGATCAGACCTGCTATTAGAAAACTCAATAGTAAAAACATAATCTGCAAATCTCTTGTACCAGGCCCTAGGAGATTGTTTGAGCCCATATAAAGATTTCTTCAGTAAGCAAACATGATCAGGATAAGAAGGGCTTATGTAGCCCATGGGTTGGTACATGTATATCGTTTAATTGAGTTCTCCATGTAGGAATGCATTCTTTACGTCAAGTTGATGTAGAGGCCATGCCTTCGAAAGTGCCAAAATCAACACTGTGCGGATAGTTTCCAGTTTGACCACCGGACTAAAAGTCTCACCACAGTCCACACCAACCTGTTAAGTTTTTCCTTCACCTACAAGACGGGTTTTATGCCTCTCAAAAGTACCATCAAACTTTTCTTTATGACTAAAAATCGACATAGACCGAATCACATTAATATTATGAGGACGAGGTACCAAATCCTAAGTCCTATTTTTAAGAGCATTATATTCATCATTCATAGCCATTTTTCAATTCGGGTCATGAAGAAAAAAAACAGGATTACGAGGTAATGGTGATTTAGTAACATGAGTATGAAGGCCGTATTTCGTATTTGGTTTAAAAATCCCATGCTGACTACGGGTGACTGGCCGTTGAGTCAGAATTGGAGTTAGATAGACGGAGGACATGATATCGGGTGGAGGAGGTGACGGACTGCCCGACAGTGGCTCCGGGCACGCTGGGATGGTATTGCCCGCGACTGGACCACTGCCCAGTGGACTGTCAGGCGGTGGGCCGCCAGGCAGTGGGCTACCAGTGAGTGGCCGAATTTGTCCGGCAGCCACTGGGCTCGGCCCAGCAGGATAGGAATGCGAAAAAACTCGTTGGGCTGAGGAAGTTGGGCCAGTTTGGGAGGCCAAATGGTGGACCAAATACGGGGGCATGCTATCAAGAAACTCATAGGTATAAGGCACGAAAGAATGTATTTTGGTAAAGGGAAAATTTGATTCATCAAACACTACGTGGCGACTCACAATTATTTTATTGGACGATAGGTCATAACATTTGTAACCACGATGGTTAGATGGATATTTCAAAAAAATACACGGAGTGGACCCGGGTTAGAGTTTATTAATGGTAGTAGATGGAAACAGATGATAGCATAAGCACCCGAATACCCGAAGATGAGAATAGTCTCTTAGGTATAAAATTTTGAGTGTGGATTGG